>WTXD01000031.1:0-337600 GCA_022496205.1 Gloeopeniophorella convolvens | reverse complement strand
TCCTTCGACCTCGACCACCAGTGGGTCCCAAACTGTCCCAAGAGTATTGGCAAGCATTGGGGTTGACGGCGCCCCGGGAGTCTGCTCGAGCCTACACAACGCGATACCCGTGCGTGTCCGAATAACTTCACTGAGAACCGTGCTCAACTCGTACTCAATCAGAGCCTCACCGACCCCACTGCCACTAATGATGCTGATCACAGCGCGCCCCACACCCTGTTGCACAGAGTTTGGGCAGCCGTCCTCGCTCTATGAGGCCCTGCCTTCCTGGTCCCTCCATGCGAATACACCACCCCTGCATCGGGCATATTGCTATAGCGCAATCGCAGTCCTGGTGTCGGCATGTATCCTGGGTGGGGTCCAGTTGCCCGGCTTGCGCACCTGCTTACCGTCATAGGCGCCTCCGAAATGGCACCACTCGGGTTTTAGAGGTTTCATGCGTCGGCATGGCGGGTATAGTGCGTGCCCTCCAATCGGTGTCGCTTGGCAGAAATTCGGTGTGTTCACCGTGATAGTCGTCCGAGAATACGGCGTAGCTCAACGTCGCGGGCGCGGGTGCATCACGTCTGCGCCGTCTATGATGTGCTCCAACCCAGTC
Source organism: Gloeopeniophorella convolvens (assembly GCA_022496205.1). NCBI lineage: Eukaryota > Fungi > Basidiomycota > Agaricomycetes > Russulales > Gloeopeniophorella > Gloeopeniophorella convolvens. The sequence continues at coordinate 337,002 of WTXD01000031.1, read as the reverse complement.
ACACGCTCTCGGACGGGCAGTTTCGGATTCCCTCGCAACATCATGACCAACGGGTTCAACGAACCCGTCTGTAACCCAAAGCCATGATCAGTCGTTGGATCAGGTCATACGCTTTGATGTCGACACGATCCGCGCCAACACGTTCGCCACTTTCATAGGTGCGGTCAATCTAATCTAGGCGATCTTTAAATACTTACCGGTCTAAAGATTCGTTCTAAAAAAATAAAGTGTCCATGCGACGCATCATATGACGCTTCGAATGATATCTTTATACTTTTCGGAGCCGTCAAACATGGAGATCTTCAGTCGTCATGAACGCGAGCGGCAGCCGGACTCCCCAGACCCTTCCCCAAAGATATAGTTCCTACGTGGCTTACACGCTTCGAAGAACTAGAAGTACGTGTCGGATATATGACTCGGCATTAGTCTCCGTGGCATACCTCTTTCGGAGGCAAGTTTCTCTGCAGTCTCTCTGAATTTCCTTGCTGTCCGGACTAACGAGCTCCTCAGCTTTCGTAACGATGGCCTGAATGGCACCGATTAACTCCCGACGTGAAGCTATAAAGTGGCTGCGACCTGGTCGACCCAAAGCCAGCGCCGCTTACGCCGTGGTACAACACGCGAAGAATGCTCAAGTTTGTTGCTCTCCTCGCTGCCATTCCGTTAGTTGCCGCGCAGCAAAGCGAATGGGGGCAATGTACGTCGTCGCTGATCGTCCGTCTTCACCTGTCTGACTGAGCATACAGGCGGCGGCGTTGGCTGGACGGGCGCGACGACTTGCGTCTCAGGGACAGTATGCCACGAATACAGCCAGTACTACTCACAGTGCATCCCTGTGAGCACCCCTCCCTCCTCATCGCTTCTGTAATTGAGCCTTGCAGGGAGCTTCTACTGTCAGTAGCTCATCTGCAGGGGGAGGCGGCCCCCCGTCGTCCTCGTCGTCGGGAGGCTCTTCTGGCACACCGACTATCTCAGGCGGTCTCCCTGGGGCCACATCGACAGCCAAGCTGAACACCGTTGCCACAGGCGCTGGCAAGGTGTACTTTGGCTCCGCCACCGATAACCCCGAGCTCACCGACACGGCGTACGTCGCCATCTTAAGCGACAATACGATGTTCGGCCAGATCACCCCCGGAAACAGTTGGAAATGGGTTAGATATCCGTCAGCCTTCCTTCTGTGTTGCTGACTCGGGGTTAGGATGCCACGGAACCCAGCCAAGGCGTCTTCACTTTCACCCAAGGTGACGCCATTCTCGATCTCGCTCAAGGCAATAGTCAGCTGTTGCGTGGTGAGTACTCTCGTCGGTTGCGTTTCCTTGCGCCAATCCCCTACGGCATTCCAGGTCATAATTGTGTGTGGTATAATCAGCTCCCAAGCTGGGTCTCTTCTGGCAACTTCAATGCCAGCGAGCTGTCTAGCATTGTCGCCAACCACTGCTCAACGCTGGTGGGACATTACAAGGGAGATACGTAAGTCTGTTTTTTATCGTTTGTGACTTGACTTGATCTTACTCATACTTCTGAGAAGTTGTGCGTCTGTGTTAAGATGGCCCTACTTATGTGCTGATATTTTCTCGCGTCTACTAAGACTCCTTCGATATCATCAACGGTGAACTTGATCAATACCTTCTTAGTACCACGTGTTAATCTGGTAACCTTACTCTACAGAGCCATTCAACGATGATGGTACATGGCGCTCCGACGTTTTCTACAATACTCTCGGCACCGCATTTGTCCCGACAGCATTGAATGCTGCCCGTGCTGCTGACCCCAGCACCAAATTGTACATCAATGACTACAACATAGAGTATGCGGGTACGTTCTACTGCAACTCACCTCCCCAACCTTCGACCCTGACAACCTGCAGGTGCCAAGGCCACTGCGATGCAGAACCTCGTGACATCACTCAAGTCTGCAGGCACACCCGTCGACGGTGTCGGACTCCAGGGCCACTTCATCCTTGGCGAGGTTCCCACGGATCTGCAGTCGAACCTCGAGGCATTCTCAGCACTCGGTGTCGAAGTCGCAATCACGGAGCTCGACATTCGGATGACCCTGCCTGCGACAGCTGCGAACTATGAGCAGCAGAAGACAGACTATCAGAGCGTCATCTCGGCATGCAACGCTGTTACAGGATGTGTCGGTGTCACAATCTGGGACTACACCGACAAGTATTCGTGGGTGCCGAGCACGTTCTCCGGCCAGGGCGCAGCCTGTCCGTGGGACTCGGTGAGTATTAGCCAAGCTTCCTGCGAAATCTGGAAAGCTGACTCCTTTTAAGACATTGCTCAAGAAGCCGGCGTTCGACGGTATTGTTGCCGGCTTTGCTTGAAGTTGCTCCGTGTCCCTTCTTGAGCTCTGTGTACTTGCATCAGAGCCTAAAACGTGCCTGTAGCTGTGGAGTTTATATCTCAATTGAAATCGGTTCCGAGTTGTGGACGAAGGATAACCTAGCGTGTGAGCGTGACACTATACTGCATGGGGCGCACTTCGCACCATGCAATGAGATAAAGCATTGTCAAAGGTTGGGAGTGCCTTGAGGCGTTCACAACGCAGCCGCTCTTGAGGAGCGGACGTTGAACGTTGAACGTCCGTGCGGGAGGACAGCCTTGCGAAGTTGGCGAAGTGTCTCCTGAGTGGACAGGTGAGAGATCGTACACATTCCAGAGCGGGAGACGTTACATATGGCATGAAAAGTCAGCGCAGCATACTTCCCCGTGCTTGGATGACAACTTCACGGTGCATAAGCGTCATGTCAGTCGTGAAGCTGACGCTTGGGTCTGCGCTTCACAATGATCAAGCCATGGAAAAGGTCATGCAGTGCCGCAAGGAGGCTCAACAACCCACAGAGTGAATTGAAACAAGGGTACCCGGGCGATAAGAACTAGTAGCAGAATATAATGGGACAAGCACGCAGGAGCACCTACAATTCCCAACGCCCGGTCAGTCAGGTCTTTGAAGCGCTAGTCGGGTTCTCGCCCTACAGCTCGCTGACCAGTCTTATCGGTATGCCCCGGACTCGCACAATTCAAGTCTCAGACTGGCATAGAGGAAGAGCTGGTCATGGGGACGCGCGGTTGCTCAAGCGAGGTGGGCATGGTACTCGCAAGACCCTTCATTCGCGACAGAGTCAGCAGTGGTGTATGCGCGCGAAAAGAAGTACGGATGGGGTTAGAAGGAACTGCGTCGGATGGTCGAATACTATAACGTTCCTCCAGTCCTAGGTACAGACCACCTGACGTCGCACTCCATCTCTGCTCCCATGTCCGACGGAGGGCCGCCTCGTTATGAAGCGCACGAGGGCAGACGAGGGCTACAGTCAAGACTGCATCGGCCTGCGAAGGTCGACAATACAATGTGCTCAGTCGCGAAGAAGCACAAGATGATATGAAACGCACCAATGATGAAGTGGATCCGCGGTCGAGACTCGGACGCGAGGGGCTCGACTCTCCAACCCGCGGCACGGAGTACTACGGCCCGGCCGCATCTGTGGTCGTGGTGTGCCGGCTCCGCATCATGTTGCTTCGAGCCAGCTTGACCAGGTTTGACCGATATCGACCACAGGTGGTCGACCGCGATGACCGCCGCGCGTACTCGTCCGCATAATCGCCAATCTCATATTTCTGAGTACCCTTGGACGTGGCAAGTGACAGCGCATATCCCTCGTAAACCCGTCCACTCAATATAGGACCCCTCAGTCGCCAAGCCTGGTTCTTGGGGACGGCCGGACTGCTTCCTCGCTCCATCATGTGTACTATTCCTGTAGGACAGGCTGGATCCCTCCCTCTCCGAAGGCTTAAAAGTTCCGTAAATTCCGCCAATATAACAGGCCCACGCGCTACTGTAGGTGATTCCGGGGGTAAGGTCACTGTGCGCATGACCGAGGTTCTCCCGTTTGTGTCAACGTTGCCGGACCGCACCACTCTCCATCGCGCTCTCGTGACCCCACAGCAATCGCACGCCTCACGAAGCGTCGAGGTATTTATGCAAAGTGACCACCAGTCTCCTCAACGAGCGCATCACAATGCGCCTCAACTTACGGCAAACCACCTTGGTGGCCTTGGCCGCCAGTGTCAGCGTCGGCGCCATCGGTCAAGACACATGCGTTTCGTTCCAACAATCCTCTTCTGGGTTCTCAGTCGTCAGCAACGGACACGCTACTCCCGTCTTCGTCTCCGCGGATGAGTGGCCAGGCGTTCAGCGTGCTGCTTCTGACTTTGTCGCTGACATCAAGCGCGTCACTGGTGTTCAGCCGTCCTTGTCGAACGCGACCGCTACTTCGGCAAATCTCAAGTCTGCCTCATTGCCCATCCTCGTCGGAACGCTTGGGAAGTCTTCGTTGATCGACACAATTGTCAACAATACAAAGCTCGACGTCTCATCCATCTCGGGGAGCTGGGAATCATGGACTAGCCAAGTCGTAACCAACCCACTTCCAGGGGTCAGCAAGGCCTATGTCATTATAGGTGCCGACAAGCGAGGGACAATCTTCGGGATGTATGACCTTTCTGAGCAGTTTGGTGAGTGCATACACTCGGTTCGTTCGCCTTGATTTCTGACACGTATTGGGCCTTGAGGTGTATCACCCTGGTATTGGTAAGCTCGTGGCTATCCACTTCGGTGACATCGGGCGTCTACAGGATACTGATCAGCGGCCAGGTGGGCAGATGTGCCCGCAACAACGCACTCGGATCTGTTTATTTCAGCGTCTGGCTGCTCCCACGGTAGCCCTACGGTCAAATACCGTGGTATTTTCCTCAATGATGAGCAGCCCGCTCTGCAGAACTGGGCTATGGAGAAGTTCACCAACGGTACTGGAGCGGCGTTGACAGGCTCTCCTTTCAACCACCTCTTCTACACCAAGTTGTACGTGTCGCCCACTTGATTTGACGTTACGCGCCTAAGATAGATATCCTTCACGTAAGGTTCGAGTTGCTACTCCGCATGAAGGCGAACCATCTGTGGCCAGGTGCGCGCGACCCCGAACTACTTTTGAGAGATCTGACGTACCACCTACCCTGTACAGCACAGTGGAGCAGGTAATACCCCGAAATTTTGTCTATTCACTGCCTAAGTGAATCGCATCGTACAGCGCGTTCGGTGTAGATGATTCTACTAATCAATTCTGGGCCGACTACTACGGGATTGTGATGGGCACAAGCCATGAAGAACCGATGATGCGTAGCATCCCTGTGGAGTGGAGCTTATTCGGCGTCGGGCCGTGGGATTATTCGTCAAATGCCCAATTCATTTACAACTTCTGGGTACAAGGTGTCAACCGGTCCAAGGAATACGAGTCGCTCTACACGGTGGGCATGCGGGGCGACGGAGATCGTGCGTCGCTTATCCTCGGAGCATATATGTTCCTCTGAACGGCCGTTTAGTCCCGGGCCAGTCAACGAACATTGCGCTGTTGGAAAAGATCATATCCGACCAGCGGCAGATTCTTACCAACGAGTTCAATGGGACCGACCCATCTACTATTCCCCAAGTCTGGTGTCTCTGTAGGTAACAGTCCGGATGATACCGTTAGGTTCCTGCACTGACCACACCCGTCAGACAAAGAGGTCGAAGGGTATTACGATGACGGCATGCGTGTGCCGGATGACATCACTCTTCTCTGGACTGATGATAAGTGCGTTGTGAGGCGTATGATGCATGGACATACTGACGCCCGTATAGTTGGGGTAATATTCGACGGCTGCCCATTGCATCGGAGCGCAACAGGACAGGAGGGGCTGGTGTCTATTATCATGTCAGTATCATCCTCTCTCCATGTATGCACATTCTGATCGGTATTAGGTCGACTATGTAAGTTGTTTGCATGGACAGTAAGCACCGGATTTTGGTGACGCCGGGTACAAAGGTTGGGAGCCCACGAGACTACAAGTGGATTCAGGTTTGTTTCACGTCGATACTGTGAAGGCCATGACTGACCATCTGTGCAGAGTTCACAAATTTCAAAGGCATTTACCCCAATCGTCCTTGGCTCCCGTAACTGATACTGCTCACAGATCTTCGAGCAAATGTCCTTGGCTGTGGACCGTGAGGCTACGCGCGTCTGGATCCTGAACGTTGGCGACTTGAAGCCTCTGGAGTTGTCAACCGAATTTTTCCTCACCTACGGATGGAACGCGTCTCGGTGGTCGTTGACAAACTTCGACTCGTTCGTCAATGAATGGGCGCAGAGGGAGTTTGACTTGAGCGCCGCAGACGCCGAGGTCGTCGAAGGCGTGATCTCGAACGTGACGAAGTTCCTGGCGAGGCGAAAGCCAGAGCTGATCAACTCGACGACGTACAGCGTCATAAGCTACCGCGAGTGAGCGTTACTCCCGACCTTTCACACATACCTCGCCGACTAGTCCACAGGGCAGAGACCGTTCTCTCTGCGTGGAGCAACACTAACGATTCAGCAGCGCGCATCTATGATAAGCTATCAGCGGCAAAGAAGTCCGCGTTCTTCCAGCTTGTCTATCACCCTGTTCAGGCGGGCTACACCCTGACGAATATGTGGATTTCTGCCGGTATCAATAGCGCCCGCACGTTCCAAGCTAGAATCAGCGCCAACGATTACGCGGACCAAGTGGAACAGCTTTTCGAGCAGGACTACGATCTGGAGGCGCAGTATCACACCTTACTTGATGGTGAGCAAGCCCATGCATTCGAACGAACAACGATGACCCACGAATGCGCCCCTGCAACACAGGAAAATGGGACCAGTACGTTGTTCGGGTCCCCGCTTGCTCCTTCGGTGGCTAAGGTTCCATCTAGCATGATGGATCAGACTCACGTCACCTATTACTACTGGCAAGAGCCTACACAAAACATGTGAGCATGCTTCTGCTTCTGGTGGCGCTCTCGGGTGCAATCACTGAGCCACGTGCTCAGGATGCCCCCTGTCTCTCGAGTCTCGACGCGCAAGCCGAACATCAACAACCCAATGCGGATCGTGCCAGAAGGTACCCTCGCTGCGTGGTGAGTTAGAGCGACCACATCGCAGTCATTTCCCTGTATTCTCACGCGCTCCTGCTGCCAGGCCGGGAGACAACCAGTACCAGTGCACGGCCGGTTACAACTGTGGGCCACCGACGCTGAACATTGATCCGTTCGTGCCGTTTGGCAACCGGTTCGTCGACATTGGCATGGGTGGATCGGTCCCGTTCACGTTCACGGCTACGAGCAACGCGTCGTGGATCAAGCTGTCGGTAACGGATGGATCTCTGACTCAGGCGAATCCTGAGCAACGCTTGTTCATCTCCGTCGACTGGTCCACGGTCAGCGGCGCCGAGACTGGGCAGGTTCTTCTTGCCTCGACAGCAAAGGACACGCCCCCTTTCTCTCTACCGGTGTATGTTGTTGCCAACCATACCGCCGTGCCTTCAGATTTCAAGGGTATATATGTGCCAGATAAGGAGAAGCGGTTGCTAATTACGACTTTATTATAGGCTTCGTGGAAGGAGATGGCGGCATTTCTATCGAAGCCGCCCATGCGACGCGGAACACGACCGTTGGTGAGGTGGCATGGATGGAAATCCCAAATTACGGCCGTACTCTGTCGGGAGTCACGCCGTGGCCGCGCTTGGGCAACAACGAGGCCAACTATACCGCAGGCAGCGGGCCGAACCTGTAATTTCGTGTTTATTGTTCATGTAAGCTTCGCTGACTACACATCTCCACAGGCAATACGACTTTTTCAACTTTAATACAGATCAATCGGGCAACGTGAACGTGACGGTGCTGGTGTCGCCGACGTTGAACGCGATGGGTGACGACCGGCCGGTCGCTCTTGGCGTGCAAGTTGACTCGCAGACGCCGCAAACGACATACTTTATCCCGTTGGCAACGCCTGGGAACGAGCCCCCGCAGTGGGATACCGACGATGGATGGGTGGCAAACAGTATTGTGTCGATTAACGGGACGTTCTCAGCGCCGCCAGGCAAGCATACGCTCACGGTGGGTAGGTTTGCGCTCTGCGTGACCTCAGGGCTTATGCACATTGTTTGGGTTGCAGCTCTGGATGATCGAGCCTGCGGTGATCGTGCAGAAGATTGTCATCGGTGTGTCACAGGGCGTGGTTTGCCTGGGAGGCTGGGAGCTGACTTTTTGCGTCTAGACACGGGTGGCGTGCAACAGAGCTACCTTGGGCCTCCCGAGAGCATCATCGTTCACTGATGAAGAACGCCGGTCGTGGTACGAAAAGAAATAGTTTCGGCCCTTGTTGTATGCTGCCTCAATATCATCGAAATTCGCTTTGCGCGTCTGCAACAGGGGGAGAGGCTTGCTTTGTGATTGATGTAAGAGGCAGATAAGCGTTGCCAGATGCGGGGGCTGGGCGCGGCGGCGAAATAAGCTCGTGCGGACACCCGGAAGAAGCCGGGAGTCTAGTGTTTGTGCGTGTTTACGTGTTTTGTGAGCGGTCGCTCGTCTGGTCGAGCGACTCGCGAGTGCACAATTAACAAATCTTGCTCGACGACCACGACGACCTCCCCCCGCGGCAGGGGCTCTCTTCTCCCTCAACTCATGAAAAACGATGCAACGGAGGCCGCACTCGGTCTGCTCAACCTCGCCGACGCCGCAGCCTCGTATTCCACCATGACCGTCCCCTCCAAGCGTGCCGCCCCCCAAGACGACGAACCACCCCCCGCATCCACGACCTCCGACTCCATCAACTGCATTTGCGGATACACCTTCGATGACGGCTTTTCCATAGCGTGCGACGACTGCTCTCGCTGGTGCCATGCCGCCTGCTTCGGAATTGTCGCAGGCGGTGTTCCAGAGGAGTGGAAGTGTTGGGTATGCGCCCCCAGGCCTGTCGACCGCGACCGCGCGGTCAGGCTTCAGACGCAGAGGAAGCAGGACGCCATTCGTGCCGACAATGAGAAACGCAGGCGACAGGCCAGCCCTGGAGTCGACCGCAAGCATCGCCGCCAGAGTGCGCTCGCTATCGAGGGTGGCAACTCGAGGCGAAAACGCCGCGCTTCTGTCAACGTCCATCTCACCGGCGCAGCAGAGGACGAACATGTCAACGTGGAGGAGCCGTGGACCCATAGCTATATCCCCATCGCAAAGGACGTCGTACCCCATCAGGATACCAGAGACAATCTTCGCCGCCAGGCCAAACACTGGCGCGGCGTCTCTGCCCTATCGCACCCTTACCCCTCTTCTAGTCCTTTCAACACCTCCCCTGTCGTCCTCTCCGCCTCTCCTTCCCCATCCCAGACGTCCATTCGCCCCCTCCCACACTCTTCCTTCTCCCACCCTATCCTTTCCTCCAATACGAACCCCTCTGTCCGCCCCCCGTCCTATTCTGTCCACACCACGCACCCCGTATCATCCTCCAAGTTCATCACTCCCTACACATCTACCATCATCCCTTCCTCCGCCTACCTTTCTGACCCTTTGAATGCGTATGCACACCATGGCATGCCAAAGCCCTTCGTGCACCTGTTCGGCCCACCCCTCGACGTTGCGCTAGACGCCCGCATCACTGGCAACCAGGCTCGCTTTGTCCGCAGCGGTTGTCGTCCCAATGCCGTCTTGCGACCTATGGTGTGCCCGCGCGCCAAGGAGAACAGCGAACGCAACGACCCGCCTCAATGCGACCGCGATCGTGAAATGCTTACCTTTGGCGTCTTCGCCCTCCGCGATATCAAGGCGAACGAGGAGGTCGTTCTTGGCTGGGAATGGGACGACGGGAATGCTGTGCACCATCTCCCTGCGCTGATCGAGACGCCGCATTTATTCGAGTACGCCGTGCCACTCGCCCTCCTCTCACCCACGCTTGACCACCTCCGTACACAGAGCACATCACGTTGATCACATCCGCAATCAAATGGCGTCTATGCTACATGCCCTCAGCTCCACCTTCACGACCTGCGCGTGTGGCTCCAAGGCCAAGGACTGCGCGCTCACGCTCATGGCCGAGTTTGTCGATGGGCGCCTTCCCGCTCCAGCAGCTGCGTCCTCGCCACAAGCGAGCGAACCAAGCGGAGCAGAGCACTTACCGCCTACCGTCAATCTGGGACCCCTTGTCGGCGTCCAGCGGGGCTTCCGCACGCGTGAGAAGTCGCCTCTCAACGGCGGTATGAACGGGGTTGAGATGATCCCCAGTCCTTCGACGGTGCTCAGCGACCGCCGCAATACTGTGGAATCTCCTGTGGTCTCGACAAACGGGTATCATCATCTGGCGCCAGACCATATTGACAATGGGGTCCCAGAGCTCAGAGTTATTTCCGCCACCGCATCCCCGTCACCTAAAAAGGGTCAGAAAGAGAAGGGGCGTGGTCAAGGTACGTGTTCGGGCACGCTCATATGCGAGATATTCCTGACTCACAGATCATATCAGATCGTGCGTCCCCGGCACACGCGCATCGCAGAAGGGTGACACTAGACGCCCCGCCATACCGGTCACCCTCACCATCCGACTCGGATCCCCAGCCGGGGTCCGAGGATGAAGACCAAATGCCGCCCAAGATGCGCAAACGTTGGATCCACCGCAGCACCGAGGGTCAGCACGCGGCCTCGCCGTCCCCATCTCCAAGTGGCAGCAACATCAGCCTGGGTAGCGTGATGGATGAAGGTCAAATGGAGGTGGACACGGTCACCTTGAGTGCGCACCATGGGCAGCTTTAACGCGCTTGTTGTCTAACTCGTTCCAAAAACAGATACAAAAGAGATGCCGCCACCCCCGATGCCCGCCGATCTCGACCCTACGACCATTTCTTCGATCCCACACCCACCTTCTCCGCGGGTCTTCACGGGCAAGCTCTCTTCCTCTTCACTCCCAACCCTCCCCAATACTCAAGTCCCCGATGTTCACGCTTCCCCTTCACCCTCTACACCATTCGCTAATTTATCGTTACTATCGCCGACGGCTTCGTATTCTTCCAACTCGTCTCCCCTTTCGCCTAAGTTATCAACTTTGATCCCTCCTTTCTTATCGATGACCTCGACCTCTTCTCCTGATTCGAATCTTCTTCGTGGTCCCATGCCGATGGTCGTTGACAAGGACGCACATGACTCGGACCTGACACCTCGATCGCCTTCGTGTGATGTGCGCTCGCCCTCGCCGCAATCCCTCGCTACCTCGGAGCCTCTCCGACGCGTGCAGTCTCCTCCACATCCACTGGTGGAGTCTCCACGTCCCGTATCGCCGCCGCAAGAGGCGTCGTCACCTGCAGAGCCTCTGCCAGCAGCAGAGCCACCGCCGTCGGACTCACCTCTACTCCCTGCTTCTCTACCCCCCGTGCTGCCACCGGTCCCAAAGGTCAAGATGTCTTTGAAGGACTTCGCGATGCGGAAGAAGAAACAGCGCGAAGAAGAGCTGGCGCGTGCCGTGGCGCAGTCCCCAGAGCTGCTTCATGGAAGCGAGCAGTTGGAGGCCGCCGCGCCTTCTGCTGACTCGTTATTTGATGCAGTCCCTGAGGCTGAAGGCAACGAGGGTGTTGGCGAGTCCCTTGGGTTAGAAGCTTCTGCACCCGAAAATCTCGGAGCTGTACCTGCGACTGATGAGATCGTGGACTCACCCGCTTCCCCTGAGCCCATGGTCGACGAAGCCGAGCCCAGCGAGGCAGCAAGGCCTGACGGCTCGTCTCCTCAATCCCCAGTGGCAGCAACCACGGAGCCTGCTCGAGCCGGCATCCCTGATAAAGCCCAGGCAATGCAGGAGTATGTGGAAGTTGATGCAGACGACGCGAAGGCCGCGATCAATGGTACATCACACTCCCGCAGCGCAGACCTTCGCCCAAGTCCATCCCCACGCTCAAGCCGGACGCCGTCACCCTCTCCAGCAGATAGTGAAGACGGCGAATCACCACGCTCCCTTCTGCCCACACAACCGCGCTCCTTCTTACCTACCGGCGCGGCAACCGGTCCCTCGAGCACGGGTGCGCTCCCTCACCGTCTACCGCCATCATCGACATATCGCCCAGGATCGTCGTATGTGCCCCCATCCGTACCTGCTGCCGTGCGACCGCTGCCGAGTGGACCCCGTGCACTTCGTGCAGGTATGGGCCAGCCCGGCTCAGCGCGGTTCCCTGCAGCGCAGTTTGCGGGCGTGCCGCGCGGGCCGTCAGCGGATCGAGATCGTGACCGTGGGTGGGCAGGCGCTGCGGTGCGTGGGCGCGGGCGGGGCACTGCAAGCTCGTGGGGGCGCTGAGCGTTCGTCGCGCGGTACTGTAGATTTTTCTCTCCTCTTCTCTTCAGATGAGACTATTCTTTCGTTTCGTATGCTGAGGCCGCTCGCCTAACTGCTTGCTCTCTAATAATTTTGCAATGCGCTTCTCTCTGTGTATCCTCACCTCCGTCCTTGTCTTTACCTTGACTTCGATGCCTGCTTGCTGCTTCTGCCTTTTCTCTCGTTGTGAGGCACTTTTTCGTTGGGTAGTGGTGGTGGTGGCGCGTCGTCGTTATACTGCTTTGCCGACTGATGGCTCACCATGTAGTAGTCCATGAACAAGAGTTGTATTTCTTACGATCATGCAGCCTATGGCAATTGCCACTGAGTCCGGGGAACGACGAAGTAGAACGCTCTGGCAAGGCGGGTGTGGCTACCACGTGACTGGACGCGTGAGGGTGGTCGGCAGCACAAAAGTTGTGGTTTTGGTCATTTTGCACGTCGTTGCACTCAGCCTCGATGTCAGACATCCCCAAACTCCTTCTCGACTCTCTTAATCCGCAGACGCGTAAGCAGGCCGAACAGGCACTCGTCTCGTACAGTAGACAGCCTGCTTTCGTCGTGCACCTACTGCAGCTCGTCCTCAATGCCACGCAGGACCGTGCCGTGCGGCTCGCAGCGAGCGTGTACCTCAAAAACACTGTAAAGCTTGGATGGATGGACGACGTGCGCACACTATTGAAGCGATATACCGATCATGAACTGACGCTACTGGCAGGACGAGTTCCCGATCTCAGCTGCAGACAAGGATACCCTCAAACCGCAGCTCGTGCCCGCAATGATCGCGTTGTCGGGCGCGAGCGATAAAGCCATACGTGCACAGATCGCAGAGGCTGTCTCCTTGATCGCCGAACTCGACTTTCCGGAGCGATGGCCAGATCTCATCGATGTGCGTCCAGCTGCTCCTCGTCCCGCTCCTAGTTTGACGGTCTTCGACTCCCAATGTGAAGCAACTTGTACAATCGCTCAGCAGCACAGATTTCAACGTCAATTTGGGTGTCCTGGAGACTGCCCATTCGATATTCCGCTCGTGGCGCTCGCAAACGCGCTCGGACGCGTTCTGGTCAACGATAAAGCTAGTACTCTCTAAATTCCTCGCGCCGTACTTCAACTTGTTCAAGTACACTATGGATCGGTTACTTGCGACGCCAGAGCCGTTGCTCGCACAGACGATGGTGGTGTTGGTGGAGCTATTCTATGACCTGACATGCCAAGATCTTGCGCCCGAATTCGAAGACGGACACGAAATCTTCTTTGCGGATGGCACGGGATACTTCATGCAGCTGATGGCGTGGGATCCTCCACAGCTGCAAACGGATGTACGTTGGCCCTTGCTCCCGCATCCCATAACACGAGCTGATCGTCCTCAGCCGGATGAGCCAACGCCGTCAGCGCCTTCGAAAATACGCACGGGCGTACTCGAAATTGCAGAGGTCCGTTGTCTCTGTTCTCAGTCCGACTTTTGAATTGAACAATATCCAGCTGTATGTCAAAATGTACCCGGAAGTCCTCGCGCGCTCGCGCTCTGTCGAGACATTCGTTCGCTCGGTGTGGAGCCTCGTCGGTGGGGGAAAACAGTTAGGTGCTGCGTATGATCAGGTATGTCTGTTCCCATATCTTCCATCGCTGTGCTCATCTAGTACCCATAGCTCGTCTCCCAGTCCCTCCGATTCATCTCCACTGCTATCCGCTCGGGCGCATACCGCGACATATTCGGCGCACGTGAGACCATCCAAGGTCTTATTGCGGGGGTGGTCGTGCCGAACCTGGCTCTGCGTACGCGCGACGCGGAGGCGTTTGAGGATACGCCGCTCGAGTATGTGCGTGGCGAGTTGCAAATCGCCGAGATCTCGACGCCGCGGCAGGCAGCGGCGGACGTCGTGCGCGCGCTCGTCGGCGTCAGCGAAGAAAGTGAACGTACGACTACAGAGGTTGCCAGTGAGTGGATAACGCAGGCTCTGGCCACGAGCACCGGCCCTGGTGAAGAGGCATGGAAGAGCAAGGACGCGGCTGTCTACCTGTTCGAGGCGGCGGCAACGCGCAGCGGGACGCTTGCGGTATGTCTGGTCGTGCATGGATGATGCACGCACCCGCTGATGTGCTTCCATGCGTTCCAGCAAGGTGTCACCGCGACAAATCCAAACGTTGATATCGTTCAGTGGTTCGCGGACAACATCTTCAGCGACCTGCAAAGCACTGCTGTGTCTGTTCGTCCCGTGCTGCAAGTCGATGCTATCCGGTACCTGTATACCTTCCGAAATCAGGTGAGCATAATCCATCAGTCGCGCTCATGTATATATCAATTTACGTCTGTAGCTCACAAAAGATCAACTCAACTCGGTGCTGCCGCTGCTCCTGACGCGTCTCGAATCGACAGATGTCGTGGTGTATACATATGCAGCGGTCGCACTTGACCGTATTCTAGCAATGCGCGTCGGAAACTCCCCAAGGCTCATGTGTGTGGCTTCATTTGTTAGGCTGTAGGGTGCCGATGATATCCGCTCTCAGGTTCTCGTCAGCGGACGTCCAGCCATTCGCAGTCCCACTCCTGGGCGTTCTTCTCTCCAAGATTGAAGCACAACCTACCCCTGAGCGCGTCGCAGAGAACGATTTCCTCATGCGCTGTTCGTCCTTCACCCATTCCGCACACAATGCGGATGTTGACACCGGAGTTCTTACCCCACAGGTGTCGCAAGAGTCATCATTACGTCGAGAGAAGGTCTTGGCGAGGGATACGTGGACGTTCTGAGGCGTCTTGTTCTTATCCTGGGCACCATCGCGAAGAATCCAAGTAACCCAAACTTCGATCAATACATCTTTGAAAGCATATCAGGCCTTCTCCGGCATGTCCACAACGTCTCCTGAGATGTCAAGGTGTTGACATTGGGCTCCACAGCTTCATTGGCGCTGCCGTGCCTGATTCCATCGCGCTCTTCGAGCCTGCGCTCTTCCCACCTTTCACAGAGATCTTACAAAAGGACATCGACCGTGAGTACAGTATTGCGCCCTACACATATATACGCGGCGACTTACTCCTGCACCATAGAATATATACCCTATGTATTCCAGATTCTCGCACAGATGCTCACGTTGCACAAGGGCGCGCCAACCGACTACCGTGCACTGCTTCCATTCCTCCTCACCCCTGCTATGTGGGGACAAAGGGGCTCGATCCCTGGCCTCGTTTCCCTATTACGTGCCTTCCTGTCTCGCGACGCCCCGGCGATGGTCGAAAACAATCAACACACTGCGGTACTAGGTATCGTGCAGCAGCGTTTAGTGCCAAGCAAAGTCAACGACGGGTTTGGTTTCGAGCTGCTGCAAAGCGTTGTTCTGCATGTTCCTTTGTGAGTACTGCATTCCGAACCGCGCATGTGGTTAGCTGAACACCACGCTGTCCAGGCCCGCACTTCAGCCGTACTTTCGCCAGATCATCATGACCCTGCTTACGCGGATGCAACAGAACAAGACAAATAGCTATGTTTACTACTTTGTGTACTTCCTCCTGTACATCCTCGCCATCAACGTCGACGGGCTCACGCCAGACTACCTTATTCAAATGGTTGATCAGATCCAACCTGGGTACGGTTCATCCCTCAGCTTGTCACGGAATTGGCCTCGAGCTTACAGTGCCGAACAGCCTGTGGTCTCAGATCGTGTCCAACTTTGTGGTCCCACAGACCTCCCAGTTTATCGTCAAGGACCGCAAAGTAGCAGCTGTCGGACTCACGCGGCTGCTCACACAAAGCACGCTTTCGCTAAAAGCACCGAACGATAAAACATGGTGAGCCTCCTCCCACTCGCATGGGTCCCGCTCTCACACTCGTATCAGGCCCACTCTTCTGGGCCAGCTCGCGGAAGTCTTCAAGGAGCCGAGGGCATTTGCCGCGGCAGATGACAGCGGAACCGGCGTCACTGAGATAGACCTCGAAGAGCAGGCCGCCGGCTACCAGGCTGCGTACTCTAAACTCGCAGCTGCTAGCGCACCGCCCCCAGATCTCGTCGCATACGTGGGTGATATGACGGTGTTCGTCTCCGGTGAGCTCACGCGACTCATCAATGCGGAGCCGGGGGTTAGGCCACTCGTCAAGCAGGCGAATCGTGCGTCATTCCTGGAGAAGATTGGCATTGCTGTCTAGGGTATAGGGAACGCAGGACAATGACTCGACGGGACGGGATATGGAAGTAAAGAGATGATTGTGCATATGTGTAGGGTGAAACGATAGATATCCACGTGCAGTTGGGATGATTCCATCACTCCTTTGACGCGGTCCGGGATGGGCGTGCGCATGCGTGGGGCCCTGCTGATCATGCGGGCAGCCCAATGAATACACGTAGCGCTTCGCGCTTTGCTGCAGTATCGCCTTTCAAAACGGGTTGGCCATACGCCTTGAGTAGGGCTTCGTAGCGTTCCTCTGAGTAGCGTTATAACACGTGCCACGGGGCAAACATGACGGACATACTGGTTAGATGTTCAAACTCGCCTTTGGTGCTAGGGTAGTTCGGCGGTGGCTTGCCGGTTGCTGTTGGCAGCACCATGATGGGCATCTTTGACACTGTCACACGCGAATTGTGCAAGCGCGCATACAGTCGGTCTTGGCTGCGCAGCGCCAGCGCACACAAGCAGTGTCAGCATCCGCAGCAGTAAGACGAAGAGAGAGTGACGTACTCGAGTTTCATTACTGCGAGTGCATCCGCGATGCGCTTATCGAGGTCCTCAACCGTGACCCCAGAGGGGCTTGCTGTTTGCCCGTCCGATGCACCCAAGCCCTCCACAGTGATCTCGTTCGCAGGGCCCTTCCCTGCCTGTAGTGCCCTGAGCCTTGCAAGCTCTATTGCGAGGGAATCTTGAGTCTGCTCAATCGTATCGAGTCGCGCAGCGAGCGTCGCGAGGTCGGAGGCTACACCAAGAGTGGATGGTGAGGGCGATGGCGGAACAAGTGAAGCATGTGAGAGTGCTCTGGAGGCGAGCTGTAGCTGATCTGCTATGGCTGAGAACGAGGCAGATAATTGTGAAGCCCATTGGGGCTGAGCTGATACATCGCGTGGTGTAGATAGATCTTTAGAGGCGACATGGTTCAAGCCATGCGCGTCAGAGATGGTATCCGTAGAGGAGGCAGGCGAGCTGATACCCTCGGCATGCTGGCTCATCGTTTATGTGTACCAAGTGAGAGAGGTCGAGTCAAAGGGAGCCAGGGGAGATCATTGAATGGGATCGGGCCTTAAAAGGGTGGGATGGTGGGAAGCTGGTGGGAGAGGCGCCCCGGGATGCAGCGGCCATTCAGCGTGAGCGCGGAAAGCCACAAGGAAGATAGAGACCCGGACCAAGGGCGGTGCTATGAAAGGTGTCCGCATTCGAGGGGAGAGGTGCCGCAAGACCGGGTTGTTCTCGCGTTCAGGGTAACCGGAGCACTCGACTGGCCCACCCGTGAGAGTGCGCGGTCCGCCGTGCGACCAAATAGCCCTGATCATTGTACCTGCACTGCATTGCTAAGTAGTCGTGACGGCGCAAGGAGCCGTACGGGCGCCGTGGCGTTGCATGGAGAGGAACGCAATTATGGCTTGCTGTTCTCGTAGGACCACTCGTACCCACCGATCGAAGTGCAGTTCGACCGCTTCTAACGCAATCAAGAGCGGCCACCGTCGAGAGCGGCTTCGGCTTCTCACACATGACGTTGTCGTTGTCATTGTGTTGTAACTTGTACTAATAAACGGTTGAGCGTTGCCAGCACCGCGCTTGCCGCCGAGCGTAAGGACCCCCGGGAGGCGGATTTCACAGCAATAAAAGCAAGATAGGCAGCGGAGAGTGTTATCCGGAGTGGCGCCAACGACTCGAGCTTACCACGCTCATAGGTTTACGTGTGAGCGCCGATGATGAGGGGACAGGTGGGAAACAACTTCGAGGAAATATCGAGACTTACCCAAGACCTGCCCCGGGCTCGATGGCCGCCCCGCGCCCGGTCGTTCCGGCCATCCCCCACGGTCCCGCGGTCCCGCGGTCCCTGCCCCGGGTCTTCCGAGTTGCTTCCGAGTTCCGAGTTTGAGTCGGACTTCCGACCACTGGCAGTGGCTCTGCGAGCGGCGGCCTCAGTGGCTGGCCTTGGCATCCACAGCCTTGTTCCCGACGTGAGTGATACTGCCTCGATTCCTCAGTATGGTTCAATTCGCACTGCCTGATTAATCAAGAGAAACTGGTAACTTCTTAGCAGATAACCTTATGCGGTCAGTGGGTCCCCATCCTGTCAAGACGAACCCGGATCCGTCAACGCTTCAAACTTCAACGTGCTAGCATTCAATATTCAACGTTCAACTTCTGCCAGACTACCCAGATCTCGAATATCACCTTTCCTACCTGTGTTCTATCTTGCAACTCTTTCAAGAATCTGCCTAGAGGGATCTGGGGGAATTTATGCATGCGCGCCCGCGTTGGGGATCTTCCCGGGGCCTCTTTGTGTGCGTTCTTTGTAAGACTTGACCGTTCTGACTGTATACCACGTTGAGCGGTCGTCCGTTGAGGTCGACATAGGACTACTGTAAACGCTGTCGATATCCACATCTCTACTCGAAGTTCGACGAGGTTGTTCCGGCGACCTTTTGCTCGGCACTTGCGAACTAGGGACTTTCT
The DNA here is from genome assembly GCA_022496205.1 of Gloeopeniophorella convolvens. Taxonomy (NCBI): domain Eukaryota; kingdom Fungi; phylum Basidiomycota; class Agaricomycetes; order Russulales; genus Gloeopeniophorella; species Gloeopeniophorella convolvens. Next base: position 318,202 of record WTXD01000031.1, on the reverse strand, counting down.
CGCGGGGTGTCCTCGTGCCAGATCTCGCTTCATCGACCGACTCCCGCGATTGCTCAGCAGCTTGCATCGCCTCCCGAGCGCGGTCCTCCATGTTGGAAGCCTCCTGCATCATACGTTGCGCATCTCGTTCGCGCCGTGCAGCTGATTCCTCCCTCTTGGCGACTTCTCTCTCCCTCCTCAGGAGCTCTTGTTCTCGATTGGCATCACGATTCGAGCTCTTTCCGCCGCCAAAAATACTGCGCAGCAGATTAGTTGTCTCAGGCTTCTCTCCTGGTCGCGAGGACTTTGACGATGTCCGTCGTACGGATGCCGGCTGAGGTAATCCCTGAACAATAATCGCGGGTTCTGGGACGGATTGCACAACACCAGATGGGGGACTTGGCGTTTGGACGAAGATGGTTTCTGGGCTGGAGTGCCGCGGGATAATGGGCGATGGGACGTGTATAGAGGGACTTGGTGAGGGAGGCGGGACAACAATGACATTTGGAGACGGGAAATGGTGGCGACTCGGAGGCGGGGTATTGATCAAAGGTCCCAGAGGAGGTGTGTACATCGTCCGTGGTGGGACGAAGGGCGGGATCCCATTCGCAGCTGATGAGGATTTGGAGCGCCGGAACGCAGTCGGCGACTCTTGTGGAGGTATAACAGTAATCTGAGGCGGAAAAGGCAAATGTGGTGCAACTCCGGGGGTTGGCGTGGGGGGGCTGGGAGGTCCAGGTACAAATATCGGTGCCTGGGGTGTATGATATAAATGTGGAGTCTTTGACTGCGAACGACCAGCTTTACGTTGCTGCGATCTTGACGCAGAGGGAATCTGGGGTGGCCCGATCGATATCACTTCGGGCTGCAGTGGTGGTCCCTGCGGCGGCACTACGAATGGATACTCTGGGACCACAGGTTCTGGGACCCAGCCCGGAGGTGGTTGGTATGATTGGACTCTGCGGCGACGTGTTGTCTTGGTAAGAGAATCCATCCCTTGCACTATTCAGTCTGTCCGTGCACTCTGATCGAGCGACCAGCGATCTAGGGGGTAATGTCAGGACCGTTGTGAATACTAGGGATGGCAGTACTGTACATACTGTCTCCAACAGATCGCAGCCTTGTTGATTTGATCAACGGATGGAAAAGACAGTCGATGCGCGACAGACGAACAGCGGACGCCAAACGAGTATATATCGGGAAGACCAACGAGCGCTTGTCCTAACAAAGCTAGGTGCACTGCCCGCGAGAGAAGCACAGCATGCGGTGGCAGTGGTATTATTCGAGTGCTCTTTTTACAGTAGGATGAGACTGCGGTGGCTATGCATATGTCAAAGTTGGAAGTGGTATGCATGGAAGTGCCATGCGCAGCGTATCGAAGGTACCTAACCCATATCCAGGGCTTCGGGCCGCGCATTATTCTCCACGGCATCGCGGTGGGGCCCTACTCTTCGGACTTCGTCTCCCGTTTGCATACTTTACGATGCCCTCCAGTCCAATGCTGCTTCTGGCATCCACCATCGCAGTACCTCGTCCTCTGGCACCCACTGCATCGACGTAGTATCGCGCTCGGCGCGCCGCACCACGAACAGCGGTATAGCTCGACGTCATTGAGGCTGATGCGAGGGTGCATGTACATACCCTCCTGCGCATGCGCACAGTGCGCGTGATCCGACGGGCTATCGGCGTCATCCGCGACCGTGCGTTCGAGCCAAGCTGCAAGCGCTGCCTCTGCTGCATCGGGCGTTGCAGCGGTCTCCGGAGCCCCGTCCGCTATGGCGTGAATCGTCGCGCCCCATTCTTGTTGCGCCATCTTCATACAGTAAATTATGGTCAAACGAGTCTGTCGCATCTGCGTATGCCGGATGGGGAGCTCGAGGAAACGCGCGAAGTCGTCTACGAGTTCCAGCCTCTTGTTAGCGTCCTGGGCACCCGTTATATGAGTTATTTGAGGTGGAATAAAAGAATAGCTCACCCGGAGCTCGGGAAAGCCGTCACGCAGCTCGTGGCCACGCACGAGGAACAGCATTAATGTGTAGATTGATGCAACTTCTCCACCGCAACGCATGTCGGGGGGAGCCTCGTTTATGAACGCGCTCGTGTCCTCTAATGCGCACAATGCCGCCGCAAAGCCCTCTTCTAGCTCCTTTCCCGACATAAGCGCCGTGTGCAGCTTTGCGAGAGCCAGCTCGGACCCGTGCTCCGCGCCGCGGTACAGCAACGCATGGCGTATGTACCCCGGCGAGCCGGGCCCTGCGCTGCTGCAGCGCAGGCCCTGGCGCGCCGCACGCACCCCATTAGCGAAGTCCTTGCCGAGGGCGAGAGCGTAGTGGAAGAATGGGAGCTGCGGAGAGCGCGAAATGGCGGAGCGCGCCAGTGCATGGGCCTCGTCAAGACGTGCCTGCTTCAACAGGCCCTTGATCTCGATGATGTCTGCCGCGTCTGCGTCCCCCGGTTTGCCGCGTGTGCGGAGTGCGGCTGCGCAAAATGGTGGGGCGTCCTCCCATTTAATCCATGGCATTCCGAGAGAGTCGGTCGATAATTTCCCCGTCTTCCGATCCTCCACTCGGAATTCGCCCTGAGGAAGGGAGAATTCGGTGCGCACGACGAGCTCCGCAAGATAGGCGCCAAGCTCCGCAAGGTCTCGCGTTTGTGCTGCGCGCAGCATTGCCTTCTGGAAGTCTACAGTACAGGCCATTGTCAGAGTAGTCTCCAAGCGTCGAGGGCCGTACGCGAGCGCAATCGTATTGAGGTGAGCCGGCCATTTGCGCGCCGCCGCCGAGCTCATCTTGAGGACGTCAAGAGTCCATGAGGGGTCTTCGCTTTCCAACAGGTGCATGCGCAGCACGCCGAGAATACCCGTTGCACGCGCGCGAAGGTCCGGCGAGCGTGTGAGAGCAACTAATAGGTTGATCGCGCTTGGCTGACTGCGCAGAACATCTGCAAAATGGAGGGCTATTGCACAGAAGAACGTCATAGCATGTCCCCACATGAGGTGCGTTGCGCCCGGTTTGCGCAGGAAAGCCAACATCATGCGCACTACACGCGGGATGTCAATTGCTTTGACGAGTATTTGATCCGGCGGCTCGTCGGCTTCAACGACGGCAGGGATGGTATGTGAAAACACGATGATGGCGAGCTCTGCAGCTACCAAATCATCGGGATGCTTCTCCAAGAGGGACAGAAGAGGGGCGGTCGACTCCTTTGCAAGGAACATACGGAGAGACATGGCAGCGTGATGGGTCACAGTTGTGAGAGACTGGAGGACAACATGAGAGACGGAAGGCGAGTCTAGCAGTGAGAACGTCATGCTCAGAAACGCTGTAAAGTCGGGTCGGCAAAATCCTGTGAAGACGGAATGAGTACGCGCACCTGACTCGCGGAAGATGCGATCACGCAGGATGGCATCAGCGGACATCTTCGCGTATAGTACCACAATGGCTGCCATCATGCGATCGCGGAATAGAATAGCCAGGGTGTCGTTGGTCAGCATCGTCTCACAGTGACCCCAGTGGAGACCAAGTAGCCTGTTGATGTTGTGGTAATCTTTGTGTACCTTCTTGAGGCCGGAGCGTGTGTTGACATCTATTCCCCACCCACGGTAAGGGAGAGCATTATCCAGAGGATGAGGGAGACACTTTCCTGGAATTCCGAGTTCTTGGCAGAGTACATCCACAGCCCCAGCCCATCCTTCGGCATGGAACACGTTCTCGAGAGTGGCTTGCTCAGTTCTGTGAGTAGAAAAGGGACTGATGCCTTTAACGGCCTTCGATCGCCGCCCCTTGGGCTTGTTCTTCGTTCTCGAACCTGACATAGTAGCTTTCGAGTCGAGGTGAGAGATGTGGAAGTTGTTCAAATTGGCTGTCGTCAGCTGTGAGAGGTGGGCTGCAAGGAGCGCATATATGCGCTGCACAGATGAAACGATGCATATATAAAAATGGGGCAAGAGTCGCGTGACAGAGAACAAAGGGAGGCAAAGGTGCGCCATCTTGAGAAACGCCTGGGCGAGTCTCGCGTCGCGGTCACGTGCATCCCGCATGAGCAAGTTGGACTCCCCGGACTTCGCCTCCCGTTTGCATGCTTTACGATGCCCCCTGGCCCATTGCAGCTTCTGATGTCCACCATGATAATCACTTGACCATCGCACTACCTCATCTTCAACCACCCAACCTTTCCATGTGCGACCGACAGCGCGTGCTTGGATATGTAGTCATCGCGACGGTCCAGATTCTGTTCATGTGACTGAGAACCTCGGGGACACGTGGGTGCTGCACGTTGTATGTGTTATGGGAATCGGTCCCGCAAGTCCAAGTACAAGCTAGTGTGCGGAATTTCCAGACCTCTCCTTGCTCTCAGCTTCTTTTTCCCCGCGTACGCATAGCTTCCGGTGCCCGCCTGTCCAATGCAACTTTTGGCATCCTGCGCCACAATACCTGTACCCCGAAGTTGAATCAGATAGTGTCGAGACACTGCTCAGCGACCCACGCACCTCGCCTTCTGGCAGCCGCCGCAACGGCGCAGCACCGCGCTCGGCGTCCCGCACCACGAACAGCGATACAGCTCGACATTGTTGACGGTGACGCGTGGATGCACTTGCATGTGCGTGCTGCCCTCCTCCTCGCGGGAGCCGGGTGCTCCCGCATCGTCGACGTCCTCCGTGACCATGCGCTCGAGCCAAGCCGCAAGCGCTTCTTCCTCTGCATCGGGTGTTGGAACCGCCTTTGGCGCTCCATCTGCCATCGTACGCACTAGCGCGCCCCATTCTTGCTGTGCTGCAGACATTCGGTCGAGTACGGTCGAACGCGCTGCACGTATCTGCGTGTGTCGAATAGAGTACCCAAGAAATCGCGCGAAGTCGTCGGCAATCTCGAATCTTTTGTTGGCCTCCTATTTACCTTGGTGTGTCAGCCGAGAGCTCATGACGACCAGGAAGTGTACTTACCCTGAGTTCCGGTAGATCGTCGCGTAGCTCGTGGCCGCGCACAAGCATCATCATCAACGTGTAGGTTCCTATCATACTGGTCATGGTCTGCGTGTCGGGCGGCGCCTCGTGCACAAATGCGTCGGCACTCTCGAAGGCGCATAGCGCCGCTGCAAAGCCTTCCTCTAATTGCTTCCCCTCGATAAGCCACATATGCAATCGCATGAGGGCAAGCTCGGAGCCGTGCTTTGCGCTGTAATACAACAAGGAGTGCCGGATATGTCCGGGAGAGCCCGGTCCTGCACCGCCGCAGTGTAGGCCCTGTTGTGCAGCGCGCACACCAGTAGCGTAGTGCACGTCAAGGGTGAGAGCATGGTGAAAGAAAGGTACGTGCGGCGAGCGGGCGATGGCGGTCCGTGCGAGCGCTTGTGCTTCTTTGGTGCGGTACTGCGTCAAGAGGCTCTTGATATCGAGGATATCCGCTCTATCTGCATCACCAGGCTCACCGCGCGCGCGGAGTGCGGCTGCGCAATGCGGGGGTGCGCCATGAAACCGCGTCCATGGCAGGCCAAGAGAGGAGGACACGCGCTTGCCCGTCTTGGGGTCCTCGGTTTCGAACCCACCCTGCGGGAAGGCAAATTCGGTTGACAGAGTCAGCTCCGCAAGATGCACACCGAGGGTGGCAATATCCCGTGTCTCCGTGACCCGTAGCATCTCCCGTTCGAAGGCGTACGTGGCCTGTATGATCCTCCATACCTCCAGGCGCTCAGGGCCATATGTCGCCCCAACCGCGTCCAGGTGCGCGGGCCACGGGCCTTCCATCGCCCTGGCAATCTTTAACATTTCAAACTGCCAAGGAGGATCTTCGCTGTCCATTACGTGAAGTCGCAGTACACCCAGGACACCTACCGCCCGTGCGCGGAGATCTGGCGAGCGCGCGAGCGCGACAAGTAAATTGACCGCACTAGGCTGGTCGCGTAGGGTGCTGGCGCAGTGCAACGCCACAGAACAGAACAGTGTTATTGTGTGCTCCCAAAAAAGCGAAGTCGCACCAGGTTTGCGCATGAATGCCAGCAGCGTACGCACAACGTGCGGGATATCAAGAAGCTGGAGGAGCATTGGCTCTGGGACCTCCTTGGCCCCGATGGCAGAGGTGATGCAGTGTGTAAGCACGATGGCGGCTAGTTCGGCGGCTACTAGGTCATTAGGGTTGGCGTCCAGGTGGGAAAGGATGGCAGGAACTGAGCGCTTGGCAATGAAAATGCGGAAAGACTCAGGAGCGTGGTGGGTCACGGTCACAAGAGACTGAAGGACGAGGTGGGAGGCAGAGGGTGCATCGAGCAACGACAGTGCCATGCTCAGAAAAGCTGCAGAGATGTCAGATTGCCCAAATGTCACGAATTCAAAAAGGCGATGCCAACCTGTCTCGCAAAAAATGCGGTTCCGGAGGATTATGTCGACAGACATCTTGGTGTATAACGCAACAACCGTTGCCGTTACTCGATCGCGGAACAGGTCCGAGACGGGGTTTCTGGGAATTGAATTCTTGCAGTAGTCCCAGATGACGAGAAGCTTTGCGTTTATCTCTTCGAAGTCTTTGTGAGCTTTCTTGAGGCCAGAGCGTGTGCTGACATCTGTAGCGGTAGAGCCGCCCAATTCGAGTCAGGTTTTATCAACATCTTTCAAGACAAAGTACGCGCCAGGAATCCTAAAATCACGGCACAAGGCATGTACAGATGCGGCCCATCCCTCTGCATGAAAAATGTTCTCGAGGTCTGCCTGGGTCGGGGCAAAACCCGATGTGCGATCAGAAGGGGCCGTGCCACCTGCCGCACTGGCTGTCGACGGGCTGCGTTGTCGAATCTTGGACTTGGTTTTCGTTCGCGGACCGGGCATGGTAGCAGGAGACGGTTAAGCGTGCAAGATGCACGCTCTACCTTTGAGGAAAGGCGCGTTTTTATAGGAGGACACTGAAGCAGAGCGCGTCACGGTCAGTGGCGCCATATGTAAGCCGCGGTGGCTGCCCGATGCACAAAGGACAGACCTGGACACACTGATCGGAGTCACAACACGGCCACCACATTCAAGCCACGCCGATGGCATCGTCATCCAGATTATCTATTGTGCTCAGGTACAATTGATGGCAACGAATCGACGGGCGGCGCCGCTCAGCGCCGTTCTCACTGTTCAAACTCGCGCGGAGTCCTCAGGTCACGTATGCCATGCCGATCAGTGGGCCTAGCTCATAGGTGGCTCAGACTGGAGGGCACAGCAGACCTGCGTCTGCCAAGCGATAATCTCTGTTACAGGAACTATGGGACTGGACATGCAGCCAGGGCGATTCTGCCGCTCAGGCTCTCCAAGTACCCTTGAATGGCGGTATGTAGTACAATTACTGGTACTGCTGCCTGAGGGACAACCAATGCCAACTTGCGTCAGGCATCTCAATATGTGCGGAGGAAAAAACGTGGACGCACCTCTCACGTACACGATGATCAACTATGCGCAAGATAACTCGATCAAGATACTTACCCTAAACATCTGCCAAAATATCGACGGGAGCGATGGAACGAGACGTTTACTCCTCGGCCTTCTTGTCTCCACGCTTGCACACCTTGCGGTGACCGCCCGTCCAGTGTTGCTTCTGGCACCTGTTGTCACAGTATCTGCACGCCCAAATCGGCCAGTCAACACCCGTAGCTACGAGCAAGGCAAACGGCACACGCACCGGGACTTCTGGCAACCGCGGCACTTTCGCAGTATCGCGCTGGGTGCGCCGCACCACGAGCAACGGTACAACTCGACGTCGTTGACGCCGAGGCGTGGATGTGTGTGCGAGCCTGCACCGCCCTCCGTCGTGTCGCCTACGTCCAAGCGCTCGAGCCACTCCGCGAGCGCAGCATGTGCTGCATCTGGTGTTGCTGCAGTGTCCAGAGCGCCGTCTTTCGTGATGTTGCGCACGGCAGCGCCCCACTCGCGCTGGGCAACGTCAGTGCGCTCAAGCGCGGTTGCGCAAGCATTGCGCATCTGCGTGTGTCGGATGGGCATTTTGAGGAAACGTAATACCTCATCCGCAATCTCCAGTTTTTCGCTTGCTTCCTAGAATAAACAAATGTCAACTCTACGTCATAGGAAGGTAGATGAGAAAGCTTACCTTGAGCTCTGGAAGCCCATCCGCGAGCTCGTGCCCACGTACGAGAAGAAGCATGAGTGTGTATATGCAGACAACAGGCGAGACACTGCGTGAGTCCGGCGGTGCTTCCTGTAGGAAGGTGCCTGCGTCCTCAAGCGCACACAGCGCCGCCGCAAAGCCCTCTTCAAGCGCGCGTCCCGACGCAAGTGCTGCACGTAGCCTTTCGAGCGCGAGCTCTGCACCATGTTCCGAGCTGCGGTACAGCAGGGCACAGCGGACGTAGCCCGCGCTGCCCGGAACAGTGAGGCGCAGGCCTTGCCGCGCCGCACGCACGCCGTCCGTGGACGATGCCCCAAGTGTGAGCACGTGGTGGAAGAATGGGGAGAGCGGGGAGCGCTCGAGCGCGGCGCGGGCGAGTAGACGTGCCTCGGCCATGCGAGACCTGATCAGATAGCCTTTGAGCTCGACGATATCCGCTGCCTCGGCGTCTCCCGCGTTTCCACGCTTTCGGAGCGCTGTGGCGCAATACTGAGGTGCGTCGTGCCACATGGTGAAAGGTAACCCGCATGAATCGAACGCAATCTTGCCCGTACGGGAGTCCTGAACCTGGAACCCGCCCTGTGAGATCGAATACTCGGTGCGCATGATGAGTTTCGCGAGTGTCGTTCCGAGTTCCGCGAGATCGCCCGTTTGCACAGCATGCATCATGGCAGCTTGGAAGTCACGCGCTCCGGCGGCGGTCAGCATCGTTTCTGTGCGTGTCATTCCGTAGTCCATGTTCGCGTCAACGACTTTGTCAGGCCAGCGCCGGCCTGCGGCAGCGATAAGCTTTTGCGGGTCGAATTGCGTCAGAGACTTTTCGCTGTCAAAGATATGCAATCGCAAGATGCCCGATATTCCCGTTGCACGTATGCGGAGGTCTGGAGAGCGGGTGAGGGCGACGAGCAAGTTGATCGCACTTGGCTGATCGCGAAGCACGTCGGAGCAGTGGTGTGCCGCAGCGGCAAGGAATTCTATGGCATGCTCCCAGAGGAGCGCACTTGCACCAGGCTTGCGCATGTAAGCGAGCATCGTGCGCACGACCCGCGGAATATTGAGCGACTTGACAAGTTTGGCATCCGGGGGTTGTTCTCCCTCGATGACGGCGCAAATACAGTGGGAGAGAACAGTGATGGCTAGTTCTGCAGCTACTAGGTCGTCCGGTTGTTCGTCGAGGTGCGTGAGAAGCACGCCTGACTCTTTGGCTATCTCCGTGCGGACGTAAAGGCCGCCATGGTGAGTCACCGTCGAGAGCGCCAGAAGAACGACGTGGGATGCTGCGGGGGACTCGAGAGCGGAAAGAGCCTTGGAAAGAAAGTCTGAGATATGTGTCAGGTTGTCATAATGACGCGAGCTAGGTGAAGATGCTGACCTGCTTCGCGGAAGATGCGATCACGCAAAATCGAATCGACGGATATCTTGGCGTAGAGAGCGACCACCGTTGCCATCATACGGTCGCGGGCAATGATGCCCATGGGTGTGATAGACGGGAAACTCTCGGCGAAGCACCAGTTCTCCTCGAGCCGTTTGTTGACCTCATCGAAATCCTTGTGCACCTTTTTCAAGCCGGCACGTGTGTTCAGATCTTTGGCCCGGAAGACGTCAGAAATGAAGTGGGAGTAAAGGGCGGTGCCTACCGGGGAGCTCAAGATGATAAGTGAGAAGCTCAACGCACGGTGCCCAGCCTTCCGCATGGAAGATATTATCGGCCAAGTCCTTCGGGGGTGCGTAGTCCGGTATGCCAGAGGGCCATACACCACCACCACCCAGTGGGCGCGTAAGTTTTTTCTTGGCCTTATTTTTGACTCCGCGGCGTGGCATCACGATGGTGAGGATGTAAGCTTTGCGAGACTTGGTTCACCGCAGCGGAGGGAGCAGGGCGCTTGATGGGCGCTTGGGGAACGGCAGGTGGATCAAGAATCGACGACGCGGCGACGCGACGAGGTTACGCGTTGGCGCTCGGGGAACACCGAGTCGCCGCCTCAATCTTAGCGCTCATTGCCTGAAGCGCCAACGTGCGAGGACATGCGAGTGCCAAATGCTTTGAAGAAGGTCGAGAGGGTGCCGTTGATGGCGTTGGTGCGCGAGGCGTGCGAACGCGATGGTCAAGCAACTGGTGAAGTCGACGCAAAGTATGTCGATGATCGATGAACAGCGAATAGGAGTTGTGGCAGCTCTGCCTGCCCGACGACGATCTTCACCCCTTGCTATATATGTATGGTCAGATCCACATTACGTGTATACATAACTCGCACCTACAAGTGCCCACCTCACCGCGGAACCTTAAATAAACGGCATAGCCGCGATACATACATATCCGGTATCGCAACAATATAACATCCCAGCACAACGCGGCCTACTCCTTCCGAGCCGCATTTACCTTCTTGCACGTCTTGCGGTGCCCGCCCGTCCAGTGCCGCTTCTGGCACCCGGCATCGCAGTACCGGGCCTGCTGGCACCCGCTGCACCGGCGCAGCACCGCGCTCTGCGCACCACACCACGAGCAGCGGCCCAGCAGAACGTCGCTGACCGGGATGTGCGTGCCCGCGTGCACGCCCTCGTCGACCACGCGCAAGCGCCACGGCGCGGGCGGCGTCTCTTTCTCGCCTGGGTCGTCTGCGGTCAGGGTCTCAAGCCACCGCGCGAGTGCCGCCGGCTCGTCGAATTCGGCCGCCCCTGGCGCGCGCTTCGCCATCGTGCGCACGATGGCGCCCCACTCGCGTTGCGCCTCGTCCATGCGCTCGAGCAGCGTCTCGCGCGCAGCGAGCGTCGGCGTAAAGTCCTTGCGCGAGCCGACAAACGCGCGCCACTCGGTTGCGATCTCAAACTTGTCATTTGCGTCCTGGGACGTGTCCGACGTGAGCCCCAAGTCAAGTCTAGAGATATGGATGCACGTACCTTGAGTTCTGGCAGCCCATCTTTGAGCTCGTGGCCCCGCGAGACCAGCAGCATAAGCGTATAGAAGCCTGCGACGGGCCCCATGTTGCGCGCATCTGGCGGTGCCTCGCGCAAATACGTCTCGGCGTCCTCGAGGGCGAACCGCGCGGCCGCAAAGCCCTCCTGGAACACACGCTCGTCTGCGCCGGCCGTGGTCAGTCGCTCAAGCGCGATCTCGCAGCCGTGCTCCGCCGCGCGGTGCAGCAGCTCCCAGCGTAGATAGTGCGGGTCCTGCATGGCGTAGCAGCGGAGGCCCTTGCGCGCGGCGCGGACACCGTCCTCGGCGGTCGCATCGCCGAGCGTAAGCACGTAGTAGAAGTACGCGACATCCGGCGAGCGCACGAGCGCTTCGCGGGCGGCCGCCTGGGAGTCCTCTGAGCGGTACTCCATAATCAATCGCTTGACGTCGAGGATGTCTGCCAGCATGCTGTCGGTCGGTTTGTTGCGTGCGCGGAGCGCCGTGGCGCACTCCGGCGGCACGTCCCACTCGCCGGTGAAGGTCAGCCCGGGCAGGTCGTGCTTCGGTATGGGCAAGTCACCTGGCTGCGCGAGGTCGAGGGCGAGGGAAACATTGTGGAGAGTGACGATGCATGCCAAGTAGTACCCAAGCGTAGCTAAATCACGTTTGGGGGCCATTTGCGAGACGATCGCGCGCAACACCTGTCGGCACTCGTTAAACTTGTCAGTCTCACTGGGGTGGGGATATGCTTTCAAGGCGGCTTTGATGCGTGCTGGCCATTGCCCCGAGAGAACCGACAGTTTCGGCTTGAGTGGCGGAGGGTTCCTCTCATACTCCTCTTCTCGAGTGAACTGTTCGATGATATACATGCGCTGCACGCCCAGAACGCCCGTTGCACGGGCGCGGAGGTCGGGCGAACGGCTGAGGGCGACGAGCAGGTTGATTGAACTCGGCCGTATTTTCAAAGCGTCCGAACAGGTGCATGCCAGGATTGATATGAATGATGTTCCGTGCTTCCAAAAGAGTGGCGACACTTTGGGCTCTTTCAACAGCCCGAGCGTTATGACAAGGACGTTGAGGATTCGCATCGCATGGAAAAGGGGTGGATCGACGTCTTGTTTTGCATCGGGTGCCTCGAGGACTGACGCAATGCAGCGCGTGAGCGCAACGAAGGCGAGTTCCGTAGCCGCAATGTTCCAGCACCCCCTTTGAAAGAATCCAATGATTTGTTCCGCCTTCCTGGAGATCTCTGTGCGGACATAGAGGCTACCATGATGTGTCACGGTGATGAGACACTGAAGGATGGCATGCATGGTGACTTTCGAGTCAAGCATGAAGATCACCTTGTCGAGAAGATCTACGGACGTATCGGTCGGTCGGGCGGTTGTCGCAACAGGTAACAGAAAGCACGAACCTGCCTCGCGAAAGATACGTTCGCATAGGACGGAATCGATGCACATTTTGGTGTACGCGCAAATAACGGCTGCTAAAGTGCGATCGCGCATCCGATAGTCCGCGTCCGTGTGGACGGGCATGGGCCTCATGGAGTCCCACATATTGATGAGCTTCGCGTTGATCTCATTAAAATCTTTATGGACTTTCTTGAGACCAGACTTGGTGGTGACATCTTCGGCTCAGTCAATTCGATGACGTGAAATGAGGGTAGACATGCACTTGCCTGGTAAGTCGAGCGAGCGACATAGTATGTCTGCGAACCATGCCCACCCTTTTGTGTGATAGGCATTGTAGTAGAGCGGGTCGGGATCCGTGTCGCTGGAGAGGTGGGCAGCACTGAAGAGGGTTTCGAAGGGAAAGGGTGGCAGACTCGACTTGCTGCTCTTCGAGTTCCTGTTCGCTTTCGGTGGCATGTCAGTACTGAATGAGCGGGTATTCTCTTCCTCGGTAAGATCCTGGTGTAGAAATGTGCAGCACGAGTCGTGGGGGGTATGCGCAGACCGTGGAATGTGAACGCAGCAACTGATATAGGTTGTGACCCAAGTAGCAGGCCCGGCATGGCGGTGTGTCAATGTGTCAGTTTTGGACGCGTCATGACACCGGAAGTTACCGAGGCGGCGCTTGAACCTGGTCCCGACGACGCCCGCGTGCGCGCTGGCCGCTCAGAAATTCCGAACCTGGTGCACCGCAACACACGACCATGAGCCTCTCGTCGTTCTTCTCGTCGTTCATAGGAACGGTCCACGCCGACTCCCCCGAGGAAAAGGCCCCCGAGGAACAGAAGGAGGAGTCCCAGGAGGAGCCCCAGGAGGAGGCCGCGGAGGAGGCCGCGGAGGAGGAGGAGGATCCCGAAGATGTGCGTCGGCCTTCCCTGTCGACGCGTCTGAGTCGACGTTGCTGACCCTGTTTGTGCGTGTGCAGATTCATCCGCAGCTGCGCGAGGAGGCGCAGGAGTCGCCCAAGTGCCGCGCTGCCGCGCAGCACTTTTTCCACTGCCAGGAGAAGGTGGAGTCCGGCAAGGGCTTCAAGCATGAGGACTGCGTCGAGGAAATGTGAGCCTCGTGTTTGTCTCGACTCGGACATGTGCTGACTAGCACCGGTGCGCCGTCAGGTGTACGTGCTTCCTGCCTGCAATGACTAGCTCACCTGCTGACGTGACTTGATGCGTTGCTTCCGTCTATCATCCCTTCTAGTCCAGTACGTATTGCCTTTTCATATCGTTTCTCCAGCTGGAATCTCACTGTGCTCCTTCTAGTATGATGCATTGCACCGACGTAAGCGTCCCGTTGTTCTGTATGTTCACGCTGTCTGAGCCTTGTCTTTCAGAACGAACTGGCGCCAAAGCTGTTTGCCAAGCTTCGCTGAGCCGCATTGCGCCGCTCCGACCTTCACACCCAGGTAGCTGGACTGCATTGTGCTCAGCTGGATGCATCTCAGCGGCTACCAGCTGTCGTCGGATGTTGGGAGGCAGTAGAAGACGATAGTAAAAGCGCAGTAGTGCCTCTAATTAGACTTCCTTTGCACGCTCCGATGCCCCGTCACCTGGTCTGAGAACACGCTTCGCGAGTCTAACGCCGTGTCGAAGTGGGGTAAACCATGCCGTAGTAGTTGAACGTGTGCGGTGTTGTCAGGTTGGGGTTGGCTGGCAGCTGGCACTCCCACACAGGTGCACGTGCGCATCACCATCGACGCGCCCTTCGCTTCGCTCTCGTGAGTCCAACGGAGCGCGTTACCGCGACCACCTGATGTTGCATCTTCGCTCCGTGCGTCGCCCCGCCGCGCAATACAAGCTATTATAACACCGCGGATATGGCAGCAGATCCTGGAATTTCTGCTTGGGACGGCCGACCCACCCGTGACAATGCTCCGCCGCGCCCTGCGTGCCTTCGCGCTCACTGCCCTCCCATTCACACCCGGTGGACCTGCCGCCGCCGCGCAGAATGCTACAAGTGGGGGAGGGTCCCTCGCCTCTACGAACGGCGTGTACAACTCTTCACGCACGCCAGCGAGCCTACCCTGGAACACATACAACTTCTGCAACGCGCCGCACGCCAACGCCGCACACTACGCCCTCCCGCCGGATGTCTCCTCGGCCTCGCAGCTCGTGCACGTTGCGCTCGTCATGCGGCACCACAAGGTGCGCCCCGCGCACACCAATCCCAACTGCCGCTGCTAACCAGACCCAGCGCACGCCGGACAACATTGCGCCCGCCGAGCGTACGCTCAACCCGGCAGCCGGGTGGGACTGCACGGGCGCCGAGCAACGCACGTACGACGCGGGCGGCGCCGCGATCGCACACGACGCGCGCACGCCCGCGCAGCACCCGTTCGCGGTGCAGCTCTGGAACGGGACGTGCGACGCGGGACAGCTCACGCCCGGCGGGCTCACGGATGCGCACGCGCACGGCGCGGTGCGTTCCATTTCTCCCTCTCCCCCTCTCCCCTGGGCGCAGACGCTGATGCACTGGTGTGCGGATAGGATCTGTGGGGGGTCTATCATGGCAAGCTCGGGTTCCTGAGAGAGGTGTCGCAGGACGAGATATGGGTGCGCACGTCAACCGAAGACCGCACGATGCAGACGGCCGGCGCGTTGCTCGCGGCGATGGACGCGCGCATCGCAGGGCAGCGCTGGCCCGTGCACACGCAGCCCTCCTCCGTGCGTCCTCCCCGCCCTCCTCCCCGTCTTCTCTGCTGGAACTCACCCACCGCGGCGCCGGTAGATCGACTCGCTCGTCCCGGGATACGCATGCCCTGCCGCGGACGCAGTCCGCGACGCATTTGAGAGCGTGCCCGCGTGGACGCAGCACCTCGCGGATAACGCTGCGCTGCAGGCGCGCCTGGGCGCTGTCTTCGGCACGACGGGCATGTCCGCGTGGGAGTCGTGGTGTGCGCTGCCCTGCTTTTTCTCCCTTCCCGGGGCACGCTTTCTGAACGGACGCGGCCAGACGACCACTATTTCGATGCGCTCAGCGCGCGGACGTGCCACGGCCACCCGCTGCCTTGCAACACTGCCGGCGCATGCGTCTCGGAGCAGGACGCAGCGACTGTCTTTGCGCTCGGCGACTTTGAGTACGAGTGCGTCCCCGCGCCCTCTCCTGCCCCTGCCTTCTGAGCCTCACACTCTGGAGTTATATCTGGCGCGCGGCACAAAACGCGTCCACGTACAACACCCTTACGTTCGGTGCGCGAAGCCGATCATGCGCGACGTGCACGCTGACGCGGGTGCGCAGGTGTGTTCTTCTCAGAGCTCGCTGACGCGCTCGCGGGGCCCTCCTACACACACCGCCTGGCGCTCTACGTTGGCCACGACGGCTCGCTCGTGCGCCTCCTCGCGGGGCTAGGCGCGTCGCAGCTGCGCTGGCCCGCGCTCGGGACCGAGGTTATCTTTGAGGTGCACCCCGACCTTCCCCGGCCAATGCGAACGCTGACAAGGAGCGTGCAGGTGTGGGAGGCGCGCGGTGCGCGCTTCGTGCGCGTGCTATTTCAAGGCACACCCTTCCCCGGTCTTGAATGGATCGCGCTCGACACGCTCGTGGGCAAGCTGCGCGCGCTCGTGCCGGACAATCTCTTCGCGCGGTGCATGGGCGCGGCGTGAACGCGGCAACGTGATCGTGGGGGCTCGTCACGGGACCGCGCCGCGCCGGCCGACTTCGTCATCTGGTTCCGAGCGCTCGAGCATCGTGCAGTAGGCAAAGATGATATTTTGGGTTGGATTTAGTACAAGCACAACGCTGGAATATTGTTCGTTGCATATCTCCTTAGGCGGCCTCTGCGAAGCGCGTCTCGGCCTCCTCAAAGTTGATGACGTTCCAGATAGCGTTGAGGTACTGTGTACGGAGTCAGTGACAGCGTCGATGCAACGTTGAGAAGGTGCTTACGTCGGGCTTGACGTTCTTATACTGTGGTGCGAAAAAGGGTTGTGTTAGTAACAAACGGGCGCAAACGTCAGAAGGCGTACTTGGAGATAGAAGGCCTGCGCGAGAATGAGTATGAGTAAGGCAGGATCACTGATGCAGGGACGTGACGTACGTGCTCCCAAATGTCGACACCGATGATGGGAACGTGCGCTGCAAGCCAAACCCAGTCAGCCCTCCAGCACCAGAGCGTCAAAAACAGTCCAGCGCACAGAGCAGCGGGTCCTGGTTCGCCGTCGTCACAATCTCGAGCTTCTGCGTCTTGGGGCTGTAACCGAGCCAGCCCCAGCCGCTGCCCTGGATCGCCGCAGTCGCAGCGTTGAACTGCTTCTTGAACGCGTCGACCGAGCCAAAGTCGCGCTCGAGCGCGGACTTGAGCTGACCGTCCTTGAGCTGGCCGCCGCCCTGGCCGGCCGGCGCGAGGTTCTTCCAGAAGAGCGAGTGGTTGATATGGCCTGCGCGGCGCCACCGTCAGCGCTGCTCTAACGGATGTTAATCGGGAGAAGAGCACGTACCACCGCCGTTGAACTTGAGCGCCGACTGCAGCGCAATCTTGTCGCCGGTCGAGGACGCCTTGGCGTAGGCCTCCTCGGCGGTGTTCAGGCCGTTCACATACGTCTGGTGGTGCTTGGTATGGTGCAGCTGCATGATCTCCTTGGAGATGTGCGGCTCGAGGGCCTGCAGTAAAATACCCTCAGCACGTTCCGCACGGAGGGCTCGGGTCAGGTCAGGTGGGGTGAGGCTCACGTCGTATGCGTAGGGCAGCTCGGGGAGCGTGTGCAGCGCGGCGGCACGCTGCGCGAGAGTGCGGGCGAGCGCGGGGCGGACGATGGTGCGGGCGAGGGAGAACATGGCGTGGTGGTGCTTGTGGTGGTCAGGAGAGAGTCGGAGAGCGTTCAACTTGGTGTCGTGCGCTTGCCTCACCCAACGTCATCCGCCGCGCCCGGCCCGACTCACACTATGGGGCGCCGTCCCCGGGCCGGCCAACAAGTGACCCTCGTTCATTTTCTCTCCCACCTCGTCGACAGCGCGGTTCTGGTCCTCAATGCAATGCTTTATTGTTGGAGCTCTTCACACCTGATATCCCTGCAATCCGCCCCACGCACCCAGTCAAGGCTTCCTGTGCTCATCTCACACTGGAGGCCTGTTACGGTCGTGGAACAATATAGCAGTTCGATCATTCCCTGCCGCTGACCTTCGTTATGAAGGCGTGTGGATCACAGAGAGCCCGACTGCATCGTCTCCGTGAGTTGAGGACCGGTCTACCTGCCTTTTGGCAGCCCTTTTCCCTGGGGCTCGTAGTTTGGAGACAAACATTGTATTTACATATCACGTAGTTCCAAGCCAGCGCAAGTCCATCGCCGATAGTGAACTTCAACGTTTCATTCCAATAATTTACGCCGCAGATATAGATATAGATACAGATGCATGTACAGTCGACACAATCCTACCTTCCTTTGCTTCCGGTTTCTTCCGTCCTATGTGATACAGTGATACTCAAGATGGCAAGCTATAGCTGATTTGCGGGCGGTCTTCATTCGTATGGGTTGTTATTCTTCTCCGGACCTTCGACCTCCTGCGGCTCGCCATTACGCACGTTGTATGGCGCCAGTTTCCACGTACTAAACTCCTGTCAGCGCTGCCCACAAACGCCGCAGGGCGCTGAGGGCACTCACTCGACGAACGTCTGTTCTTTCCGGTGCATGTCGTGCAGGTCGCGCCTGGAGAAGAACGGCCATTGCATCGTCTCGGCGCGGTTGTGGTGCGACATCAAGAACCTGCGCAGGCCCCGTCAGCGAAGCGCCGAGCTGGAGGTACGCGACGGCGACACGCACGGGACGAGGAAGTCGTGGTCCGGCCTGCTCATGAACCACCGCGCGTGCTCTGTGCGAGTATTCAGTCTCCGGCTGCGCAATCACTGCCCGGTCAGCAGGGGGAGCGCCTCTCACTTGACATTGCGCGTCTCATCTCGTCCTGGGTGAACACCTTTGCAAGGCGCTGCGGCTTCAAGCAGTCGACCTGTGAACCCACCGGACACGCACACACAGTCATGCGCCGGCGCACACACCAGAGCGCAGGGCGGCGCACCTGCTTCTGCATCCGCGCCGCCAGCTCGCCGCCGAACGACATCATGAGCGCGATCTGGTGCCCGTCGTAGTCCTGCCGTCTCTGCACACCGCCGTGCCATCAGCGCGCGCAGCGAGGGAGGGCATAGCGCGCGACGCGCACCTCGTAGTACGCGAGCGCAAGCTCGCCGAGCCTCCGCACGTCGCCGAGCAGCGCACGCGCGTCCGGCGCGCACTCTGGGCCCAGCGCCTCGCGCGGCGTGCGCCCGCTAGCGCGCCGGGTGCCAAACACCCTGTCCTCCGCTGCCACAGCGCACCGTCAGCCTCCGAGAGCCGCGCGAACGCGCAAGGGATCCAGGTGCGCACCAAGGAGGAGCCACTCGGCGAGCTCCGCGATGCCCGTGACGTAGTCGAGGTACGCAGCGATGCGCCTGTCGCGCGCGTGCAGGTAGCGCGCGAGGAAGTGTGCCTGATTGAGCCCGCGCAGGATCGTGTTCTGCGCGAGAGAGCGGGCGTCAGCGCGTGGCGCGGCAGAGAAGGGTAGGTGCGCACGTGCATGAGCGCAAGCGCGTATGGGAACGCGGCGCGGCTGCTGCGGGGGGCGTCAGGTGCTGCCACATGTTGGCGCGGAGCGGGGCGACGCACTCTGCGCTGACGAGATCGACGGGCACGGCGGTGACCATCGGGAGCGGGTACATCGTGCAACTTGTTGCGCGGAGCGGCAAGAGGTGGGTGCGGAGGTGGAGGCGGAGGCGGAAGGCCTGGGGTCGTGCGGCACAAGCGAAGTTTGAAACCCGCGCCGCGGGACGCATTTATGCGCGCGGTGTGTCTGCACGCGGCGCGTGGTTGGTCATGGGCGGACACCGCGAGTACAAAGTCGGGGTGACAACGTACTTCGCGAGCCGCACCGGTGCTGATCGCGAGGGCCGCTATGGCTGTGTGTGTTTGGGCCATCTCAGCCCGGGTATGGAAAGCACAGAGCCGGTCTGCGCACGAGAGGCCCTGAGCGCGGTCGATCCCTCTGGTAACCCCAGGGGGTGGCGTCAAATGTCTGCATCAAGCGCAGGCGGGGCCGCATCGTCAAGGAGCCTCGGCCATCCAGCAAGCTACGGTGGCGAGAGTGCTAGTGGGTATCCATCAGGCGGGAGTGATCGTCAACGCGCTGCCGAATGTGGTTGCAGGGGGTAAAGAAGCAGGGGCGGGATCAGACGATATGAGCGCTGTGGGGTGTTTCGCGCTGTTCGCTGTGTGTTGGTCGGCATGAAGTCAAGGGGGCGGTGAGCAATTGTGGGAGGGCGGGACTGTCTGGAAACGCCACATGTCGTTTCGTGGAAGAGTATATTCGAAAAGGACTGGGCGACTACTGTGCGTGTTTCATGGTGAAAAGTTGGCCATGGGCCGGGGTTGTCCTACGGACGTCAGAAGGACAAGTACGATATACCATGGCGTCCGAGTTCTGACAGAAGGGTGAGTTTGCAAGAGGTATAATTTGTAACCCCATACGCCAGCGGGCCCGCACAGTGATGCGCTGCCACTTGAGTGCACGCGCCTGCACCATGATCCGACGAGCTCAGCTTGGCTCGTGGCTGCTCACTGGCATGTGCGAGGCATGTGGCCGCTGAGCACAAAGCTCAAAGATGCCGGAGGAAGAATTCACAGGCACCGGCTCGCGGAAGCGATCAAGACGCCGGTAGCTGAGTACATATGCAAGTCCACTTGGACCCACTGGCACCTACTACATACCTCCTACTACGGCGTATCCTACTTACATCCCGCACGCATGTCCGACCCCGACACGGTCGCCGGCAACGCCCCGCGCGAGACCAAGCTCGCGCTCCAACGCGTCCTGCAGCGCACAATGAGCCGCACCCCCACCTTCGGCCACACCATCTTTGCGCGCACGCGCCTGACCGAGGCGGCGCTCCAGCCGCAGGCAGGCGCACCGGAGCGCGCCGAGGGGCGCGCCGTGTTCGAGCTGCTTGTCGAAGACGGTGCGCGCGCGCCACCCGGCTGCTCGTCTGGCTGTGCGCGGCACTGATATGACGAGGGCGCGCAGACATGCTCAACTACGGCGGGTTCCTGCACGGCGGGTGCGCGGCGCTGCTCGTCGACGTGCTCTCCGGGCTCGCGATCAGCGTCGTGCTCGGCACGTCGTCGGGCGTGTCGCTCGTGCTGAACATGGCGTACCACGCGCCGGCGCCGCGGTGCGTCCGGATACCCCGCTCCGTTCCCGTGCTGACCGGGACCGCGCGCGGGCAGCGGCGCGCTGTTGCGCATCGTGAATACGACCATCGCCGTCGGGAACCGCGTGCGGTCTTCGCGGACCGAGGTGCGTCTGCGTGCTGGGCGCTGTGCGTGTTCCGAGTTGATGTCGTGGTGAGGGCAGATCTGGGACAGCACGCACGGGCGGCTCGTCGCGACGGGCGTGCACATCAAGATGGACCCGTCGCCGCAGCCGACCAAGGAGGACGCCGCCAAGCTGTGAGGTGCCTTGCTAGGACACGTAGATCTGTTGGAATTGGGCCGTGCGCGGGCGAGTGTGTAGCGTTGCTTGTAATACCATTCGTTTCTTGGGTGCTCCAGGGCAGGTGCCGATAGTGAGCGGGGGGAAGGAGCGCAAGGTCAGCGGCCCGGAGAGCCAAACGCTCTTCCGTCGCTCCGAACGCACAATCTCAGGCTGAGCGTCGCCCAATGCACCCGCGCAATCCGTACAAAACACCGCCCGACTTTGTGGCCCTCGCACGCGCCTACCCGCCCCTCGCACCCCAGTCCGTCCCGCGGCAGTCCTCCCCCGCCCCCGCGTCCCGCCTCACGCCCCTCTCCCCATTCACAGCATCCTCCCCGGCTCCACCATCGACTTTCACGACGACACCGCCCAGCGGTGCGTCCCCATTCACACACACCCCGCTGCCCCGCGCGCTCATGCAGCGCACAGACGGCTCACGCAGGCGCTGCTCGCGCGCGACTTTCAGCTGCAGCTCGACATCCCAGACGACAGGCTGTGTCCACCCGTGCCCAACCGGTGGGTGCCGTCCCACCGCACCACATCGCACGGCCTCCGAGCGAACGCTGACCGGCGCACCCGGCAGGCTGAACTACGTCCTCTGGCTGCAGGACATCATCGCGCACTCGCGCGGCGCGCACGACTCGGACACCGCGCCCGTGCGCGGCATCGACATGCACGTCATCCCTTGAGTGCCCGTCCTCCTCTGCGCGCGTCTGACATGACCGCAGCGGCACCGGCGCATCCGCGATCTATCCGCTGCTCGCGTGCCGTCTCGCGGAGAACTGGACCTTCGTCGCGACCGGTGCGCGCGGGTTCCCCCCCACTCACGCACGCCGCCCAACGCAACCGCAGACGTCGACGCCGCCTCGCTGCACGCCGCACAAGCCAACATCGCGCGCAATGGCCTCGCCGCGCGCATCGCGCTCTTGCGCGCGGACCCCGCGGGCCCCGTGCTGCTCCCGCTCGCGCAGGACCCGGGCGCGACGTGCGTGCTCCGGCTCCCCGCCGGCGCCTGCAGCCGCTGAGCGTGTGTATGCGCGCGCGCAGGTTCGACTTTTCGATGTGCAACCCGCCGTTCTACGCGAGCGCGGACGAGGCGGCGCAGGCTGCCGCTGCGAAGGAGCTCGCGCCCAGCGCCGTGCGTGCCCTGGCTCTACCAGAGGATCCGAGCTGATGTGGCGCAGGTGTGCACCGGCGCAGAGGTCGAGATGGTCACGCCCGGCGGCGAAGAGGCGTTCGTGGGCGCGATGGTGCGCGAGAGCCTCGTGCACCGCGAGCGCTGCCGGTGCGCGCCTCCTCTCCCCGCCAGCCCACGCACGCTGACGCCCCCGCGCGGCGCGCAGATGGTACACGTCAATGCTGGGCAAGCTCTCCTCGCTCACGACGCTCGTCGCGCTCCTCCACGCGCACGCGATCGACAACTACGCGCTCGCGGAGCTCGTGCAGGGCCACACGCGCCGCTGGGCGCTCGCGTGGTCCTTCGCGCCCGCGCGCCTGCCCGATGTGCGTACCCCTCCTCTCCCCCGCCGCTCCGCCTCGCTCATGCACGACCTGAGCGCACCGCAGACCATCGCGCGCCCGCGCGCCCCTGCGCTCGCGCGCCTCCTCCCGCCGCGCACGACGCACCGCCAGCCGCTCCCGCGCGCGCCACCGCCCGACACGCTCCCCGCGACGCTGCGCGCGCTCGCGCTGCCCTTCTCCGTGCGCCCTGGCGCGCGCACGGAGTACGTCGTGACCGCGGCGCGCGAGACGTGGTCGCGTGCTGCTCGTCGGCAGGCGGCGGCAGCGGCGGCGGGGGCGGCGCGCCACATGAAGCGCAGACGGTCGACGCGGGGGCTGCGTCGCTGTTGGTTGCGGGTCTGTGGGTGGAGACGGAGGGCGGGGTGGCGGCGGCGGTGGTGGAGTGGCGGTCGGGGCGGGACGTGCGCGCGTTCGAGGGCTTTGCGAGCCACGTGGCGCGCAAGGTGCTCGACGCTGCTGTTGCCGCAGAGTAGGTACTCTACATACGCCGGAATTCATACTTGTACGCGGGCGAGCGATGCTGCAGCAGGGCCCAGGCTGCGCCTCGCCCACGGCCGCGGCGCACACAGACGTCGCGATTGATGCCCGCGACGCGACGCAGCCCGAACCAACGCAGAAGCGAAGCGCCCCTGCCGATGCTAGCTTCGATCCGCATCACCAGACCCATGCATTCATTCCAACCGGTCGACGGCAATCCCGAGTCCGCGGACTCCGCGCGAGCCAGCCGTGCAGTGGGAGCGCGCGAAAGCAGATGCGATAGCAAGACGTACGGACGACTGTTTAATTAGCTACGGGCGGGTATGGGGGATGGTGGTTGTGGTGGTGGGTGCTACTGCTGATGATGGTGATGACAAAACTACAAATGCGAGTTGCTGCGATGCAAAATGATACTTGGTACCCAGGGGCCCCCGACGATGGCCCGATAAGCTAGCTGGTAGGCGGATCCGCGAACACTGCAAGAAGGAAGGAACTGGTGCCGGCCGCGCGCTACACCTCTTCCTCGAGGCCGTCGATGATATCGAGCGGCAGAATCGGCTGCAAGCCACAAGGTCCAGTGAACATTCGGCGCGCGCAGGCAGTCAGAGGAGAGAGATGCCGCGCACCAGCTTCCAGTTGCTGCCCGACGACGGACGCGCGCGCCCGGCGCCGTCCTCGCCCGTCTCGCCGGACGACTCACCGCTGCTCTCGCCCTCCGTGTGCCGGAACTGGAGCGTCGTGATCTGTCTGCTCCCCAGGTCCATCGACAGCGAGCTGGGCAGCACGATCCGCTCGTACACGCCCGCGCGCGAGTTGAGCGACGCCATCAGTGCGTTGCTGTACAGCTTCGAGATCACGAACGCGCTGGACGGGCCGTGAGCGAGCCGCGCGGAGAGAGAGAGAGAGGAGAGAGAGAGCGCGCACAACGTGATGTGGATGTTGTTCCGGTTCGAACTGAGGAAGAAGCTCAGGTCGAGAACCGCCACCGCCGCGGACAGCACGCCCGTCTCGACCGTCGATCGGATCAGCTTGGTGAGCTTTCTGCCTGTCTTGTCGCTCCATCGTGCCTGCCGCTTTGCGCGCCAGAGCTGCCCGCGCGGCGCGTTAGCTCGCAGTGCATTTCAGGCTGACGGCGGGACGCACCAGGTACACCATGCTGAGGGCGATCAGCGAGTCCGCGAGCACGCTCCCGCCGAGCCATGTCTACGAGCACGCCCCGGGATCAGCGACGGTCCTGCGGTGGATCGAGCAGTGCACGCACGCAAATCATGGGGTAGATCTCGTTGATACGCCGTACGTCGTTAATCCCTGCATACTGCGCGGGGCGGTGAGCATCGAGTCAGACGCACAGCGCGCCACCCACGGCCCGCCTACCTTGATGCCGGCCGCGACGCCCAGGGAGCCCATCGAGAGCGCGAGCTGCGGGCGCGCCGTCAGCGACGCACGCCGGGCGCGCAGAGCAGAAAAGAGCGACGCACGAGCACGATGAACACCGTCAGCGACTTCCATACGAAGCGCCGCCCGAGGATCCACACGCGCCACGCGAAGAACACCTGCACCCACGTGGAGACTGCGCGCGCGGAAACAAAAAAGAAACGGGCCCCGTCGTCAGCGAAGCGAAAAGAAGACACGGCAGGCGGAGCGCGCGCACTTAGGGCATCGATGAGCGGCGTCATCGCAAAGCCCCAGCTGGTCTTTACGAGCGCGTCGGGCTTGCCCCACCCCGCGCAGAGGATGCTCCACGCGACGTCCGTGATGATCACCGACTGCGCGCTGTCGAGGATGAACAGGCCGTACACTGCGCGCGCGGTTGGGTCAGCGCGCGGGCTCCGGACGGACTGGTGGAGAGCGATGCGCACCGATGAGCTTCACCCATAGCGTGTCCCGCGGGAACGCGAGGTAGTACACGTCTGTGTGGTGGGACGGGTTATAATCAGCGGGGCACGCGGACGCCGCGCGGGTGGCACGCACAGAGCTGCATGATAAGCAGGCCGTACAGACACCAGCTCAGTATGCTGCCCACGAGCTGCGGGAGATGAGCATCTGCGCGCGCAGGACAGCGGGACGGCACGCACGATGGGGCCGACGCTGCGTGCGCCGCGCGGGTCAACGACGATGCGTCTTTCACGAGGCGAAGGTAGACGCACAGGGAGAGCACGCCGTCTGGGATACCATCGGTATCCGCATACAGCGTCGCGTTGCTTGACGCGGTCGGAGCCATAAGGAACAATTATTAATAATGAAACGAGCGACGGATCCGAGGGGAGGGGGGGTGGCAGACGGACGGAAGGGCAGAGGCGGGGGCGGGGTGCCCGCGGAGGTGGTTTTGAGGAGCGGGAGGCGACGTGACGTGAGCTTCGCAGCGGCGTACTGAATTCGCATCGGCAGCGTGAACGCGTGATGCCTGGCGCGTGCATTGGAAGAGAACCCCTGGCCAGAGCCCGCGCAAACCTTGATTGATCTCGGGCGCGCTGCGTTCCTGTGCGCAAACGTTAGCTCCCGCACGGCGCACCCCCGTTTCCCGGATGCCGTCACCCTGTTATATATGTACGTTGCCCCGCTGCCTGCCAGGCAAGCGCGGCACGACACCCGTTTGTCCAGATGTCAGCTTTGTCCTGCGCTGCTGCATGTGCTGTGGCGCGATGATATGAACCTCCTGTGGCATGTCATTTGCGCCGTTGATAAGGGTTTCCCGTCGTCGGTCTAAAGGCAAAGGAGATGAACCATCTCCGGATGTTCAGGCTGTTGCAATTGTGTGTCGTGTGTGCTGCGCCGGGCTGATTGTTGAAGAGACCCGTCGGCGCCGGCAGCCGCCGGCGGTCCAACTTGAGCTCGAGTCCCGGGCCGGCCGTCACGACATTCTAGAATGCGCACCCGGTTGCATCGTGCCGCGTCGTCGGCTACGCCCGAAGGCCGATACAGCCAGCAGGTACTTTACGCGACTGTCATCACCCTGCAGCCACTTACGCAAAAACGAAGATGGCGTGCCAGCAGACGGGGCGACCGTGAGAGTCCAGGGAAATTGCATCAGGCCGCCGGGCGAAGGTAATCATGTTGCAGACGACGTCGAGAAATTTATACGCGGCTGGCAGCTGGCAGTTGTTCAAGTATGCATGCATGCACGTCCGCGGCTTCCGTCTTGCTTGACCGTCTTTGTGCAGACATCACGGATTCACGCGCACGTAGGGCGTTGGCGCGGGCACTTGGGTGAGCAGTCCCCTCGAATATACCGATTGCTCCATCTCCACGCGTGCGCGGCAGCAGCCTCGTAACCACTGCCCTCGCAGGCAAATTGCCAGAAGCTTGGGCATGATTCTATTGGTGCTGCAAGACTTGCGTTTGCGTTGGCTCATGGAATTTATTTCCTGCCGACTGGCGATGGGAAAGAAGATGGCGTCGGGATGCCTCTAGTCTCGGTTCCAGATCGTTGCAGAGATCCAGCTCGGCTGGCTCCTGCAACGTCTGGGGTATTTCGCTAGGGAGACCCCCCGTCGTGACAACCATCACGCCTGACATAAGCAGTAGTGTCAAAAGTATTATATGATTGTCAGCACAATTGTGAGATGTTATCAGTTGATGTCGCTTGATAATCATGATGGCTGCTTTCTGTGTGCGCGCAAGCATCGTGCTATCGAAAGACATCACAAATGGACAACATAGCCGCAGACCTCCCTCAATTCTTTCGTGATATTTTCGATGACGAATCAGAGGATGATTCCGACTTTGTGCTTGATGAAGATGCAGGGTCCTTGACAGCTACAAGCAGTGATGCATCGGACCAGGAGGAGCCTCACAATCATCGCCGGCCATGGCAACACGCACGGTATCCCACAAGCAACTTGGGTGCCGATGTATGCACAAGGGCCAAGGCAGTACTGGACTTTATGAATACACAGGGCCTCGATCTCGGAATGTTCTTGAATGCGGTCTGCTGGGGGGACAAGCAGTGCACAAGTGACCCTCAAATACGAGGCGCGCGAACCCGATTTCTCTCAAGCGGCGAGTTCCTGGATCTGCTACAGCGCTGGTGGAAGCCCCCTGGTGGAAAGGCTGATGTGAGCCGAGCGATCATAGAGGGGTTCGCTGCAGACTGCGTCAAGGAGAGCATCCAGGATGAGATGCGTGCAGTCGCCAAAGTCCTCACCTCGCCTGGTGATCCACTTTCCCTAGAGACCCTCACATCTCTGAGCTTCCCGACTCTATCCGCGGAACTTCAGGAGTCGGCACCTCTCCTGTGGGATCTGTTGTTAGGCACAGCATGGAGCAAGTCGCAAGAAAAGCGAAACACATCTAAAAGACCCAATAACGTGAGTCCGTGGTACCAGATCTTGCGTGTAGCGGCATGACTTAGATTACCTGTAGGTTGTGATGAATATTATCAGCATGCTTTCCTACACACGTTCGCACAAGTCCAATCGCCTCGCGGCACTCTGGGCAATCTACCTAAAGTCGTGTGGCCTCTCTTCACGTGCTTTCGATGCTGTTCATTCTACGGGCCTCGCGATGAGTATAAGATGGACCAACAATGCATTCGGGAGCATCTCGGAGAAGCAGATGGAAGGAGCCGTCGTCGCGGTCAGGAAGCGGGCATTCGTACTCTCCTATGATAACGTCAATATCCCAAAACGCGTCTTTTCGATGCGATCAGACAACCAGCACCATTTCTACAGCGCATGCGCTGCAACACTCTGGGTGTTTCCGCGTTCTGTCCGGCTTTCAGAGACGTTCGGCAGCGAGTTTCGAACTACGCGTATTGAAGGCGCAAAGGAACCATTCTCCATCGGGGCCTTGATGAACGGTAGCGAAGCGGACGCCACAGATTCTCGTATAGCAGCACAGGCAAGATATAGAATCTTGCGGTTTCTACTTGAATCTCCAGCATTCAAGACTTACCCTCACCGTGATAACCCCATCCTCGCACCACCTCCTCCCACAAACCAGCTGCCGGCGGGTCTGGAGAACACCATAGAGCAGTTCATGCTATACACTGCAGACATCGAGGAAGCGAGTTATGAGGGGAATCAACAGGTCCTCAAATATCTGCTTCAGATACTACACCTTGATGACGACAACGAGGACCGGAAGCGACTTGCGGCTGAGTTCCTCGTTGCGATTATAGGTGACCAACTCACAGTCGAACGCCTTCGCGGCCTAACGAAGTACCGGCACGACGATGTCAATGGGTTTGAGCGTCTTGACTGGGTCCTTGCAGTGTTTGGGTGGCTTCACTGCCTCTTTGCATTTGCGAGCTCGCTCCTGGGGCAATATGAAGGAACATCAGCAGGGTTTGGCCTGCGACGTGCGTTCGACTTACTCAAGCGGAAAGGATTACAGAAGACGCAAACAAAAGGCCCGTTTTGGCATCATCTTGATGAGGCGCTTTGGCACATTGGCGAGGCCCACGTTCTTGCATGCTGGATCCAAGCTGCGTCTCTCAAAAACGGTGACCTATCGGAACTTCTGAGTAAAACCCCTCATGAGCTAATCGCCCTCGCGGAGAAGATCTACAAGAGATATGCCTCACGAACTGCGCTTGTCCAACTGAGGAACGAAGCCGGTGACATCTCGGACGAAGTTCAATACCATGCTATCATGTTCCTGGCAGATACACTGGCATATTTTGATCTGCGGGAGGCAATCAAAATGGGAGATGTTGGGCGCATGGAAGACCTCCTACCCACATTGCTGTTTCGCTTCGCTGGAAGCAAGCACAGCAAGTACACAATTGAGGTCCTGGAGCTGCTGCAAGGCTTGAAGCGCGAGTGGACACCGGAGGTGAAGTCAGTTTTAAGTTGTTCTCGCATGATACGTCACACTTACCCTCCACGAATCAGAAATTTTGTCCGAAAGCACTGCTGGTTGCTGAACCGTATGGGAAATCGGGATGGTTTCCTGCCAATTGACCAGGCTCAAGAACAAAACATAAAGGATATCAAGGTGATCTATGCCTTGTGAGGATGAAACCTCGCGCTGATACTTCAAAAGGTTACGTACCGGTCTAGCGGCCCGGGGGCGACGCTCGAGCAGCTCTCGAGAATGTCACCTGGCGTTCCGGTCTTCCGTGCAGTTGCGGCCCATATGAAGGCGCAGCACCAACTTATTAGGTCTCGAGGATCAGCACATACAGTACCAGGAAAAGACAGGGACGTGAAGAAATGGATGGATGTCATCGTTGACGAAAAATGGTATTCGCGCCATGACGGCCGCACCATCACGCGGGAAGGTGACCAGGCAAAAGATGTCATCACGATTGGCCAGAATGCAGTTACACAGCCTGATGGGGTGTTCGATCGGTGGTGGGAGGGGCGGTCGTTCAAGCGCAATACCTCTCAATCCAGACTAGAGAAGCGATCTGCAGATTCAGCGAGTGAGTCCGGTAGCGGGACGCAGGAAGACAACGCGGGAAGCATCTCAGCAGGGGCAGAATAGATTGTGGATTGAAACGATTGTATTTATATCTTACTAAAATCCGCCATGCCATCCTTGTTGCGGCGGTGGCGGCGGTTGCGACTGGTGGTAGGGGACCGGGATGGTCACCCGGGCCGGCGCGACATACCGGACCGGCGCGGGCGGATGCATCTGGCGAGATGGTGCGTACAGTGCCATCACAGCCCTTTGCGGCGTGTGGTGCGGAGTCCAAGAAGGTGTTCCTTGGGGCGTATTATGGGGGGTATATTGAGGCGTATTATGCGGTGTGTACTGAGGCGTGTTCGACGGCGTGTATGGGTGAGTTCCGAACGGCGCACGCTGCTGGGGCGCGGAAACGGGAGGGAGATGGTGTGCATTCCGCGACGAGTGCTGCGGGGTATATGGCGGCGTAAGGAATGCTGGATCGCCTACACATAATGAGGTTAACAAAGTTAATCGGGAAGACGAAAAAATCGCGACGCACGGATCGGGCCGTTGGAGACGTGGTTGTGCGTTACCAACGCAAAGTCGTCCGGCGGCGGGGGAGGTGCACGGTAGTCGACGTAAGCGCGCTGCCTGACGTGCCCCTCAAAAAGGGCGCTCGGATATGGGGCTTCGGAGGGCCAGTCCCAGCTGTTGTCCTGCAGAACGGGTGTAGATGGACCGGCCGGCAGGTCTGTACGGAGTGCGATATCCACCGCGGGACTCGGCACTGCGAGTGAGACAAGTGGGCCATAGTGCGCGGGGGCTGGTGAGTAGGTGGGTAGCGGTTGCGGGTAATCGACTGGGTGGGCTACGGGCGTTTCGGAGGAAGCGTGTGGTGGGGGGTGGTGATGATGGTGTGCCCCGTGGAACGCTGGATCCGGCTGCGGCCACGGCGCGACTGGCTCTGGCAGTGGATACAACGCCTGCGATGGTGCCGCTGGTGGTGCAGGATCGGATTGAGTGGGCGCGGCGGGCGGAAGGGCAGCCTGCGCGCCACGGTATGCGGGACGCGGCCGCGGCGCGATACGCCTGGGCTCTGTCCGCAATGCCTGGTGTACAGACCGTTAGCGCATGGAATACTAAGCCCAGAAAATGGAGAGAAACAAAAACGAACCGCCATATGTATGGCCGCCTCCTCCATAAGGCGTGCCATCTCCGCCTCCTCCGCCTTCTGCTTCTTTTCCGCCTCCTTGGCCCTTTGTTTCTCCTCGCGCTCCCTCGCCTTCCGTTCAACGTCCGTGGATGCCTTCTCTTCCCGTGCCTTCCCCTTTTCGATCTTTGTTTGCTCGCGCGCCTCTGTCTTAATCCTTTTCTTCTCCTCTTGCCGTTCGCGTGTCGCTTGTTTACGAGCGTCGTTCCGTTGTTTTTTCGCGAGCTCGTTCTCGTCCGCTATCCTCTTGTGTGCTTTTTGTGTGACGTCCAGAACATCCTTGCCATGGATGTGCAACGCCCACCACTTCGCCGCGGCAGGGCACTGATCTGAGCTGGCGACGTGATCCACCTCCGACCAGCGCGCGTATGTCGCGAACCCGGTCAGCACAGCATCGGACATCAGGCCCTCGACACCCCAGGGGCGCAACGAGTAATGTTCGAGCCACGTACTGCGTCTCCATGTCTTCAGAGCAGCCTCCGCGGCGCGAAGAAAGTCCCCCTGTCGCCTGACAGGAACGTTGGGGGGCGATCCGCGTCAGGGTTGAGCATTGGCCGTTTTCCTGAAGAATTTAGAGCTTTGCTAGGAGTGGGATGTGTGATAATGGAGGGGTTGCGTGAATGGATGGGAGTTGTCGGCCGCTCGCGCTGAGATTCGTCTTGCGAACCTTGCGCGGCTGCCATCGCGCGCGCGCAATTGTCACAACACACGCCAACAGACGCTACATAGCGTATTACCGCTGATTAGCTCATACCCAAAGCGCACAACGCGAACAAGACAACTCACGCTCATGACCTGGGTTGTTGAAATATTCATCAGCAACAAGGCGACGGCACCCAGTTGTCTCAATCCAATCACGGAGGCCAACCTCGACGTCTTTCTTGTACTTAATATCATCACCAGCCAGGCGCGTCCCCTTTCCGACTTCTTGGAAGATCGTCGGCTGAACCAATAGATATGCACTAGCTTGGCTACCTCTCCGCCTCCCGGCACGGCCAGCACGCTGGAACCAGATCGAGAGTGATTTTGGCACCAAAAACTGCACGACGACATCGACATCGGCCAGATCGCACCCCTGCAATGCAAAACACGGCATTAATAGAGTATCTCATACTTGCAACATGCACTCACCATGCCCGCTGCTTCGCTCGCAAATAGTATGTCTATGTTCCCATTATTGAATTCTTCAATGACATCAATCTTACTTTCGTCACCGCGCATTGAATTATAGCAAGCCACGCGCTTTCGAAGCCGTTCAGGAAGGTGTTCGCGGAACCACCGAAGCACCTCCATCGACAATGAGATATCATCAAAGAAGATGACACTGCGGATGAGCTTTGCGTCAGATTCGAGACTCTCTGTTTCAGGTAAGAGGAATGCGAGTGATTCGACGTCAGACTTGGCAGCCTTCATTCGGTGAACGTTCCAGGTGATATTAGGCCGATCATTTCCGAGGTTGAGGTGGAAAGATGAGTGACGCTGCATATGCACCGAGTTGCGAACCTCAACCAAGTCTGCAGGTGTGAGAGTCGCAGAGGTGACGAGGAATGGTACGCGATTTGACACAAAAGCTCGAAGTGTCCCCAGCTCACTATACGCATGTCGAAACTCTTCGCCCCACTGTGTGATGCAATGGGCTTCGTCTATCAGAAAGGCAGCAATCCTTCGACGCTTTGACGGTGCTTCTAAAGCGGCACGGAACTCTGGGTGCAGCAGACACATCTCAGGTGAAGTCAGTATCACTGGATACCGGCCACGCTTGAGATTCTGGTTGTATCGTGAGTACTTAAAAAACATTCAATCTCTGCAGCGGACGCACCCTCTTGACAGATCGGCTATAGGTATCTCGGTTTATTGCTTTTGCATGTATTCCGAGTTCACGAAACCGACGCTCCTATGCAACTGTTAGCTTATGGATGAACTATAGGTTCTAACATACCTGATCTTTCTGAAGGGCAATTAGAGGCGAGATAATGACAATCTCCTTCTTTGGTTGATAGAACACAGGCAGAATGAATGGTATGGTCTTCCCTGCACCAGTCGGAGCAATTACTTCACAGTCGACACCGAGGATGATGCATTCTGCTACATCCAATTGCCACTCCTTCGGGACAACCCTGCCGCATGATCTACGTGTGCATTCATCCACCATGATCTTCCTTGCATCTGCTGACTTGTACCTTCCCCCGGCCCTCCGTCGTGCATCATTGAGAAGGGCATATGACCGTGCCCGCTCTGCTTCATGAGCTGTAGGTAGTGCATCAGATTGTGTAAGAGAACGAATGTCCTGTTCCATGGAACTCTGAACACCATTTTCTGGACCTGTTGGAGGGTCAGACATGGCCCTGCCCGCAGGAGTGTGACTTGTCGGTTGATGCGTTGGCACCAAGTTGGTCAGCTAGAGACTTACGCTATTACTACCACGTAAGTCGACGCGTCTGCCCACGTGAAGTCCGTCGCTTGACATGCGCTTAACAGCCAGGCGTTACAATCAGTCACGATGGGGGGTCTCCCATGCGAAGTGCACCAGACGTTCACAGAGCCGGCTAGCGAGGGTTTTTTCAGGCACCATTTCAGATTCTAAATCCGATCTACCAATGACAACACTCAACAACCGACAATTTCAACCCTCCTAGCCGGCTCTGTGAACGGCGGGAACGAGACTAGGCGGGAACGAGACTAGGATGCCTCTGGAATTGAGTCACAGATTGGAATTTCGTGCAGAGGTTCCCGGTTATGCTTTACGTCAATCACTAGATCAGAGATCTAGAAGCGGGGAGCGGGAGTCGTGAGAGCGTCCACTCCTGCTGGGGTCTTGAGCGTCGGAAGGATCGGCCAGTCGACTGTGCTGGACTTCATGAAAGCTTGGTGTTCGTCGTTGGTGCAGACCTGGCAGAGCACTGAAGGCCTCGCGCAGCGCGCGTCCGAACTTGGCGCTAGGTGCCCCAATATTGCCTCCCGCCTAAGATTGCGCGTTGAAGAGATTGGCTAGTTGACTGTGCACCAAAAGCTTAGTATGAAGCTTTGTTATACATATCTTCCTCGTCGGTGTGGGCTTGGCAGAGTGTCGAAGTCCTTGCGTCATGCGCGTGGGAACTTGAAGCAAGCATGCAGCGGGCCATCGCAAAATGCATTGAAGCAAATTCAACTGTCGTACACATCAGATCATGCCGACAGCAGTATTCCGATTCGTTGCGCGTCGTGGGGTCGAATCGGGCCTACGCAAGACGCGCATGTCAGCACGCCACCCGCACCCCGCATCCAGTTCGAAGACGATCGCGCGACGCACCAAATCCAAGCATCCTGACCTCCTAGCCGAGTGTGTCTCCTAGGATGGCAGAAGGAAAAACTTGGCAGTCACCGCGGGCGCAACGGCAACCTGCTCAGAGGGCTTGAAGTGACACAGTGCGACCGGAGACGGTGTGGGTGCCTCGGCCATTCTTATGCGGAGCAGCCCGAGCGCTGGGTGTAAGGCCGATTTAAGTGATGCGAGGTTCGTGGATTGAGGGTGCGCATGGCGGGGGCTGCGCACGAGCGCGTTCCTTGAGCACGTTGATTCGAGACTCTCACGGATTCTGACGGTGCCGCTGAGGTTGCTAGCCCTGGAATGGAGAGGTCCGAAGGATGATGCAGATGAGCAATTGTGTTTCTAGAGGGCTGACGCTTGAGCTTGAAGCTCGAAGCACCAGGCTGTGTTGTGTCTGCTTGATCGCTTAAAGTTGGGGCGCCTGCTGGATGTCGGTCATCATGGAGGAAGCGGGTTCTCCCTCAGGCGCGACGAGAGGAGCATCGGAAAGAGACTTGTTCCCGCCGTTGAAAGGTATAAGTGACAACCGTCATTCACAAGGCGGGCTGAGCAATGCCGTAGACTAGCTGGGACATGGATAAAAAAAATGGGCGTGTTTCGCAAGCGGAATCGCTGGACTCGGACGAGCTCGAGGGCTTGAGAGACGGAGTCGTGTGCACGTGATATGACAAATAACGCGCACACAAGTCACAACACGCAGCCAAAGCTTGATCGACGCTGCCAGTGAACGGGTCACTACGCTCTCCCACGGCAATGCATGTCGCTCATTGTCATCGTCAGCATCGTGTAGACGTCTTCGCCAGCGGTCATCGATTCATCAGTCTACATACGCACCACGTCACTGCCGCTTCTGCCGGTGCCACACATAAACCTGTCAACCCGCTTGTTTCTCTGCTATCTACTTTGTGTCAACTCTTGGTCAACTCCATCTCATCCCATTAACGGTCCGCATTGGTCGGATGTCATACGAAAGGTGATGCGCTGCGCCGTTGCCATGCCCATTCTATGCAGCCACTGAATGGCATTGATAGCAGCGTCAGTTCCCAATCCTCCTGGTCACAGTGCTCTCAGGTCCGCTTCGATACGCCGGATCGTGTAGAATCTCAGTTATATGGTAGCGACCTCCCAAACTCCGGATACGAAACCCGTCACCGACTATCTGAGTCTGAGTTCGACGCCATCAACACCGCGGTGCAACACGCCAAGGCGCGCCGCAATGCTGCGGTCTGCCCGGTCTATCGACTGCCCGACGAGCTCCTTTGTTTCGTCTTCGAGGCGTGGATCGACCTCTCCATCACAGCAGACCCAACAGTTGGACCGGGTCAAAGCGACTTTTCCCCCGAAATCGCGGACCCGCCGGCATCTTCTTACTACGGTAGCTCATCATATGGCCCGGATTGGGCTCTACCAGAGTGGATAGCCTGCTCTCAAGTTTGCCAGCGTTGGAGAAGCGTCGCTCTGGGAGCCCCCTCCTTATGGAGGAATATACTCGTGGGATTCGGTCCAAGCTGGGTGCAGAGGTGCCTCGCTCGTTCTGGGACAATGCCTGGACTCCGAATACTTGGCCACCTTCCACCCCCGTACTATAGCGTTGCAACGCTGCCCCCAAGCGGTTTGTCGCGCGTTAAGGCGCTGGTGCTGCGAGCCGATTCAGGGTCATCCTTCCGACGTTTCCTCACCCAGTTCGAGATCGGTGCGCCATCATTGAAGCACGTCGAACTGTTTGCGACCAACGTGGAAGACCCCTCCTACTACGAGCCGGCGGATAGTGTTATCTCCCTCGATACCCTTGTCCGCCACTCATCGGCCCTCCGCCACGTCTCGCTCACCAGTATGTTCGCTCAATGGGGACCTCTTTTCGTTCCCACATACAATCTGACCTACCTCTCTGTCACTACCGACACTCATACTCCCTATCAGGATGTATCGCCCGCCTTCGTCGAGGACGCCGTTGAGTTTCTGAAGAGCACGCCTGCACTTCGGACTCTGGTTTTGATCGGGGCCTTTACCACCAGGAGCGGGCCTGTACAGGCTATGGCTGGTGTTGCTGAACTTTCACACTTGCAAGATTTTGTGTGGGCTGACGGCCTCGGCGATCAGATCGTTGAGTCTTTGCCGTACTTTCTCGAACACGTCAGTTACCCCGTCACATGCCAAGTTCGTATACAAACCTGCGATTTAAGGATGGATCAGATCTTACCTCTGGTGCGCCGAACACTCCGCTATTTCGAGGGGACCGGTGGCGATGGTACCCTCGCGCTTCTCCGTCTCCCGTATTGGTTGCTGGGGGTGCAGTTGATTGCGCACAGAACTCCATGGCAGCCTGTGGCCTACCACCTCCGTCCATTCAGGCATGACGTGGACGTCAATATAAGCTTCAGGGATATGGCCCGGGGTACACACAAGGCCACCATCTTCCGCGCCGCTTGTCGCGCACTTCCACCACTGTTTGCGCGCACCCTGATCGTCGAGGACCCGGAGCTCTGGGACGACCTCGCGGAGCGTTTCCCAAGCGCAAGGGTCATCACTTGCTGCACTTCTGCCCCCGCATCCACTCTGTGCCTCATCCTCTCGCCACCCGAGGGAGGTCCCGTGGTCTTCCCCGAACTTCAGGAGCTGAGGTTATGGTCCATCAGGGGTGCGGGAGTGGGTGAGTCGCTACTTTCGGCGCTTCGCGCGCGCAAGGAGCAAGGACTGGCTATTAGAAAGGTTATCTTCGATTCATGCACCATGGACGACATTGACATCGATGCTATCTGCGAGGTGGTCGATTACGTGCATGTTGAACATGCTTAGATTTCGACCAGTTGACCCGCCACACTGGCCCTACTTATTCGTAACCCGTCGGGGGCGCGGAATTTGTAGCATTTACTGTTACAGCGAAGTCCAAGTGGCTTCGCTACAGCGCGTTATAAAGGCAGGCCAGATACTTGTACGTTAGATAGTTTTCTCTGGTGTTATCTCCTGTTGATACATATCGCTTCTTCGTAACAAACAAATAAATAACCAAATAGACGACGAGTCCGAGGCGCTCGGACAACGGTCCGGGCAGCTGCGCACTCTACTCAGGACTCGTGGCACTGATTTTGAACGTCGACTCAGAGGATATCAATTACGTTGGCGAGCATGCCCAAGGTTAACGCACCCAAAAAACTGGTCGGTCCCCAGGTCTCGGAAGTGCGTATTCACCAGCCACCGATGGACACCGGCACGAACAACGGGCAACCGACCACGTGGAGAACGGGGTTCTTCAATGCTTTGCGCTATCTCGATGCCGTTTCGCGCTTCGCACTCTGCCATCAGTGCGGGTCCCATTTTCACGCCTTATGCACAGCCCTCACGTCTGGAGTGGTATTCGCTTGAATCCACCACCGATCCCTCGCCGAAGGTACGTCTTCAGAACCTATATGGCATTCCTCGGGTTCCTGACTAGCGTGATTGAAGTTTGGTTGCGCACCATCGCACCATCGAGACAATCACGCATAATGGTTGGGGTCCCCGGCTCCCGACGGGTTTTCTTGACCGATCAGCTGAGCTTTTCCTGGAGTCCGGGCTCGCGCAATCAATCTGGGATCGTCAGCCCGCACCGCACCGGGGTCGTCCCCAGTTGCGCATGGTGGCCGCTGGCCAAATTTAGGGGCTTGAAGTGATCTCGCCCGACCTCTCGAGCAGTTGTGAGTTCTAGCTGTACACTCTTGCATAGCCCCGCCCATCTTTGATCTGAGAGCCCACCAGCCAGTGTGCTTCGGGCGCCTGAGGAGTCGTATTAAGATTGTGGCTCCGCGACAGCTGAACAGCTGCATCAGCTTGCTAGTCTGTCGCACTGTGTCTGTGGCTCAACTTTGCGTGCAAATCAAAGATTAGCACGCTTTGTTTGTGAATACATATGCGTGCATTCCAGGCCTCGAGCCGTGGATGGACTGAAGGAATGGCGAAAGGGCGGACAGACCAAGGGATAGGCGCCCTGATTGAACTGGTCAAACCAGCCGGAGGCCTGCTTGAGTGATCTGAAATTAATCCCGTTCGCAGATACCAGCGGGAGTTTGTAGTCGAAGGTGATGATATTGAAGTTCAACGCGTCGCGGTCGGCCTGCATGGCCGCATGACGCAGAACTACAGAAGCGCGGTCCCACGGTTCAGTGAGGCCCGAGGACCGAGGACCAGGGACCCCAGCCCAGAGGACCCCGGTCACCTGAGGCCTGACGTCGTCTTGCACGGTTTGCACCGCCCCGTCTCGAGTTTGAACTGAAGTGACCGCTGCGTGTCAATGGCAATGCGGCGCACTGCCGCGCAGGCTCAGCTGCCAGCGTCAATATATCAGATTCATTCCACCCCCCATCGGTAGTCCTCAAATGGAGTTGCCTTTACTTGTCAGTACCGAGCCCCCGTTGAAGGTACGCTCCTGGACCCTACAGCGTCAGATTCACGGGTCACCGACCAGCGTCAGCTCCCTGCCGCCCCAGATCCGGGCCCTCCGAATCCAGCATCTGATCAGCCGTTGTCCTTTTTGCAAGTTCCTCCAAGTAAAGCGCAGCTGCGTCGAACCAACTACAGTCCCGTGGCTCCTGGGGATCTACTCTCGCCTCCACCAACTCTATCAGCTGGGCTCTTCTTGGAACCCGAGCCTGCCCGGTCTGCGGGACTGCCAGTCCGCCAACTGGAACCGAGCAGTGAGGTCCCATACTCCCAATCACGCACAGTGGCTGCAGAGGCTCCCGGAGGGTTGCCTGTCCTGCATGTATCTCCTCCCGATGATAATGGGGTCCTATATGCGCCGTCACGCTTGTACATTTTCCCGCAGCCAGCAACTGCAGCCTTGAGTCTGCATGGACTGTTCGACGAGGACCCTCGCACCCACCCGATGATCATCGTCTCACCACCGCCGGACGCGCCAGTGCTCCCCACGTTGGCGGTGCCTCCTGGGAGCCTTGGGTTGTCGAAAGCCGCATGGCCAGGGAGTGCAGTGCATCACGACAAGCACCGCACAGCAGCACAGGAGCTCGCGCAGCGCGAGGCGGAGCTCGCCCGGCGCGAAGCGGAAGTCGCGGAGCGCAGCCAGGAGGCGGAGCGCACGTTGCAAGAAGCGCTGAGCATGGCCGAGTGGGCCCGTGAAGTGCTGCGCGATCCGTCACAGGCATTGGGGCCAGGAGCTCACACGCATGGGCCGGATTGGGACTGGCTGGCAGAAGACCACGGCGGGATGGGCAGCGCGGAGAGCTTGCTCAGCGCTCGCTCGTGGGACACGGTGGCCTCTGACATTTCAGCCCATTATACCGTCAGGACAGTCAATTCGTACAAGGAGCGCATCAAACGCATCTGGTTGAGGCGGGTGTATGAAGATGACAATGTGATGGCCCCGCGGCTGCGATGATGTGCGCTTTTCCAATGTCATGGATCATAGCTTAAGATATTTACCACTTGCACAGGTGGCAGGCATCGCCCAGCTTTACTCCGAGCGAGGCGCAGGGTGACCTATCGTGAGAGCTGCTGGGCTACTGGAACGACAGTCCCTGTCACCGGAGGCCCGGCACCCTGGGGCCATCGGCGTGCTTCGGTGTTAAATCAGCGAATTCTGTCGGGCGGTGGTTATTGGGGCGTCCTGCGACCTTTCTAACGCGCGAGTACAGGTATTGCCATATTCAAGCTGTACATACTGAACGGTGTGAGTGGATTGAAAAGCGGCTCGGGGCTCGAGATTCGACGCATGATGCACGATGGCTCGCATACTCTGCTGTGTCAGAGTTTTCATAATAGAGCACTGCTGCGATGATGCGATGCCAGCCCGAGTGAACGCAGTCTTATGTATCCGTCCTCGACCTCTGGCGTGGCATGTGGGTGGCGCACGCGGCTGTCACGGACACGGACGCCACCGCACGGGTCGGAGTTGGGTCGGAGTCGGACGACTTCGGTCTCACTGGCGCTCGACAAATATTGCGACCTTCGTGAATCAAGAAGTCGACAACATTCGCATTGCCATCGTTGCAACACCTTAACGCTGTACATGTACAGCATCGCCCTTCCTAGTGGGATCGCGCTTCATGGATCAACTAAAATGGCCTAAGTCACCCCGGGCCTGGTGACGTTCTTCAATGAGCCCCAGTTAAATGCCTGCTCGAGGTACGTCGACCGCTCTCTGGCTTCGCAACATCACTCACAATATTCAAACGTTGCATTGTGGAACGTATATCAGCCTCGCGTGCGCTGTACTACTTCCACCGGCATAAACATGGCGTCTTCATCTCCACTCCTGCCGCTCCCACAAGTGCGCCCGCGCCCTGCTCCCCCTCCGCCTCCACCTCTGCTTCTGTCTTTGCCTCCGCCGCTAGCGCTGCGTGAGCGCAGCCGTTCTGACTTCAAGCGACTGGTCGACCTGCTCAGCCAACCGCACCCGCCCCCAAAACAGGATGCAGCCTCTGTAGGAGTGTCAGCGCGGCCAAGAGGACTTCAACACAGCGAAGGCAGCCACTCTACCCCACCACGCACCATCTTACATCGGCCATCGCACTCTATCGAGAACTCTCGCTCTCTTTACCGGACAAGGCCCCCATCCCAAAAATCCGCGTACGAACAAACGCGCGCAGCCTATGATGCCCCTTTGTCCCTGCCGCTGCGCTCGCGCTCGCCCGACCGCATCCACGAATGGGCGAACCACACCCCACCCCTATCTCTGTCTCCATCTACATCACCACCGTCATCCCTGCCATCGTTTCCGGAGCGCAACACGACGCCTCCGCTGCGGCGTCGGCCGCCACCCCCTACTGCGGCGAGGGCACCGCGGGCGGTCCGTGTGATGTATCGCAGCGTCAGCTGTGATGCTAAAGGCACGGGCCCACGGAACATCGGGGAGCGCGAGCTGGAACTCAACAGGAAAGAGCGCGAGCTTGTGCAGCGCGAGGCCGAGGTGAAGGAGCGCGAAGAGGCGGCCGAGCAGCGCAAACAGGAGGCTGAGGACCTGATGGCGGACGCCATGCACAGGGAAGCTTGGGTGTGCGGGATGTTGCAAGCTCTTGCCGAGGCGCAGGCGCAGGCGCGCGACGCAGGTGCGCGCATGCTGCATCCCCTTGTCTTGGACGGGGAAGGCAGCGACGAACCGGATGTCGAACTCGGAGAGCAGAGTGCGGATGACGAGACCCCCAGCGATGGACTTCGAGGCTCGATAGCCGACACCATGCGCTCGATGTGGTACACCGTCAGGACGGTCAAGTCGTACAAGGAACGTACTAACAGGGGCCCGCCAAATAAGAAGACCATGCCGAAGGATATCATTCCAGAAGCGTGATCGCGCAACACCATCTAATGGTAGCTCATATGCCACCGCCTTTGTCGCTGTCGTCGCCGGACGTCCACCCCCGGGCCTTATCCTACGTCAACGGTCACCATCCCCGAACCACCACTATGCCTCTTCATACCAGCGCGCGCGGCGATCGTGGTCTCCATTGCCACCATACGAGAAGTCGAGACCCCCGTATCATGGGCGTTATCGAAAGCCACCGCGAAGGTCGCACTCTTCAGAGCAGGTGCCGCTGTGAATGCGACCTAGATCTAGCTATATTCACGCCGTCCTTCGGCATATCTCGACCCTCCGCCTTCCCTGTTAACGTACTTGCAGGTGTTCAATTGATACTACAGTCTTTTGTCGGTGTCTTGCCGTCTGTATTGCAAGTCCTGATTATGTCGGCCAGGCGTAATGTTTCACCTTCGCCTCTTCAAGCTCCCGTACCACAGGACCGCCGCAAGTCAGTCTGAATAAGCCAGCCTGCTTTGGCGTTTGGTCACCTGGTCATTCCGTCGTACAGCTTATGGGAGCGTCCTGTGAGCCTTCTCCACCAGATAGATGCTTTGTGGTAGGACGGAGAGTTGGCTTGAGGCATAATTCAGTGCGTCACATCATGCCCTGTATGCGTTGTTTGGGTTCCCGCAACACTAGGCCTGGCTTTGGGACGAATTAGAGTGTTATGTATCTTGTGACTTCGTTGTCCGTCGATTGAATGAGACTCAGTCGGCAGGCATACACACTGGGTGCCTTTTGACGCGGCAAAAGGCACTGTCGCACATTGTGCAATTGAGCTGACTTGGAAGGAACACAACACCACTGACTATCATGCAGCGACAGGCGGCGCAGTCCGACGCGTGCCGCGCGTGTCCGGACACGGCCGATGCGCGTCGTCACGAAGGCCTAGACCTCGTGAGTCGTTTGCACCTGTTTGCACTGACAGGTTCCATGGCATACGTTGACAGTGTGCATTGTTTTCGCTGCGCGCTCAGTGCACATGTACGCACAGCATCGCCTTACACGAGGAATTGAAGTCCATAGGCCTGCTCATGAATGCATGATGGCTCGAATAACTATCCGGGGTCTGGCGACCTCCCCGAAGTAAGTAGTCCTGCAGTCCTGGCTGACTAGGGCTGCCAGCTCGAGGTACGTTGATCGTTCTACGGCTTCATAGCCCCTCTCACCATATCTAAGCATAGCTTGTCGCGCCTTGTACTCCCTTCAGTCAACCCGGTTATGGCTCCACCACCACCACCCCCGCCGCCCCCAGGCCGGCGCATACGCTCGCGCGTGCACCCACCTCCGCCTCCGCCCCCGCGTGGACGTACGATTCTCAAGCGACTGAGTGACGCACTAGGCCGACCAGACCTACGCCCCAAACAAGGTCCTGCGTCTGTGGGAGCATCAGCGCGGCCATCGAGACCACAACGTAGCCAAGGCAATCACTCCGGCTGGCAACTTGTAGAGTCAAAGCTTCCTGAAATGCCCCGCCCCCCACCGTATCGTTCCACCAGGAGGGCGCTGCCATCTCCCGTCCTTCATTCACGGCCAGTGAGGCCAGCAACCTCCACCAGCCGACCGCGTACCATCTTCCATAGGTCATCAAGCTCTATCGAGCGCATGCATACCTCTCCTTATCGGTCTCGGCAGCGTTCGGGCTCCCGGGAGTCCCCTAGGGTAGGCGCCATGCGTATGCAACATCGGTATTCGCGATCTCCCTCTCCAACATACTCTGAAGTACGCG
This sequence comes from Gloeopeniophorella convolvens, assembly GCA_022496205.1. Classification (NCBI taxonomy): domain Eukaryota; kingdom Fungi; phylum Basidiomycota; class Agaricomycetes; order Russulales; genus Gloeopeniophorella; species Gloeopeniophorella convolvens. The sequence continues at coordinate 275,428 of WTXD01000031.1, read as the reverse complement.
TGCATCGCTTTGCGCGGCGGAGTCGGTCCCCGTTCGAGCGCCATTACACCCGTGGTCGCTCGCCGTCGCGACGCTCGCGTTCACGCTCCCCTCAGTATGTCGAGGAGCCTTCCCGCCGCGCAGCTCGGCGGAGGCCATCCATGTCGGTGCAGGACAGAGACGCTAGGAATCGGTCTGCATCACGAAGGCGAGCGCCATCCCGGGAATCTAGCCATACGCACCGCTCCCACCCTCCTTACCGAAGACGATCCCCATTCCACGAGTCTGACTACGAGCGTACGCCCTCGACCCGTAGGGATTCGCTGTCGCCATCGCGGCGCTTCCACTCACCTGGCCGCATACACGAATGGATGAATCGCACCCCGGCGCTGCCAGTCACCCCACCGCCGCTGGTCTCACCGCTACAATCTTCGTCCACATCATCGCTGCCGTCACTGCGATCTCCCGTGCCTTCGTCGCCCGAGCATGCCAGCACGCCTCCCCCGCAGCGGCAGCCGCTACCGTTGGCTGCGGCGACGGCATCGCAGGCGGTCCATACGGCGCATCACAGTCCCAATGACGATGCCGAAGGCACAGGCACGAAGAGCATCGAGGAGCGCGAGCTGGAGCTTAGTAGGAAGGAGCTCGAGGTGGCGCATCGCGAGGCAGAGGTCGAGGAACGTGAGGCAGAGGTCGGGGAACGTGAGGCAGAGGTCGAGGAGCGCGAGGAGGCGGTTGAGCAGCGCAGCCAGGAGGCTGAGGACCTGATGGCGGAGGCCACGCGCGTGGCAGCATGGGCGCGCGAGATGATGCAGGCTCTCGCCGAGGCGCAGGCTGAGGCGCGCGACGCAGGTGTGCACGTACCGCAGGCGCTTGCGAGCGGAGAAGGCAGCGACGAGTCGGATGTTGAAGACGACGAGCAGGGTGCAGGTGACGGGACCCCCGGCGCCGGTCTTCGAGGCTCGATGGCTACCACACGGTCGACGTGGTACACGGTCAGGACAGTCAAGTCGTACAAGGAGCGCACTAACAGGGGTCCGCCGAAGAAGGAAATCGTGATGGAAGAATCCGTAGTAGAAGTATGATTGCGCGACATTTAGTAGTATCAGTCGTAAGCTGTCCCACCACTTTTTCTTTCGACTTTGGATGTTGATTGTTTGTCCAGTTTGTAGCAGGTTTCTGCCTTGTTGAGCTATACTCTGTAATGCAAATCCCGTCTGAGACTCCCGCGACGCATCAGCGTAGCCCCCGCTGAAGCGCTCCGAGGGTGTGAATTCTCACCGAGTGCCCACAAACGCCAGGGTTCGGTCGTTGCGGTGCGACAGAATCCGGATCGCCTCAAGTCATCCTGTGACCACGAGCAGTCGGATTCGGGCCAGCTTATCGCGGAGACCATTTCCGAATGTCCTGCTTGGGCCTCATTCTCCGCCACCGGTAGCACCATCTTTCAGGAGAGCTATTTGCGGCTTATCTCACAGCGTCGTACGTCTTTGCAGCCCAGTTTATAGCGTGAGGTACCCTAGACTAGATTGTCATCGACTCTCCCCTTGGCTCTCTGTTAAGGCTCCAAGGTACGCTTTCCGATGTTGCCAAACCACTCCTGCTGCTGATTGATACTCCCGTGCATTACCCTAGATAACTTGAAAGATCCTCCAGCCAATGAATCAATCTTTGAACGCGCCACAGGGTCGCTCGAGTCCGGCACTCGCCCCATCTTTGCAGCGTGCACCTTCAAGTTCGAAAGCGCCTCAACCGGTAACTAGATCAGCACAAGCAGAGCCGTTACAACAACCACATACCGTGGGTATAGGACCCTCGGCGTCTGCGCAGAATCTGCAGCATGGTGACCACCACTTGCATTCACAGCCGGAGGAACTCGAGTCTTCCAAAACACGATCCCTGAACCCTCGAGCTCCCATCTCTGACTCACGTCCCTACCTGCTCTCAACCGTAGCGTCGGCGCCAGCTTCCTCACCCCAAATTTCAAACCTTCACCTCCCACGTCCGCCGATTTCGCCACCAATACGTCCACCAGGGCCCGGCCCACGGACCCCTTCGCCGCCTCTGTTACCGCCACTGCCACTCCCGCGATCCGGCCCGGCACGCCCACGCCCGGGCCGCAACCCACGACGACGCTCGTCTTCCCCGGGCTACCGCTATGCTTCTTCACACCAACATGCGCAGAGATCGCGGTCTCCATCACCACCGGATGAAGAGCCTGTGCGTCGACGAAGGGCGTCAACGTCCCCATCTCGTAAAGGGCGCCATCGGTCTCCATCACCGCGAAGGCTGCAGCCTCCAGAGCACGTTCGTGGGCGGTCGCGATCTCGTTTCACAAGCAAGCTACGCCCACCTTTTCAATATTGTTATGTAACACCCTCACCATGGCCGCGATCGCGATCTCCTGAAAGGACTCCCAAACGAGCGCACTCGCCGCCGCGAGTACCGATCCTATCCGACCATACTCATGTTCCTTCTCCAATTGTCACGACGCTGCCTCAGAGGGTGCAATTTTCGGCTGCGACGGCCAGACGCGACCCTTCGCCTTCCGCATCTGTCCATGTCCCTGCACCCCAGGTTGTTCACACGTCGTCGGGGACATCACAGCCCAGGGCAGGTGCGCAACATGGTCCCCCTGTCGATGGTGAGGACCACGATGCGAAGGCGCACCTTGTGAAACGCGAGCGCGAGCTCAGCAAAAGGGAGAAGGCGCTCGCGCGGCGCGAGGCGGAGGTCGCAAAGCGCAGTCAGGAGGCAGAGGGTATGCTACAGGAGGCAAATCGCAAGGCCGAATGGATGCAAGAGATGATGGAGGGATTGACGCAAGCCCAAGTGCAGGCGCAGGCACGCGGCGCCGGAACAACTAAATCCCATACACGGGTGAAGGGCCAAGACAGTGAGCCGAGCAGCGAGGGCGAGATTGCGAGCCCGTTCAGCTCTCGGACCCGGGACTCGGTGTTCAGTGCAGAGTCGGCGTGGTATAGCGTCAGGACGGTCAATTCGTACAAGGAGCGCACCAACAGAGGTGTAGCGCGGAAGGGCGACGCAGCCAAATAGCGGTGCGGGCAGCCTTGCGGCTGGGCGCCGGCGTGGACGGAGGCTGCCGGTCGCTCATCAAACCCGTGTACAGCAGCGATTTTCGCCATGCGCGGGCAGCACGACGCCCCGCCACACCACTACTCTCTTTCGTGAACTCAAAGACCTACATTTACCTTGGGGGCAGTATAACAATCTCCACAATCAGTAGTCCGGGGGCGCTTACAGCACCGCATATGGTTCGGATCCTCAGCGCTCAGCCTCAGGTCTCCCATGCACATAGCATGCGACACTGTTAGCCGGAGCTGAATGGACTTGATTGCATGTCCAGGTCACCTCAAGCTGGCGACTACGACGTCAGGCCTTCAGGGCTTCATTCGGTCAAGGCGCTGCCACTGCTGCAGGAAACCTCGCTCAGCATGGATGATGGCCATCGCTGTGCGCCTCCCGTTCTCCCCTCTACCTCGGAGACCATGCTGCGAGTACTACAGATGTTCTCATGTAACCTCGCCGTCCATCTTATAACACGAACACCGAGGCAGCCCATGTGGTAGCCAGTCACCTCCCACCTCCCACCTCTCTCTTCCCCAGGTGCCCGATCGTCGGTGCGTCCTTCGATCACGATAGATGCATTTCCCTAATCAGACTGACTGGTTCAGTTGTATTAGATCGAAGACTACCTCATCCGGACTCCATGTATAGAAGTCAACCCTCTGGCGCATCATGGCATCGTTCCTATCCGTACCCAATTCGGAATCCTGCATTGCAACGCGATGTTCCAACTTCGACTCTTCGAGAAGTTCTACCGGCGCAACATGCGAACCCGCCTTTGCCGCAGGGGTTCGCATCGGTGGGACCATCGTCGTGGACAGCTGGCTCGCATTATGGCCAGGGAAGACCCGTGCCGGCAGTGTCATCTGCACCACACATTCTTCAACGCGCGGTCTCCCCAAATACATCAGCCATCTGTGCACTGCGACAACCACGTTCTACACCGCCTCCTGCTCCTGCTCCTTCATATCGGCCCTCGCCCCGCGTTGCACCCGCGCCCACCCTGCCTGTCCTCCCTGCACCTTCTCCAATTCCGGTGGCTGCGCTTATGCAGACCGAGTCGGCACCATCTGGGCGCAACCTGCCCAGTATAGCGGTCAACCTCCCAATGGGCGCTAATCAGGGCCCCGTCCCCGTCGAGTCCGAGGAGATTTTCATTCCTCCGCCCCCTACGGAATCCGTTGCAGGCTCCCGAGCGCCGTCTGTGCGAGTTCATCATCCTGCCTCGCCATCACCATCATACGCCCCCGACCATGTCTCATTACGGCGACAAACACGAAGCCCTATGAAACGAACTCCGACGCCAGCGCCGTCAGCGCGCCGCGCACACTTTCAAATCTATTCCCCGGCTGCTGCATCTCCGCGAGACTCGCCTCCAGACGACGTGGCGCCACGTGCTGGCCCAGTGCCCCTGACCACCCATAGTCCTGTGCTGCAAGAGGGCCGCACGTCGCCGAGGACCGTGCAGCTAATCCGGTTGGATCAGCGCGAGCCAAGTAGCGGAGGAGATGCTGTTAGCCACACACACATGAGTGAGCGTTCGATAGAATTCAACAGGATGGAGAAGGGACTGGCGCAGCGCAGCGCAAAGGTCGTACGGCGCGAAGAGGAGGTCAGGCAGCGCGAGGCGAAGGTTGCGCAGCGCGAGGGAAATATTGCACGGCGCGAGATGGTAGTCTTGCGGCGCGAAGCGGCAGTTGCGCGGCTCAGCTAGTAGGCGTGTACTAGATGATGCTCACCTCTGTCTATGGTATATGCTTTAGCTTCATGCATAGTACTTGATATTGCCATTATTGTACGTCTTGCTTCGTGCTACGTGCTGTTGACGTGCTGGCACGGATGAGCGATTGTCACTGCGTATCAGCATTCCGCTGAAGGCGATATCGATATCTGATTTGCACCATGGAGAAGCACGGGTGGCAGCGGCCTGGATGAGCGGGTCCTTCGCCAGAAGACAATGCCAGGTCCAGCAGTTTAAAACAAACGTCGTACCACAGGCCTGCGGCCACTGGCGACCGATGTCCGGGTGTACAATATAACGTAACGGAAGTGTGTAATATCATCCAATCGAAGTCGATGCCGGCAGGAGCCGGCCCGCGGCCCAGTCACGTGAATCTTACAGGCTGTGCGCCATGTATCTGCATCATGCATCAACGTGACAGTGGAGGTCACAGTGCCACTGCCTGCACGGCGCCTCGAAGCTCTAAGGTAAGGCTTGCCAGGGCGCACACCGGAGACAAAGACACGCTCTTTCCTCTACTTTAGCTGCGGTGACCGTCGCGAACGCGAGGTCCAACACCCCGATACCGAAGCCATGCCGAACTCAGCAGCGAGAAGGAAACCAAGGCAACGGCCGACGCACACGCCACCCCTGAGGGCTGCAAGCACGGGCCCATCTAGCGCAGCGCATGGTGGTGACCTGGGCTTTGTCCCTACGCATGCTATGCTTCAGAGTATGTTGCGCAACGAAGGTTGGACAGATAACGTTGAGCGTCTGCGCAATGCTCTCAGGATCCCAGGAAAGCACCCTCTTGCTCTAGCAGCGGATACTTTGAATTGATAGGATTTAAGATGTGGAGACTCGATCTGGCCTGAAGAGGGTCCACAAGGACTTCAATCAAATAAATATTAAGCTCCAGCGTGGCTGGGATCTATGTAAATTCATGCCGCACGGAACTCCCATGGACATCGCTGTCCGCGATCGAATCGGAGCGTCTGTCATCTGCATGTATGCGAAGATGTCTGTCGATTCAAAGCTATGCGACCGATTCTTCCACGAGGCAGGTCTGTGTAGCTCTTTTGTCCACGTGCCCCAACACGCGAAGTGACGTTTTATCAGACTTCCTCCCCAAGGCGATTTCCATGCTCGGCTCGCCAACCGCATCGCATGCGATTCTTCAATCTCTCATCACGGTTGCCCACCATGGTAGCGCTGATGTCCTTACCCAAATCTCAAGAAAGACGGGCGACTTTCTCGAATACCTCCACAGGGCGTGTTGGGATTTCCAGGCCGTCGAGCTTGCTGTTATCTTGCTCTCCCGCTGCATCACTGCCGTCATGGGATTCGCCGATGAGTCGTTGGGGTTGGACGACGATCTCATCGAGTCGATGCAAATCCCAAACCTCGTGACTGCGGTTGTAGTGGTGCTGCGTGAGTCCAGGGCCACACCCCTCGTCTGGGAGCACGCGACGTCGTTCATATCTATGGTGGCAATGCGCGGCTCTCTCATTCTGAAGGAACACCCGAGCGCAATCAACCTGCTTGTAGCCCTCACCCGTTCGCCCGATCTTCGAGCGCGCGCGACCGGTATTCTGGGCATTCGTCGCCTGCATGCCGGAGAGAAGGAAGATCTCGTAATTGGGCTCGACATGCCAAAACTAGCCAAAGCTGTGCTGAGGCCATGGCCCCCACGCATGCAGGCAGCCGCAGAAGCGTATCCACACCCCCTCGAGACCATGCAGATCGTCGATTGTGGGAAGATGCTACAAGAGGGAATTTTCCAAGTGGTTCAAACGCGGGATCTCGCTGTATTTGGCGAATGTCTAACCAAAATTATGATGCTCTCCGACATCTCCTTGGCACAACACAATGGTCGAACTTCCCAGGACCCAATCTCCAAAATTCCTTTAGCTGGTATACTCGGTTTACCGTTTAGGAATATCTGGGACGCCCCACCACATTGCATTGCGGCGCTACGGGCTCGCGGCACGCCGAATGACGCCGATGCTGCGGATATCCTCGAGATCAAGAGTTTGGTGGTGGACGCACAGCTCTCCGAAGTGCATACATCCGCTCGCGCTGCCATCAGGCGCTCGCCAAACATGCCATATTTCCATTACGCGCTCGCTCTCGCCGCCGATAATCCCGAAGACAGTGTACGCGCCGCGCGAAAAGGCCTGCGCTGTGGGGGCGGAAGCGCACCTGGGAACATACGGTTCTTACTCCTTTACCGCGCTCTCGAGCAAGGATCAAAGCTTGCGATCGAGCGACTGCGTGCGGCGATTGCGTCGGAGCGCCCGTTCGAGGAGGGTTTCGCTGCGGCGCTATGCGCGCTTGAAGATGCGGGGAAGTACCTGCAGGAGACACCACCCGACACACGCAACATTGACGCCGCGGTGTGCTTCTACACACTCATGCTGCTGCTCGTGCGAGGGCACGAATTACAAGACGGTCTACCGGAGCTGAAGGTGAGCACTTTCATTCTCCCAGATAGCTGTATGACACTCAACGTGGCCCAGGAAGCTAATGAGAAGCTCGAGGTTTCGATGGAGTTCTCTCGATTCCTTGGGTTATCCTCGACGCATACGCAGGTGCAATCAGCGCGTAAGACGCTACTCGATCGCATGGACGAGGCGCAGCGCGAGTGGGGTGCAAGCGTGGCAGATATCGCGGGACGCGCCTCGAGCACAGCAACTATCGCCAATTCAGGGGAGGCGGCACTCGCGAGGTGGCTCGAGCATATGGACTCAGACGAAGCCCAGGGGACTGGAAGACCCGTAACCTGGCGTACCCGAATGTACGATCAGAACGCGTACAACAATCCGCGCATCGGAGTTAAGGACGTGGGGCTTTACCGGTGCTCTTGGTGTGGTGCTCCCAGTGCGGCGCTGCGCAAGTGTGGCGGGTGCCAAGGGGCCCGATACTGCGATGGCAGCTGCCAGAAACAGCACTGGACGGGCGGGCATAGGGATGTATGCAAATCGAAGACGGGATCGATGGACAACGTGGGGGGCTAGAAATGGTGTCTACAGACCTCCATCGCGACCCTGAAGATGATGACAGCCAGTAGTTTGTATAGATTAGTACGCGAGATAGAGTCCACATGTTGAGATACTACTGACCTCAGCCTTGCGGCAGGTTTTGGGCAGGTCCACCTATTAGAGTTTGTATGATCCGTTGCCTATCTCGCGCGGCGCCGTCAACGGTTTTACGAAGCCTGCACGCTCCTTGAACTACTGTATGATGCATTTACGTTGAACGTCTATTGTACGCTACATTGCGACATGAAGGGTGAGCAGGGACAGTTCCACCACTGGAGTCGGTCGAAGGACCACCCTCCGCCGTTGACTGCTCCTGGCCTTCCGATAAGTCTATGCATTCGATGATGGGAGCCACCTGACAGTGCACAGGAACTCAACAGAAACTTTCAGCACTACCACACTCCCGCACTACCTGCGCATGTGTAGGGAAACAAGACCGCCAAGTAGTTCTTGGGTGTTCTATTGAGCAAAGCTCGGTGACTCTAGCACACCTTCCGGGGTACCGGTGGCGGATCCAACAGGGCATTAACATTGCGGACAGAAACGGCGTAACATAACGGGGTTGAGCCTGAACAAGTTGGAGTCGGTTCCATTGAACATATTAGTATTTGTGGGGGAAGGGTGGATGGAACGTTAGGAATCAGGATCATCTCCGAGTGCCCGACTCGATGGACCTTGACTGAACGGGCAGGGGAAGCGTTCTGATTGGCTAATCGGATGATTATCCAGCCGCGGCTTCGCGGGCCGACTTCTCAAATCGTGAGCGCCTGATCTACCGTCATCTCGCGACGCCGCCGCTCGAAGTTTTTGGGAGAATACTTTCTCCTGCTTCTCACCACCTTCCGGATAGCGTGACTGCATCGTCTTATCTCGCGCCGATCAATACATGCCTGGTCCAAGAACAAAAAGCAGGCCAAGGAGAAAGCCCACACATGCCATAACCGGCGCAGGTCAGATTTTGTGTCCGACGAGCTGTGTCTACGATGGGAAGAAGTCTGACCCCTTGTTCAGGATCTGGTACCCGTCAGGCGTTTCTTGACAATGTATTCCGTGCGGAGGGCTGGGATCAGTCTGTGGATGCTCTGTGCCAGCACCTTGAACTCCCAGGAAAGTACCACCTTTCTCTCCACCTCGAGTTAATCTCCAATTGATCGGACTAAAGAAATCAGCACGCGATCCGGCCTGAAAAATGTCCATAAGGACTTCGACAGAGTAAATGCTAAACTCATCTCCAACTGGGAGCTCTTCAAGAGATTGCCCAGCGATACTCCCATTGCTGCCGCGAACCGCGACCGAGCATTGGCGACCATCGTCGCTGTGTACGCTAAGATGTCCGTCGACTCAATTCTACGTGACCATATTTTCCATGTGACAGGTGTGTTTCTACCCCGGATTGACCTTCTCATGCAAGCCACTTCTTCTAACGTTGAAGCAGTTTTTCTCCCAAAAGCGTTTTCGCTGCTCAACTCGCCCATCGCATCACGCATCATCCTCCAGTGTCTGTCAACTGTCACTCATCACGGCGGGACTCTTGTCCATACTGAGGTCTCAAAGAAATCGGGTGTCATTCTCGCTCATCTGGACAAGAATTCCGATGACACTGTAGCCGTGGAACTTGCAATAACTGTGCTCTCGCGCTCTCTCTCAGCCCTCCTGGAGGTCCGCAATCCACCAGAACCAAAACTCCTCAAATCTTTCGAGCTCCCCCGCGTTTTGCACACGATACTGGTCCTCTTGCGCAAACCCGGAGCGACTCCTCTCGCGTGGGAACACGCGGCGACCTACGTTGCTTCCGTAGCGATGCACTTCCCGGACATACTGCAAGCGCAGCCAAGCTCGATCAACCTGCTCGTCGCACTCACACGCTCACCACATCTTCGAGCCCGTGCAACGGGCGTGTTAGGCGTTGTACGGCTGCACGTACTCGACAGCGAGGATCCCGTGGCGCAGTCCAACATGGGGGCTCTGGTGGCAAGCACCGTGTCCTGCAAACCCTGGCCGGAACGTGCAGACGCGGCAGCCACGGCCTACGGCAAACACCGAATTGAGACGACGCTGATCATGGAATGCACACGTGACATGCTGAACGCGATAGGACGCGCCAAGGAGACAAAAGATCTTGCCGAACTCGGTGAGAAGCTCGCCCGGCTCATTCTCCGGACTGAGTACTCTCTCGGGTTGGCCTGGTCCAAAGTTAACCCAAACACCGAGGGCTCAACCAGGCCACCTCAGTTCCCATTCAACCGGTGGATGGAGGCGGTGCCGCACTGTGCCACCGCTCTGCGCAAGCGCGGCGGTCCGGGCGACGCAGACGCGGCTGACATCGTCGAAACCAAAGGCTTGATCCTACAGGCACGTCGCACGGAAGCAGTCGCGCTTGCCCGCGCAGCCCTCAAACGCTCACCGCGGGTGGCATACTTTCACTACGTCATCGCGCTCGGTTCTTCGGGCGAGGAAGGCGTCCGTTCGGCACGACAAGGATTGCGCTGCGGAGCGAAAGATACGACGCAATATGTTCGGTGCGGGCTGCTGTACCGTAGCGCAGAGTATGGTGCGAACGTCGCAGTCTAGTGGCTACGCGCGGCCATCGCATCAGGGCGTGCGCTGGAGGACGGTTTGGCTGCAGCTCTCTGTGCTTTCGAGGATTCAGGCTCGTTCCTCCGCGAGGCTCCACCGGACGCACGCAGCGTTGGTGAAGTTTCATGCATCTATTTGCTCATGCTGTTACTCGTGAAGGGCGATGAGGCATTAGAAAGCCTGCCTGAATTCAAGGTGAGCCCCGCATTATCGCTGAGTCACATATCTGATACACCGCCCGGCGCAGGAGGCGAACGAAAAGCTTGAGATATCAGATGAGATCACCTCCTTCTTTGGAATGCGGTACAACGCACTCAATTCCGCGCCGCGCGCGAGACGTTGCTTGAGCGCATGGACGCCGCTCAGCGCGAATGGGCCGCCGCAGTCCGCGAAGTTGCTGATCGCGCGCCGATAGAGATTGCTGCGAACACGCCAGAAGCGGCCCTGGTCCGGTGGCTTGAACGCATGGTCCTGGAAGAGGCGCAGGGTGCACAAGGGTCTTCATATGGCGAAGCTCGTGTTTCCAACGAGGGCTCGTACATGCACCCCCGAGCCGGCGTCAACGACGTTGCCCTCTATCGCTGCTCTTGGTGTGGCGCGCCGAGCGCGGTGCTGCGCAAATGCAGTGGATGTCAAAAGACAAGATACTGCGATAGCGAGTGTCAAAAGCAGCACTGGACGGACGAGCATCGGAAGGCGTGCAAGCGCGAGGCCAGGAAGACAGATGACAGTCGGGTGGCTGAGGTGTAGGATTCGGGTGAGTGTGTAGGGCACCGATCCTTCCCGGCCGTCTTGACGGAAGTCCAGCAGGCTGGTGCCGTGGCGTCTGTGAGAGGTACATACGCTACACCTCAACGCTCTTATTCGTACATTCAAATGACGTATTCTACCGTATCACAGCTGGGTTTAATTCTACCAGAGATTGTACGACATCTCGCCACATAGCCCTAGGGCCGTGTGAGTCCGCGAGAAGAGCTCCGCATCGAAATCAATAATATACCTACATTGGTAATCGTTTGTGCAGGAGTGATTGACACTTTGACAAGCCGTGTGTCATCTGCGTATCCACAAGCCGCTCGAGCGCCGTCGTGCGCAATCATGAGCCGAGCGGCGCGACACGCTCCACGGCATTCATTGGAATCTCTAGACTTCTTCGATGTCTTCGTTCTCCGCGCTGACCACGCAAGTGCAGTCGGCTGAAGATGTCGAAGAGTTCCTCGATCTTCTCTTAGGGGAAGGTGCGTATCAGATCGCGTATGCTCCAGCGTCTGATGAGAGCAGCTGATAAGGTAGGAACGAGCGGAAGGAACAAGTGATCCACAGCTCTCCACTCGAGTATCGAGCGCATGGTCGGGACCTTTGGCCAGGGATGACAAGGATCCGCATCCGAGTCGGTGGACGATAAATGATGCTCTTGCAACCTGGGATCTAATCATCGGGCCTGCTAGGAAATCCATCCACAGGTGGATCGAACTTTCGGTGAGAACCCGAGTCGAACGCTCACACGCCTATGTCCGGCGCAATACTGACCGCCATGAGGCGGGGCGTTGGCCACACCCAGATCCACCCTGGCTCTTGGCCTGTGGGAGGTTTGCATCCACGCCCTTGGCGGAGTCCCTCTGGCATCACGCCCGCCACCCAGTTTGGATCCACTCTGGACGGCACGGGAAACGCGGGGTCGGGTGCGTCCTTCTCCCTTTAGCAGGTGTTTGTACATATCACCAGCTTGATCTGACAGCGCTATCGGGCTTTATTACAGCAAAAGCATACATGGCTACTTGCACAGAAGATCCGCCTGAGCGGCCGACCCACTCGAGGCGCGAACTGTATCAACTACATAGCAATAGCTTACGGACAAGTGCTCGGGCACCAGGGCCACGAACTTCTTGTATCAGATCAATACCCACAGATGGCAATAGTGCACACCGTCTCCCACGGTCCGTCTGATTGCGCGCGCGCGTCATGCATCATGGGGTACAAGTTACCTCTTCACTCCGTACCGGCGCCCATCACTTACCTTGTCAGGACCGTAACCCGCGGGTCGGACACAGCCTCCATCACCAATGCAGCCAAACAGTTGTCACAGTTAAATATCTGAGCCCGTGAAACCCCCCAGGGTAAGTACTTCATCTAACACTTGGACAACACCCGTCTTCCACCTTACCCGGACATTCAAAACTGCCTCGGCTGAAATCCGCCCTGCCCGTTCGAAAGCCTTGCGAGTTGCTCCATGCGTCTCCGTGATTCCTCCATGGCTCTCTCAGCTAATGCCCTTTTCTGAGCTTCGGTAAGAGGTTGGTTCTGTTGCTGCAACAACGTGCGCACGATGCCTTCGTATGTGAACTCGGGCGTTTGAAGATGTCGATTTAGCGCTTCGCGCCGCGCATGGGGATCCTGCGAGCGGTAGATGTTACCACGTGACATGTTTCACTGTTGCAAACACTGACCATAGATGCGAATCCTGGAATCCATCCATCCTGCGGGTCTTGCTGGCGTGCGTTATTGGGATCGTTGGTGTTGAAGGTACCAGGATATGCGGCGTCCGCGGGGAAGTTGGTCACGTTCGCCCCGTCGCTGGTTGCGTAGGAATTCTCGGAAGCAGCGTGTTGGGCGTTACCGCCTGCTACGAACCCCGCAGGTGCGTTTTGAGGTTGGCTTGTTTTCCCTGATGCAGATTCCGGCGGATATTGATAAGATTGCGACATGGTGAGAACGAACCGGATGGCAAGTGCGAGGAGTAGACGCGATGGACATCGATGTGCCCGGTTCTGCTGCCCTTTTAAAACGGTCAGCTAGTCATAGTAGCCATGCACTCGTTCCAGATATCCTACCACATTGAAGATCTGTTGGATGGATCTGGGTTCTAAGGAATCGGAATCCAACGCAGCAACCCGATGTGCTCTCGACTGCGCGATATGGGTAGCGTAATGTGCGCAACAAGGAGCTAGTAGCAGGGGACGGTTACACGCTTGACTGTATTGGTCGAGGCGTGCGTCGGCGTTACAACGGCGCCTGAGACCAGTCAGCGATGGTCCAATTTTCGTTGGAGGCCGATACAGTGGCACGAGCGCTTACATACAGTCCGCTTTTGGGCAGCTTCCGCTCACCCGATGGCTCCTCGGCCATCGAACGGTCTAGCGGCGCTGAGCTGACGGTCTCGACATTCCACTTTGGCAGATCACCATGCACGCCATCGCGAGCCACGCACCAATCCTACCCACATGTACCATATGGTCGTCGTTGAAGATTTGTGTGCATATAGCTTGAGGAGGTTTACCTTGAGGCCTACTCTCATTAATATGAGCGTATGAGGCAAAGCATCCCAAGCCGAGAGGGCCCTTGACGTCCTTTAACTAAGGTCGGATACCCACGCAAAGGCAATGAGGCTCGCTGCTGGATTCTCCCCATCACGATCACTCGCCCGGATAGGGGCCCACCTTGATGTTCTAGACCGCGACCTAGCCACCGACGCCACCCTATAGTACTAGTCTTGCGTGCCCCACAAGCTCTGCCGGTGGATGACCATCTTGTCTAACCTTGGCACGGATCTCTACTGGGTGCACGGATTGAATAGCGGACACGTGAAAGGGATCAGCTTAAGTGCTCAGTTTGCATTACAAACAAACACCGAGTAGAACCCCTACAACGCCGCCACGCCGCTGGCGATGACAAACGCGTTTGGGAGTCGTTGGGCAGGCATGTCTGCAACGCACGCATGGCTTGGCCTATATCAATCACAACAGCAGTATGACCCTACGCCCATTCAGCCGCCACGCCTCGGTTGATGAGGTGTGTGTGTATGTATATTTGATGCGTGATGGTTGGGTATGGAGGCGGTTGCAGTGTGGGATTTAAGCATGCTGCACGCCGCCCGTCGCCCGTCGGAGGTGCCATACAGCCATGTGGCAGTTTAGAGGCTCCGCTAGTCCGGAGGCCGTGCCTAGAGGAGCAGAGATGCTGCCGTGCGATATTCGAGACAATCAACGGTAGAATGCTCGTATTTCGGGATTGTGATGAAGAGCGCCCCAGAGGTGCTATGGCCTTCAGGGCTGTTGTAGTTGGAGTTTGGGAATCGGGTCTACCAGCCTTGTAAATGAAACTGGATGGCATACGTGCGCATGGCAGCTATCACAGGGCGTGGCGTTACTGGGAAGGGACGGCAACAAGTTGCACGGTCCTGGTGCCAGCTGGAGTAATCTACCATTCACGTGTCGCATGTTGTTGGTCGCGTCTGTTCGGTCTTGAAAGTCCGCCGGCCCGCGGGCCGTCGGCCCCACCGTTCCGGTATTCTCCGTCAGATCTTCAGATCTTCAGACGCCGGCGGTCGGCTTGGAGTGTAGCCTGACCGGAATTTGGACAGTCGGTGCCTAGTACTCTACTCCCACCAGCGCATACAGCGGGCTTGCCCGAAGGTTCCGAGAGCAGTGTAAGGTTCTGCGTGCGCCATATGACCCAGACTCGAGCTCGGATCTTACTGACTGCAGATGTAGGGGTGAACATCGCCAAGGTCACCACGCGATCACGGCGCTACCAGTTGTACTTGTTCGGTACTTCTTTGGGTTCCATACGGTCGGCAATGACTTTAGTGGATATTTCAACCCGACTACGCGGGAAGTAACAAAGCGTGTATAGGCGCGACGCAAGTACAGACTACTGTACTGATCGGCAGCGAGTCCATGAGGACCCGTGAACAAAGTTGCGGAAGTCAATGGCCGTTTCCTCGTTCCCTATGGTATCGAGTGTATTTGGTAGTCGCAGTCCATGACGGTGCATGGGAGGTACCCAGAAGAGATACTCCTCGCCTTTGCCGCGTATCCAACCGTTCTCGATCCGGATGCTACTCCCGAACATGCCTTCGTCGTCGATGGTGCAGATATCCTCTTCACCGACACGCCGAAGGAAGGCATCCGGCCAAGATGTCCTGGAAAAAGAGTCTAGCCGCCACAGGGAAACGACGCCGTTAGTATCCGATGAGGCAATGGTTTGCCCGTCCGGGGATATGTCAATGAATAACACGGGGGCCTCATGACCGCGAAGAGGCATGTGGAGTGGGTGCCCCGTGTGAGCATCAAACACCCTTACAGTCCGATCTTCGCCACCAGCTGCTATTCTCTTCCCGTCCGCGGATATTGCGACAGAGAATACGGGACCCGAGTTAGCATGGATGGGTTCCAAGAGACTTTCGCCTGTCTCGGCACTCCATATTCGGATAGTCGAGTCGTCGCTGGAAGAAACGACGGTCATGCCGCAGAAGGCGACTGCGTGGATTCGTGATGCATGGGCCCGGAACATGTGGAGCTGGAAGGCGGGGTTCATTTTTGCGTTCCAGATGGCAAGGTTTCCTTCTGCGTCCCCAGAGGCGAGGAGGGCAGTGTCGTGAGAATGCGCTATAGCATTGATGCGTGAAGAATGCCCAGAGAGCGTCTGGCGACGCACAGGCCCCATGAGGATGCTCGCGCTCACGTCCCATATGGTGATAACGTTGTCCCGTGCTATCAACGAATTAGCTACGGCAGCTGCTGGGTGTTAAGAGTGCTCACTGGTGACGAGATGCGATCCTGTCGGGGTAAAGTGAGCGCAGCGCGTTGCCTGATTAATTGAGAACAGCGTGGTGCCGTCCCGCGCATTCCACATTTTTAGACCAAGTTTTTCATCGTCACTCGTCGACACAAGCAGCTCGCTATCGGGAGAGAACGACAGCGTTCTTATCCAATCTTCGTGGGCATGTTCGACGGATCTTATGATATCTCCTGTTTTCATGTCGCGTATGACGAGCTTCCCATCGTCTCCCTGTGACGACTGGTTTGCAAGCGGGACCACAGAAGTAAACAGATACATACGCCCGAAGCGATTGTGCTCAGATCTGGTGAGATCGCGACCGCATGTACCCAGTCGGAATGGTCTAAGAAAATTCTGCGGTTGCTCTCTTTCTGTTCAGGAACGGCGATAATGCGGATTATACCGTCGGATGACAGAGTTACGACCGTCTTCGTGTCTTCCATGAAGGCCAAGGAGCGCAGCGGGTCCGTGTGCTCTTGATGCATGCACAGCGTCTCTGCCATTTTCTCCCGGTCTGTCAGGGAAAAGCGGCTGATAATCACGGACCCTCTTGCTGTTCCTTTAACGGTAGTTGTGAATTGAGTTAAATCGCATCGGCGATGATAGCGAAGGCATACCTATCGCAACTAGACCGTCACTGGAGAAACTATGCGACAAGGCTAGGCAAAACGCAGAGCCCGCCGTCCCTTGATCTACCTTGAAGATCGGGGACACATTTTTGCCGGTTTCCGTAGAGTAGACAACAACAGCACCTTCTTCGGAGGCAGCCACAAAGAATGATTCGTCACGGGAAATGGATACGCCGCGTATCCAGTCGTCATGAAGGCCCGTCGGGATTTCGTGAAGGGACTCTCCCGAATCCATGGACCACATGCGTACCGTGCGGTCATTGCTGCCGGTGATGGCATACTTTCGCGATAAAGCAACGGCTCCGATTGGCGCTGAGTGCCCTTCCAGGGGGCCCAGGGCTCTAGTACCATCGTTCACCTTCCAGACCCTGAGCGACGAGTCGCTGCTTGCGAGGAAATTACCGTCTTGAGAGAAGCAGAGAGTGATGACTTTTGCGCGGTGGTCATCGAGGGTGTGGAGCAATTTCCCTGTGACGGTATCCCACAATAATACGACCTTGTCGTCTGATGTCGCTGCCCGTGTTCCGTCTGGGGAAAGAGAGGCGACAGTGAAGTAAGTGAGACCGTGAAGTTCGACCGAAGGCGTGCTCAGGTCTGCCTTCGAGGTTGGTCTCCAGGTCCGGCATGCCTTGGGGTCAAGAGCAACTACAGCCGGACCAACGGGTTGGATGGCCCGGAAAGGTGCGGAGACGGCGGGGGCGAACGAGAGGATGGCCGGAATGCTCCATGTCCGAACTGATCCATCTGATCCTGCAGAAAGAAGGCGATCTTGGTCGGCAAAAAGGATAGTGCTGACAGACGAATCTTGACCGAGTATGGCCCTGCTCAGCGCGGCGCCCGTTTGTGCATCCCACAGCCTGATTGTCCTATCGTCACTACACGAGGCGAGGTACTTTCCATCTGGTGAGAAAGAGAGACCCGCGATGCCGTAGGAGTGACCATTCAGGTGAGGGAGCAAACGCTTTCCCGTATGGATGTCGAAAACGTCGATCGCCGGGTCTTCGGTAGCTACTGCAAGTATATCGCCGAAGAGAGCGAGAAACCGCGGGTAGCCCCGAAGACCAGTTACCAGCTTGCGAATGGACCGCCCAGAATCTATGGACCAGACCAGTATCTCCAAGTCGTCTGCGGCTGAGATTGCGTGCTCTCCATCTGGCATGAAGACGACTACGCTTACGAATGAGATTGGAAGCGGTGGACAATGTAGAGATCTGAATGCTCACCTTCGCGAACCCAGTCCCGGTGAGCACGGCTCGGTTGATACAGTTGTTTCCCGGTTTGCATGCTCCAGAAGCGGACGGTCGTGTCATCGGAAGCTGTGGCAACGGTATCATCGTCCTTGGGTGACAGTGCCACCGACCGCACCCAATCTGTGTGGCCTTCCAACGTGCGCGACAGGGTGCCTGATCCGGCATCCCAGACTTTGACTGTCGAATCTGCGGAGGCTGTAATGAGGAATTTGTCGTCCTTCGACCATACGCTACGGTAGATGGAGGAGGCATGGCCAGTGAGCTTGTGGATCAGGTCACCTGTAGCCGAATCCCGTAGGTGGACTTCCCCGCCCCCACCGCATATGGCAAGGCGCGACAAATCATGCGAGAGTGACAGCGAGTAAACGAAACCTTCCGATGTGAACGAAAACGTGTTGAGGTGTTCCTCGTTCTCGCAGTTACTAAGTACACGGAGCAACTTGGGGTATTGCTGAACGTATTGCTGGGCTACTTTAGATCCACTCGGGGCAAACACAAGGGCGGACAAGTAGATATGAGGGGCGCTTGCGCTGATCGGTTCCTGGAAGTTGATGACAAAGCGGATCGCGTCCGCAACAAAAGCTACTAGTTCTTCGTCCACATCCTAAAGGCAGGACATGTTATTTTATGGTGATCTATGCGTGAATTATAACGCGGCTCACCTTCAACCATTCGAGAGCCTTCGTAAGCAGGGGAGAGACTGTCTCGACGGCACCGCAGAGACTCATTACCTCCAGCCAGTGCAGAAAGTGCCCGCGGAAGAAGACGCGAAGGAGGCTCAATAATTCCGCATCCGTCTTCTCTTCAGTCTCATGAAGATGCTCGGCCCAGAAGCGACATGCGTAGGACAGGTGGGGAGGTATGGCTGTTTTGAAACCCGATCCGTGATGTGGGTGTTTCTCATTCTTGATGTGCGAGGACGTGAACCCCCCTATGTTGAACTTCAGCCCGTGCGCTTGGTGCATCATCAAGCGCAGAGATGTGATGGTGAGCTTGCGATGAGTCCTGTGGAGGTTGATAGCGAAGCCGTCGTTACGGCACCGCTTCTCGTCTGAGAGGTAGGTCGTGAAGGCCGGGTGACTAATCGCCATAGCCTCCGGAGACCCTTTAATAGCGAGAAAGGGTAGTAGCTTCATGCAGACGTCCTTGGGCTGGGCCGACTTGAATCTGTCTTCGAGGAGGTGCGCAAGGTCGTCTACGCTGAGGGGTATTTTGGCAACGCAAAGTGCGCCGACACAAGCGTGAAAGGTTGCCGGAGGCCCGGTAGGGAAGGTATCAAGTAAGAAAGCCTCGAAGACGTCGTCCACAGGGCTATACTTCATATTGGGTCCGCTCGTGGTGACGACTGACAGCGCCTGATCCGGATCGGGGCTGCTCTCAATGTAGTCCATGGCGGCCTTCGCCCATAACATGAACCCCCCCGCGTGCTTCGTGAGCTTGTCAACCTGAACTATTTCAGGCCACGTTGCGGGTAGTTCTTGCGATTTTTTTTCAATGCGACGAAACGCTTCTTGACATAGTTGCTCATGTCCTCTTGGATGTCTTGGGGTCCGACACGGAGACCTGAGGTTGCGTTGTCCTCGCCTAAGTAGATGTCGATCTTCCTGACCTTCAGCGTACGGAATCTCTCTTCGATCCGCTCCTCTGCGCGGCTCACGACAATGAGCTTGAACCGGGGACCAAGCTCTTGCCACGAAGCGAACGTCGGTAAAAGCTCATCTAGGGCATGGGAGAAATGATCTAGGGTGTCGAGAAGGACGACAGGTGGCGCTCGCCGAAGTTGGAAGCGTACTTCTTGAGAGGAGTGGCAACCAGGTTTTGGAATGAATCTTGAACCGGGAGATGGTACATGTTGTATACATTATTGGGAATCGCGGCCTCATCAATGTACTTCAAGATGGAAGCCTTGACGGCGGGATCAAACAACGCGAGGAAGTACCCGACAGTACCCCAGATCTGGGCAGGATGCGAACGCCGGTCACGTGTGGAGAAAAGCGTACATCCATTACGCTGTAAGCTGTCGAGATGGGATGAAATCTTCCGTGCTACGGCCGTCTTGCCTGTCCCGGGGCTACCAGTTATCCACATGATATTCTGGTCCGCCTTCCTATCTGCCAACCAGCTGTTGACAGTGTCCGATACCGCTGTGCGAGTCCCGTCCAGGCAGCGTATAGCTTGGATAGAGTCTGGGAAATAGGTGGGGTATAACCAGTTCGCCAGCCTCTCGTCCTCGTCCTCTGGATAAAAGATGAGAGGCCATAGTCATGCCTCGCCGGAGATAGCGTACCTATGGTACCCGGTAGATCTACCTCGCCTGCCTGAACAGTGGCAACCCCACTAAGGGCAGAACCGACTTGGTTCTTGTGATACACCTCCCACTCGAGGTTGACGTTTTTGCGTTCCTCAAAGTTCCTCCTAAGCCTCATGAGAAGGACTCTGTACGTATCGGCAAGGCGCTTGCGAGTATCGGCAGTGTTTGACTTGTCTAAAGGGGCATCGGATCAAGAGTCAGCTTCGAACGGGGCATGTGTTATGTATGGGCGCACGCCTGGTCTGATGCTCAAGTTGATGTTTCAAGAAATCTTGCACGAAATTACAGATGTTTGGTATAACCTTCAGAAAGGTGCCAACAGTCACGGGCCCTGCGCGTAGCAAAGGCGCAGACCCCGAGAGAGAGAGAAGATTGATGAAAGAGTCGACGAGATCTCCCAGTTCCTGGAAGTCCAGGTCCAGAGCCTCAGAGGGCATCCTCTGCGGTGACAACGGATCAGCCGGTGCGCGTATTACCCTGACTACCGCATCGAACGCACCTCTGCGAGACCTTTCAGTGCCTCCTCCGCACCCTTCCATTCTTCTCCTGTCTGAAGCAAATATTATCAGGCAGCAATACCTGGGCACAGGTCGTGGCAACTTACGATGAGGGTGTCCCCCTCCAAGGCTTTTTGAACAAGTAGAAGGGTACTGAAAGCCTGTCGGAAGGAGTTCGGTGCGTGCTGAGGCCCATATTGGAGTTCTATCGAGCCCGGTTGGGGCGAAGGTACGATCGGACCTTTGAGCCAAGGCGCGTCGTCCAAGCTTGGTCTGGCTGTTTCCGGATGTGCTGTGATGGAAAACGTGACAGAGAAGTCTCCGGGTTCACATAGATACACATATTCTGCGGCCCAGTCGAATTTTTGAATGGACATTAGAAAGGCAAGGTCGGTGCCTACCATGTGTCCGCTCGCCCGGGTTCACTGAGCATGCGAATATGATGGCATCTCCGTGAATTTCTACACTTTCCAGCTTTCGCCTACGAGGAGAAAGAAGAGACCGAGCCTCGTGAGGTTGGAGAATGATTAGGGAGCTCGCTAGCACAATCCTGTGGGACAAGGTGAGAAGAATGGCTCGTCCTGTAGACCACAAGCTGCGCACACAGGTGGCTTGATGTCCCAAAAAAGCTCTCTGTTCGGCCTTGACTCTTGGTGAACAATAGTACGTTGTTCCCCATCAATGACGAGCTCCAGCACTCTGGAAATCTTGGTGGACGCAAGAGGCAATATAGTGACGTCTTCGTCCGGTCAGCTTAGTAGAACGTTGGAGACATCCACTTGGAAGGGCACGCACTCGTGACACGGTACGTATACGCCGGTTGAGCGAAGCTCAGATCGTTGAGGTGAGTAGCCATAGCCTACTACTACGTTCAGCGGCAGGAGCTGTGACTTTGGATTGCAGGCTCCTCGTCGGGCGCACGTTCAAGTCCGGAGACGGTACCGCTGGGAGCAGACGGTCAGGAATGGAAGTTCGGACTGCTCCACGGCTATCCCGGGTCCACTGAACCAGTCGAGAGTGAGCTGTGCGCACGCTACCGTGGTCTGGAACCTCTCGTAAGCGCGCAATCAGCTCGTGGTGATGAGCGAAGTCTAACTGCTGAACTAACCTCTCCGGCGCATGGCTTCTTGATGCACAGCTATTCCGTTATATACCGAATCTCCGGATAAGGGTAGTTGTGCTTGCCAGGCAGGGCTGACACGGTATCGGAGGTGTTAGATGTTGGATGTGCTGACGGGCACTGCGCATGAAGGAGTAGGTGTCGGAGTTGTTTGTAACAAAAGTTGTGAATCTACTGGGTTGGGCGCACGGAGGCGCACGGCCGATCGAATTCCGGGGATTTCTTTGAAACCACAAGGTCCACAACATCATCTCGTTGCGATGACTTTCCGAATAACCCCACTGGAGTCGCAAGCGCGTTTACCGCGCCAGCAGCTCGTTCAGCCTTGTTCAGCTCACTCCGCTAAAGCATTCGCGGGCCCACACCCCATTCCCTTCACCTCCCCCCCACCTCCACCGCTACCACTTCGAGTCTCCAGTGCTTCCGAACTCGCCTCGCGTTCGGAATGGCAGCTACAGAAATAAATCAGGATTTAGAAAAACAAGTACCAGACGCGCCAGAACCTATTGGCAGTGGCTACAGTATCATTTCCGACGGTGAAGCCGCACAGGCCCGGGCGGCCGCCAACAACTCTCTTCCAAAGACGCGAAGAAAGTACCAAATACCAGGTGGAGGCGACATTGCGTCGGATTCAGATACCGCTGAGTCCAACACGGCCGAGTATGATGAACGCGCGGCCAAGCTATGGTCGGTGTACGTGCAGGAGGGGGAGAACCATGACAAGGCCATGATCGAAACATGGAAGGACGACATGGAGGGCATCATCATCTTCGTGAGTCCGCGATACTTGTGGAGCGGTACGGTCCCCTCAACGCTGCGCACAGGCTGGTCTTTTCTCCGCCAGTTTGACATCGTTCTTGGTCGAGAGCTACCAGAACCTGCAGCCGGACCGCGCGGAACAAACCGTCCTCCTGCTCCAGCAGGCCGTCACCCTCCTCTCCCAAGTGACACAACAACTCGGACCGGATGGCAATCAAGTCTCGATACAACTTCCAAGTAGGCTCGACTTGGGCCCTAACCCCGATGGCTCCGACATCCGCGTCAACATCCTGTGGTTTATGAGTCTCATCTTCAGCCTTGGAGCTGCGCTTGCAGCGACTATCGTGCAGCAATGGGTCCGCGAATACATGCACGTTTTCCAGCGTTACAACAGTTCTCTCAAGCGTGCGCGACTAAGGCAATTCTTATACGAGGGGGCAATGAGCGGGAGGATGACGATTCTTGTGGACGGGGTGCCCGTGTGCGTACTTTGCCTCTATCACTGTTGTCCGGCTATCTAAACACCGTTCCAGTCTCATTCATATCTCCCTTTTCCTATTCTTCGCCGGGCTCTGCGACTTCCTGTTTAAGATCAACGAAACCGTCGCCATCGTCGTCACTGTCATGGTCTCCTTATGCGGTGCCCTATACATTGGCGCAATGGTCTCCCCGATGGTATATGCCCAGTCACCTTATCAGACGCCTTTGTCCGGCCTGTTCTGGTGGCTTTTCTACAAGTTTCATGGTCGTGCTGCGGTCAAGAAGCAGATCAATACCTCGATGTCGGATGGGCGCGTGCAGCTTGCCATGGAACAATCAGACGAGCGCCTACAACGCGACGCACGGGGTATCTGCTGGGTCATCGAGAACCTGACCGAAGATTACGAACTCGAACCGTTTGTCCAAGGCATCCCCGGCACCCTCAACACGTCATGGGGCCGCGACGTCTGGGAGGCAATAGCGAAGAACCCAGAGCTTCTCAACCACGCCTCGCAGGAGCTCGAGCTTCCGCACTCCCGCGACGCCGTAGCGGACTTTAGCGGGCGCATCACGCGACTCCTCAAGACGTGCACGGACCACGGGATGCTGGAGGAGACGAAGCGGCGGTTGCGCGCACGCGCGTGCGTCGACGCGGCGCTCGCCTTCGTGTTGAACATGGACGGGCATTGGGAGTGGTTCGCGGAGGGAGAGACGCTCGCGCGCGCGCTGGCTTACCTCGGCCGTTCGGAACGCATCACGGAGTGGTCAGAGAGCCCACCTGGCTTCGATGGGCCCTTCGCGGTGCGCTGGCTGTGCATGACCGCGATGACCGTGCGCACCCAGCTGCGGACGGAGGCGGTGCGCTCCGCAGCGACACGCGCAATCGCGACGTTCGCTGAGGTCCGTGGAGAGAGTGGCGACCAGGACGTGCTCGCGGCGAGGACGGCGAAGATCCTGGACAGGTCCATGCATGCCGCGTGGGAGGCCGCGACAGAGCTGCGGCGCGCATTAGTAGGCAAGACGGGCCCGCCAGACGAAGTCTTCCCCAAGATACTGGAAGAAAATCAGGCGCATCTCAGGCAGCTCGAGATGACGTGGAACAACCTCGGATGGGCTCAGCGGTTGGACGAGAGAATCGTCGACCTGTCGGTGGCTGTGTCCGCCAGCACGAGTGGAGTACTGGCGTACCTTCCCGGAAGGTTGTTGGCCTGGGCAGGGCCCGCTCCTTGGATGCCAAGTTACGTCTCATCGATGTCCAACTGGCAGCTGCCTCTGATCGCGCCACCGCGTGCGCTGGTAGACGATCTCCGCCAGTGCTCTTGGACCCTGCGCGAGATCGAGAGGGCAGGATCTGTCGGCCAAGTCAACCAACCGGATGTTATCGAAGGCGGCTTTGGGAAGATACTGGATGCGGGGCCGATGAAACTCATGGCACAGAGTCAAACATCGTTCACGGAACAGCTACGACGCCTGCAGGACCTGCGCGACGGCGGGATGGTGTACACGCTCGAGTTATTCCTGACGGCGGTCCACTCAAGCAAGGAAACCCAAACTGATGCCGCTCGCGAGACGTACCTAAAGACATATGCGACCATCACGGCAGATTGGCAATTGCATAAGAACAACCTCGGGACGCAAACCGCCCTTGCCTCTCTCCTCACATCCTCGTTGAACTACGCCCTTCCTGAACTCCTTACGGAGGAGCTTATCAAACTCACAGCCAATGTGCTGCAAGGCACATCTGGGCGGCACGTTTCCGAAGCTGTTATGACCATCAGGACATACGAGCAGTTTCGGGTTCCCGGATCGGCCATCGCCAACGAGGCGCTCGCCAAACTTCTACCACCATCCCCGGAGGGCCAGCAAGAGCCAGTCATAACGTCGGCGAACGCAGCAGTACCATGATGATTGTCCCCACTCTATACCCTAGTTCGACATGAATTCTTGTATTCTAACGAGTTGTTACGACAAGTCACGTACTGATTTCATCTGAGCATAATGCATGGGACGAATCGAAGGGAGCGTTGCAGGGCGCGTTTCCCAGGCGTCCCCGGGGCGCTTGAAAGAGTACCCGGGATCAACCGGCTGGGCGATGCACGGCATGTACTTAAAACTGCCAGTGCGTCACTGTGGTGTTGACCATCTCCGTGTCCGACTTGCGAATCAGTGACGGGTTTCTTGCTTCCCCCGCGTACTACGAACCATGGCTCCCCTGCATCGCCATACGGGAATTGTGGTAGACGTGCCAGAACGACGTGCGTAGGGATTCTGAGCCGGGTTTCATTGCCGCTGATGGGGATCCGGCCTCTCGCGCGCCTCACTCCGAACTCAGACGACTGACTATACCCCTCGCGCAGGACCAGGCCAAAGCCCCCCCGCCTCTGGGGGCCCGCCCGCCAACACGATGGCGGTCTTTAACCCTAAAATGTTGGATGCCAGCATCCGCGATGTCGTGGCGTCGCTCTCGAACGATCAAAAAACAAGCGTACTCCTCTATGCGATGGAGCGTCTTCCCGCGGGTGCGAAGTACGTCTGTCCCCATCAAGCGCCGGAGAGGCCAGGCCCTCTCATTTACCGACTGTAGCTCTAGGACTGTGATCGAGAACGGGGTCCAGTCCTGCCTCCAGGTCTCGTCCATGTATCAAGACAAGGTCATACAGGCTCGTATTCTCCGCGCCAAGGCTAGATTCGCGGCGGGGTTACGGGGTGCCGCACACCAGGGTATAAGTTGTCCCCCGCGCTGATGCAATTGCCCTTTTTCTGACTCTGACACTGGTGGTGCGCAGATTTGCAGGCCATACTATTGCTGGATCCTAACCATCGTGAGGCGAAGTCGTTGATGCCACCGGCGGGTGGCAAGATGTCGATTGGTGATGTGAGTCTGGGCATAGCTCGTCCGTGTCAACGGGCTTCCCAGCTATTCATGAGACTAAATCACTCCCGCTGCCAGCAGACAAATCGCGCGCACGGGCCTCCACGCTTCTCGAATGAGATCTGGCGGGAAATCGCCTCCTTTCTTCCGAGACGGGACCTTCGCAGCCTCCTCCTCGTTCCCCACGCCCTCTCTTCTATCGCAAGCCAGATGCTATTTAAGAAGGTCTGCCTGCATTTCGGAACCGCGCAGCTCGATCCGACTTGTAACGGAGGGCCAGAGGCTGCCTCTGAGATCGATCAATGGCACGCACAGCGGAGCGCTGACATCCTCAGCCGACTCGTCTCTGACACGACGTACGCCAATCTTGTCAGATCGTTGACTGTCTGGGCCCCAGAGGACAGCAAAAATGTCCTCACTTCGTTCCAAATTGGTATATGGATCCTTCTCCCTAAACCCCTCGCACGACACTGATAATTGTTCTCAGGAATGCTGGCCAATGTCCTTCCCAAGCTTGGCAACCTGAAGGTATTCAGCTGCACCATGGGTAACGATGCTCTAGTCCCCCTTCTTGGCATATTGGAGAAGAGTCACCCGAAGCTGCAAGCTCTCGTTATTGAGTATGTGCTCCTCCCTCAACCCCCACACTACGTTTGACATCTACCTCTCGAAAGATCAACGAGCTCGACGCCGCCTCCGCTCCCGAGACTTCCTCGGCTCAACCGGTTTGCTTACAGCGGCGAGGGAGACGAGGCCCTCAATAACATAGAGGGATTCCTGTCTACTCGAACAGTAGCCCTTCATACCCTCGTAATCCGCAACTGCCACCGGCGCTATCCGACACCCTTCCTCTCGACGAGCAACTTGCGCATCCTCCACCTCTCTCTCACGGTCCAGGACGCCGACTTCGTCTCTCAGCTCCTCGCGCACGGCCAGCAGCTCCAAAGCCTTTGGCTCGAGGTCGCCCTGGAGCGTGGCTGCATCCTCTCGACGGCATTCCGGGCACACGCACGGCCGGGGACGTTCTTGGCGCTACGCGAGTTATCGGTGGTGCTGCTCAACGCGGCGCGCGATCACGCAGACTCGGACTTCTTCCCTGCCATCGCGGAACTCGTGCGCGGCCACCCCGCGCTCACGTCGCTACGGCTGACGAACACGCTCTCGCTCGCTGGCGTCGGGTACGACGCGGCAATCTGGGGCGCACTTCCGTCGCTCGTGCGCCTGCGCGCGCTCGCTCTTGACGTGCCGAAAGACTTGTCGTCCGCGCTGTCCGCATGGCTCATCCCGCGCGGCGTCGTTGCCCTCGACCTGCGCGTGCCGGACGATACCACTATCGCACACTTATCGGTACGTGTAACGGGCTATTGGGCGTCACGAACCCTTCTGATAGCTCTACACGCAGCAATTATGCCCCGGTCTGCCAAGCGGGCTCAAGTTCCTTTCGCTGCCGTTTGACCTGTCAGACGAGCTACAGTCGCTCATGCGCAATGGACCCCCCACACTCCGTGTCATGCTTCTCCGGGGCCACTTTTACAGCGTCCGCCGCTCAGAGGGCGAACCGGAGTTCGAGCGGTGGTCGAGGCGGCAGAGGAAATTCTATTTTGAGGACTGCCTGGAGCACCTTAATTGCGAGGAGGCGGGCTTCCTTTATCCAAGGCTGCCTTGGGGTTGGTAGGGTGGGGATCATGATGAGGTGACGCTGTTACCTCGACTCAGCACGGGGCTCATTCTGGGATGTACTCGCTGTCTTTTCGCTATCTGTCTCACTATTGTAATGGACCACACTCTAATCTATGTTCATGCCACACTGCTATCCAGAATCTTATGACAAGAGGTGGCAAGCGACCACGTATGTGTCATTGTGGGCGTGGCAGTTAGAGAGAGTGTTACTCCGGAGGCGGCCCGGCATCACCTTTTCCTCTGACTCTCATCTGGGTTCGTCTCGCAGTGTGTAACAATTCCCTTCTGCGACCTCACGGCTCAGTTCATACGCACTAATGTCGGAGGACGAAGATATTGCAAGGTGAGGTCGGTTGACTGTCGAACTATACCCACACCAGTACCTGTAGCAGTGTTCATCAAATGACATTGTTTTGAAGGGCCATCGCGTTGTCCCTACAGGAGCCAGCCCAGGCATCATCTTCGAAAGGAAAGGTGCATACCGTAGAAGACGATGACAACGATAACGACAGCGAAGCACGTTTCCAAGCCGACCTTGCGCGTGCCATAGCAGCGTCGAGAGACGGCGCGTCGCCAGCAACCTCTGTCACGACGTCTCTGTCCTCGGAGGATTCTGACCGCGTCAACGAGCCCGGGCCTTCATCAAGATCATCCATCACGGTCGTGCCTCAGCCCGCCTCAAGCTTCCTGTCTGAGCGCGCACAACTTGAGCAAGCGCGCCTAGCGCGCCTCAAGCGTCTACGTGATGATTCCGAGCAGCAGAAGAGCGAAGAACCGCTCCGAAAACGGCAGACACCCTCGACAGCGTCAAGCCGCGCGTCGTCACGAACAACTGCCAGCGAGAAGGGGAAGGGGAAAGCTAGAGAGGAGGCCGATATCTTCTGGGACGGTGAGCTTCGCCAGACCGCCAACAAGCATGTAGAGCCGAGGCGCAATGGGGAGGATGGCACCCCCATCTTCAGGCTATCCGAAATCATTGGAGACGTGCGTCAGTCATCGCTCCTTCCCTGGTCACTGCTGACCTAAGGCCACAATCGTAGACGTCGCAGATTGAGCTCGCCATCATCTCTTCGTATGCCCTCGAACTTTCCTGGATCTACACATTCTTCGCCCGCAGTACACCCATCGTGCTCGTGACGCAACCTGCCCCGTCAGAGAATGGCAACGCAACTGTGAAGGAGGTTCTGCCGAACTGGATACGCGTCACCCCATTCTTGCGTGGTGGGCGTGGTGTCATGCACATGAAAGTGAGCGACAGCCTCCCCCCAAACCGCTGCGGACGCTAACTTGTGCAATGTAGTTCTTTTTGCTCTTCTACAAGTCCGGCAGATTACGCATCGTTGTATCAACAGCCAATCTTATTGACCACGATTGGCGGGACATTGAGAATACAGTCTGGGTGCAAGACGTGCCACGGCGGCCAGCACCCGGCATCCCTCACGACCCGAAGGCTGACGACTTCCCTACAACGTTCGAGCGCGTTCTGACTGCACTCAACATCGGCCCTGCCATCAACAGTCTCGTTGCGACCGATGTACGTTGCCTGTCCCCGCGTTATCATTGACTGACACAACGTCCCAAGCACCCCAACATCCCGCTCCCCGCGCTGCGCGGCGGCGCTCTCCGCACACGATGGGACTTCTCCCGCGTGCGTGCAAACCTCATCCCCAGCATTGCAGGCAAGCACGAAGGCTGGCCCGCGGTGCTCAAAACGGGCCACACCGCGCTCATGCGCGCCGCTAATAGGCTCAACCCGCAACAGCGCCCCGTCTCGCTCGAGTGTCAGGTGCGTATCCATCCCCGCTCACACGAGCAGCGGTGCAAGCTCATACTCACGGGTCAGGGTTCCTCTATCGGCGCTTACAGTGCCGCATGGCTGGCTGAATTCGTGCTCTCCGCACGCGGGATAAGCCCGGAGGCGGCACTGGATGCACCCAAATCGCGCCGCGCCACGACGCCCCTGCCCACGCGCGAGACGCTGCGCATCCTCTTCCCGACGCGGGACTGGGTGCGCGCGAGCGTGCTCGGCGAGCCGGGCGGCGGGACCATGTTCTGTCGGCGGAGCACGTGGGAGGCGGCCAAGTTCCCGCGGCAGCTATTCTGCGAGTCGCGCAGCCGGCGCGGGCGTGTACTTATGCATAGCAAGGTGCGTGGTGGTCGTCTACGTGCGCCGCGCGCGGCGTTGTCGGCGCCTAGTGACGCAGCCCAGCAGATGATTATCGCTACTTTCGCCAAGGGCAGTTCGCCTATCAACGTAGATACCGATACAGACTCGGATGCAGACTCTGATATCGTAGAGGTGAAGAAGGACAAAGAAGATACCATGGGTTACGCATATGTCGGGTCGCATAATTTCACGCCTTCGGCTTGGGGCACGCTGTCTGGCTCGGGATTCACGCCAGTGCTAAATGTAAGTACTTGTTCTGAGGGTTATCTGGCCAGTGTTTTGATCCGCGCAGGTAACGAACTACGAGCTTGGGGTCGTATTTCCGTTGAAGGACGAGGCGCAGTTGAACCGAGTCGTTTGCTACGAAAGGCCGCCGAAGCGATATGGTCCGAAGGACCGGCCTTGGGTAAGTCTTCCTAAACTATCGAAGACCTCACGCCAATCGTTTGCTTTCGGAAGATACAAGAAGAAAGCGAATATTTTAAAGGGTAGACGTGTCCCCCGGACATTTACCCCACAAATTCAACGTATCTAGTAGCAATCTAGCAGTTCAATTCTTCGGCATTCTGCCTGGGTGTGCAAGGATTGCGAGCTCCCTGAAATAGACGGGGTCACGAGCACCGTCGTATACACAAAGTTGAAGGTAGGTATAACATGCATATGTACGATTACAACAACAGCGGCACGGCATGGACATAATACTATACAGCAGCGGAATACTGGAGTAATAGTACAGAAACTCTTCTTGGCCGTGATTATAGCATCCATACTCTATATGGCAGAACGAACGGGCAACCGATGTCCATGGTCCCTGCGCTCGCACGCGCCTCCCGATGCGTGGAACAACGCCCTATCCAAAGACGTGGAGGTCAATTTGCACGCTTCGTTGAGGATCGTCCCCGCCCTGTTCGACAATTATCAGCACGCCGTATTGGTTATATGATACAGCACTCACTAAGGAAGAAAACGCCAGAAGCCGCTCACTATCAGCCAGGAAGTCATCACAGGCGAGCCTCGTCCTCTTCGTCTGCAAGAACGGCTGCCGCGACACGACCTCTTCACCGAACACGCCTCCGGACGGGATGACCGTGCTGCGCACAACGCCGTTGCCGCCTGCTGCGCCTACGCGGTACGCGTTGAAGTCGCGCACGCCGATGGTGCGGAAGGACGTCGTCGCCCAACGCGAGCCAAACACGCGGTGCTTCGTCCCGGCCATGAGCAGGCTGACTTGCGCACACACTGGCCCCCATGCGGCCCACGGGACGGTTGCGCCGGGCGTCGTACTGCGCGCTATCTCCCGCAGAGCGGGGCGGGACGTGGTGAGGCTGATGGGTCCATAGACGAAGTGGGGAGAGACGATCTCGACGCCGAGCACAAACTCGACGAGGGCATCTTCAGGGGAGGTCCGGAATGGTAAGCGTGGAGCAGGGCGCGTGGAAGTGGCATCGTGCTGCGTGTAGTCGTGCACGGGAATGTGCTCCCCGTGGCACGACGCTGAAAACATGCGCTCTCCGGGCTTGAGAGCCGGTAGATCGAGGCAACAGAGCGTCTTGATGGAGGGCGCCGCGTGTTGTGATCCAGGGAAGACTCCGCAGAGCTCGATGACCCTCCTTTCCATGCACACGAAGGCGACAATGTTCCGTGAGACCATAACAAAGCCCGGTGCGTATCGACCAGAAACACTTTCCCGGAGCTATGGGATCTGTTAGCTTGCACCTCTCCTATATCGCTTGGAGATCGCACCATAGATGCCTTTCCGTCCATCCATGACACAAGGTAGACGTACTCTGATGCAGGCGTCTGCAGCAGCAAAAGGACATAATCTCCAACGACTTCCGCCTTCCACTTGACCTTGGAGCTTGCGACCTTGGCCTCGGAGCTTGAAACCTCAAGTCTTATCACGGCATTGCTCGCCAACGGGTGAGGTGAGCCCGATGAAAAGCTGAGGGGGAGCAGCTCAAGTGACACAGTATCGTCTTGGGGGGTTTGGCAACTGATAGATGAGCCTGAGCATCGGAACTCCCAGAATAGAAAGAAAACTCACGCAATGGCGATGACAAGATCATGCTCTTCAATCGCGAAGGTGAATGTACAACCCGCTGCAGAGGTATGAACATTCACTTCTGTCCAAAGTGCGTCTTGGAGGGGAAGAGAGGTGCGCAAGTCGAGGAAAGAATAGCCAGGTGAAGGCCCTTCTCTAAGCGCAATCAGGTAGTCGTCGTGGGTGGCGTAATTGAGGGCTGGGACCGTTGCCGGCCCAAAGAAGCACTGGGCTGGTGTCTGGATGGCAGGGTCGCGCCACGCGTCCTCCCAACGCTGCAATACCTTGGTGCGCTCGGGAATGGTCAGTCCAGAGGTCAAGGTGTCGTGTACGCCAGCAAAGGTCGTACGCAGGAGGTACTGCAGGAGTTGACTGTCTGTGACCACGTCTCGGAGTTTGCGGCAGCTGCGCAGGCAGGCGGAGATGTCGTCTGCGCAGTGGAGGAAGGATATGATCCTAATTACGAGCTCCGTGGGGAGCGAGAGCAAGAGGAAGGGCTTCGTGTGGTGAAAGCAGTGTGATGTGTCCATTGTTGGTGGTTGGGTTGAGATTGAACGTGACTTTATGAGTCTGGCTCGAGCCTGCGTGAGGCGGGGTGACTGGACGGGTGTAAGGGTTGGAACGCCGGGCTGATGCCGTAAAACGTTTGCTTTCGTGTCTCAGGTCTCCGATCAGTGGAGTTTATTGGATGAGCAAGATGGACGCTAGTAGACGAGACGGCTCCGAGTGATGTTGTGAGCCACCGCAACTCCGTGTATACACCCAGGCATGGGGCAGGGAAAAGAATTAACAGCTCGTGGAATGTCATTTCGGATCCACAGTGCATCGTGAACCGGTGCTGCAAGGCGCGATCGAAGGGTGACGAATCTTGTAATGTGGGAGGGGAGCGACATGTTTCTAGGAGAGAGTGCGCCTGTCGACGTTCAGATGTGAAACGATCCTGCGCGAGTCGGGGAAAGTCGCATGCCCGGAACAAGCCGCTCGCACCCTGGACGGTGTGTCCTTCAAACCATGCATCGCATACGGTGCCCAGAAGTAAACACGCGGCTTTCTACGGGAGGTGGGGAACGGAAATCTACGAGACCAGCTCACCACGCGTAACCAAAGTTCGAGCCTTCCTGCCCTCGTGCAACTATTGTGAACTGCCGCACTGCATCCCGCGTCCTTTTGACGGACCGTGAACCACTGTTGGACTATCAGATAGGGCTCAGGATGAGAATAATAAACGCACCCGAAGACCGCTTTCACTAGAGCGTCCTTTGCTTCCAGGCCCGCACGGGACTGCGCGAAATCATCCTGCGGAAAAGCACGTGATTAGTCATGTAGCTCGGTGCTCAGCGGATGCCATACACCATATAAGATCTCCACGATCCATTGCTTGCTCTCCAAGGGTGCCTTCGTGATGAGTGCTGAGAACAACTCCACGAGATTCGGTACAGCGGACTTCGGTGAGGCGCCAGCGAAGCCGGCCAGTAATGAGTACATGATCGCGCGTCCATGAGCGTCTAAGAGAAGCCTTTTCACGTCTCCGAGATCGTCGCTGGCCTGGGTGTCCTTGATGAGAGCTGACTAGTATAGTTCGGTAGCATACATCAGCCATGGATGGTACGTGGAAAATATGGCACAATCATACCAAGAACGTCGACGCCGCCACGAGCGAGTAGCGTTCTTGCAGAGCCAGCGCAGATACTGCACACCGAACGAGGGCATCGAAAGATTCCCGGGGAAGCTGATAGAACACGGCGACAAAATGGTAGGACACCTAGAAAAGGATAAGAGCCCGCCGCGCCAGATTACAGAAGAATCATACCTTCTCCATGAAGTTGAAAAAATCTTGCACGATATCGGGATTCTGAAGATAATTCAGCTTCCGTCCATGCTTTAGATGAGATACAAGCATATACGTACCGCCTCCATGGCACCCTCGACCCCGAGCGCATGGAGAGTCGTTCGAAGCAACACATTCAAAACATCGCGAACAATCGTAAGAACTTCTTGGGAGGGCGTGGAACGCAGCGATGCCGTGAACGGTACTGATGGATTCATTTGCACGACGAGCATATTCGCCAGTGCTAGCCACACCGCGGTGAGCTGGCGTTGCGCTGCGCGGCATACAAGTTCGAGCAATGGTGCCGGCGGCAGCGATATCAGCGTGGCGTCAGTTGACAGGGCTGTGATCGATTTGAACAGGTCGCTTAGCGCCTGTAGTGTGCTCAACGGTGATAGAGGGACAAAAACGGGGAGAAGACATACCTCACTGACCCCAGCGTCTGTTGACCACAGCTCAACGGTTCCTTGAATGGCACGTAACATGTCGTCTCGCAGCCGGATCATGCGGGGGTCATCTCTCGCGCGCTGCATGAGGGCCATCTCATCCGCTAATGGTGAGTCATCGAATCCAGTGGCGTCGGTGGCGCGTGTCAAGCCCTTGGCAACACCTGACAACGTCTGGAGCTGCTGTATCGCCAGGGCCCGGGCATCATCTGGAAGCTGTTTGCACGTCAGGAGGGGATTGGCTGACCAGACTTTAGACAGGTGGACGTGCCTGTGAAGACGACTGCAATGCCTGGAGCAGCTTGGCCACCACTGGTTGAACGATTGCCTACGCTGTCGGTGAGCTGTAACCGTGTAGGGATGACGCAAGCGACACAGACCTCGATCGGGGGTACCTCCTCTTCTGGAGGCAGTGCTTGGATGACGCTAGATATTGACTGCAGCACCTTGGCTTTCTCCGTATCCAGCACCCCCGAAAGCCCGGCGTGCAGCTCGCCGAAGGCGGTGATATGTGGAGCGAGGGCGACGCGATTCGCATCGCAGAGGTCACGCAGAGCATTTGCTGCGGACAAGCAAAGCGCTGAGTCGCTAAGCGCTGGGGCGACGTAACCCAGGACGGCGAGAAGTGGCTCGGTCGAGCCGGTAGGGAGGGTCGTAAACCACGAGGCGTAGGAGCCTCAGATGCATGAGCACGAAGAATGGAGGCATCGCGGAAAAGAATACCTATAAGGCTGAGCGCGGTGCGCCGAACGCGATGAGTACCTGATGTTGGCAGCTGACCGAGTATCTCGGGGCTGAAGAGGCGCGATAGGTGCTTGCTGGGATCCAATGGAACGGCTTCCTGGATTGACATGATGCAGTGAAGCGTTGCTTCGACCTCCTGCGTCGCATTGCACATGAGATCTCCATTCCCATCAAGAGAAAGAAGACCAACCTCCCAACCTCCGGCTTCGTTCTTTTTCGACAGCCGCTCAGTAATGTCATTCAAGTAATATGCAAGCATCTCGTTGCGGAGAACATAATACCTGGAATGGGTTATTAGTGACGCCACCGCAGAGGACGCCTCGCCACTTACGCGTTGATCAGCGTATCTCCAACATCTCTTCGGTACCTTCATTACAGACCACGTGTCAGCGAGATGCACCTGACGGCTACAGCTGAACGCACACCGTGAAGCGGTCGACCTGATCTGTGTATCCCGTCACCCCTGCTTCGACTATTTTTGGGATAGGAGAGGTGCGCACCTTTGGCCCACCCAGTCGGTGCTATCGGCCAGCGGACCTTCGCCCTAAGTGCCGCGACCAGCTCCGCATAAACCGCCTTAGCCAGGGCCCACATTTCCTTCTCGCGCACGATGGTCTCGGGTGTAAACTCGACTGCCCATAATGCCTCCTGGAACAGATACCAGAAGCCGAGCGTACGCTCGCTCTCTTCCTCATCTGCACCGTAACTACCGGGAAGAGAAGTAAATGCCAGCATGAGGCGCAAGAACGTCTGCACGAGCGGCTCTTGGAGGTTTTCTGCGAGATACGTGGTCGAATGGTCGCCAATACCTGCAAGGAGCCGGCACAACGCGGACGCAGTCTCGTCGGGCCCGTCACGGAGGGTTGTACTGACGATCGGTGGGCCTGCCTGCGCGCACCATTGTAACAACGGCACTGTCAGCGTAGCGCTGCCTGCGCCATCGGCGAACGCTGGCGAAGAGAGGATCGCGAGAATCGCAGATACGACTGGCTCGAATGCCGGGGCCGCGGGGTCGAGTAGCGCGAACAAACGCGGGAGAAGGGGCGTCATGTTGCTGCGATGCAAGATCCCAGGTCAGATATAGGCAGTGTGAGCTACGTGATAATGTACCTGCTTGGAAGATTGGGAATCCAGGCTTCAAGGCATTTGAGCGCAGACTGCAGTTGCCGCACTGCGGCAGGATCGGTGGATGGGACAATCGATGCACCGATAGCTTGAGTGACAACTGGGACGGCATCGGTGAGGGTTTGGAGCATCTGCGACCTGCGCAAGCTACATTAGATCCGAGTATTGTCCAGTACATGCAGCAGCTCACCTCTTTGGTGGAAGGAGATCGGCCCCGTTGACTTCTTCAACCGCGATTTCAAGGAAATCAAGAATGTATTCGGCGGATGCTCCCGCATTCGACAGCGCCGTTGCGGTGGCTATGATCCAGTTTGGCCAAAGGGGAGGGTCTTGTGGCACGAGGCGAAGGGCGAGCGCAGATAGCTGAGCCGTAATCATTGAGACGCAGCGCGTGGTAGCCAGAGATACCCACGCACTGCAACGAAAAGTTTCCTCAGTATGACTTTACTACGCGTGAGGGCAATCGACCGTCCGGTGACGTTGAGCAAAATCGAAATGAGCTCTTCACTTCGCTCCGTGGGGAAACTCTGCCTATTCGGTGCGAAAAGTCTCTATCGGTTTGCAAAAGCGGAACAAAGCTCGTGGGCTCACCAATCGCGGGAAATTTTGACTTGGGCAGTGTGAGCACCGAAGAACTGAACATTTGGGTCTGTATGCTCCAGAAAGGGCACGACCAGTCCCCACGCCTCCCACTTGCGCTGAAGTTCAAAAAGCTCTGACTGTAGGCGGCGCTGATCCTCGGGTGAGAGGCGACGCGCGGACGCAGGGTCATATGATTGTTGGATCAACTGTGTGGACCATGAGTCGTCGTCAACTGAGATGGAAACGTTCGCGTACTCGGGCTGCTTGTTGGACATCTGCAGAAGAAAGGGTGGGGAGAAACGACGCCATACGCACAGCGCGATGTGACCGAAAATGGCGTGTAAAAGCGTTGACAGATGGAAAGCACCTTTCCTACGTTCTAAGTCCTTTTATAAGATGATCAGTCTCGACGTAAGGGTGTAATGTAACGCACGAGCTAGATTGACTGCACTCCCGACGAGGTATCTCCCACAGGCACGGTGAGAAATGCCCGGTTTGCAGCCTTCGTTCTACGGAGGGAAAGGACGCGCTTCGCTGGAGATCTTGTTTTGCGAGTATTTGATTATGGATGAGATATGATATGGCAGAGTCCCGCGATAATATAGCGAGGTCTCCGAAGTTATATGCAGTGAGAAAGAGAAGGAGACAAAACGAGAAGGAGACCAATCACAAAACCCTCAGGTGGCAGTGGCAATTGCCACAGAGGCTTTGCGGCATTGCAGAGCCCAGAGGGCTGCTTAGTCATACTCTGTCCGGGGGCCCGTTCGAGCTTAGTCACCTAATCACGGCGGACCCATCATCGATAAGTTTAGCGGTGTATCCTTACAACATCGACATCATAATCATACATCACGCACCACAGACGAACATTTGCTCAGGCCGACGTGAGTCTTCAGCTGGACTGAGTAACACAAAGATATCAAGTTCCGCCTAGACACTCCAACATCCCGAGCCTGTCGAACTCAAGAACATTTGTACTGATGCAAATCTACTCGAGGAATAGATCGCGTTCCAAGAAAGGACCCTTCGTATTGTACATGCTCTCCCACACCCAGAACCTGCCTTCGTCGCGACGCCAGATGCCTTGCGTGCTGCTCCAGTCCCTCCGCTAGCATTAGAGGGCGGCAATTATCCGCGCTTGCGAGCATAGACGGAATGGTAGACAGACACGATGCCAACCTTCCTTTGAAGCTCGCCGATGAATGCGTCCGCAACTCCCTGCTGGATGACGTCACCGGCGACCAACGCGCGTGCATACCCTTTTGCGATCCTACCCATCACCTGGCTGACGAAGAACAGTGCTTCATCTTGCCTGCTTGACGCCTGGTGCATCCCAGGAACGTAATGAGTCCTCGAGACGGGCAGCGCCCGTAGCTGAGACACGGGTTCGTCAAAGGCACCGTTCGCATGGATGAAGCCGGGAATGTCTTGTGCTCTGGCCACAACATGCCTGCGTAAACTGCTGTCAGAAAATACTCGTCGTACAGGTTCGTGACGCACGATGACTGCTCGTAGAAATTATGGGCTCCCGGAATGTAGGCGCCGTGCTCACCGAACCGGGGATGCTGAGGATGAAGTGCCGCGTAGGAGCCCCACTCGGCACTTATGAACAATCCACCTGGGCGCAAGATGCGGGCAATCTCATTGATGACGTATGGTAATGTTTCCCCCTAGTTTGTGCATGAGTGTATTGAAATAGCACGGGTATGTTAGGCACAAACCCTCAGGGACGTCATGCGGGCATGAACTATGTCCACTGAGCCGTTGGCGAAACGAAGCTCTTGGGTAGCATCAGCTATCTCAAAGCGGACGTTGCCAGGCGGTTCGCGCGTCTGGATAGGGACTAAAAGATGTTGACGTTCAGAAAATAGACAGGCACCAACTAAACAACACACACCCAGATCAATGCCGCGAAACTCGACGAATGGGAATTCTGCAGCCATATCCAAGACCCTACCATATTGTAAGTATCAACGCAAATCTTAATAGCCACACATGGTCGAACTGAAGTTTGACACACGCCGGCATCAGGCCTCCAAACGCGCGAAACGCGCGAACGGAGGGCGTTACAAATCAACGACATACCAATGGCCAACTCCAGTGCACAGGTCCACCACCTTCGAACCATGATTGAGTACCCCCTGAACGGGAGCATCGCCGTAATTGCTTCCGATGACCTGGCGAAGCAGGACGTGTAGGGCCTGCTGCCTCTGCGACATTGCAGTGATAAGGGTGTGAGCACTGGCGCCACAATGTGTATGCATACGACACACCTTCATCTCGTCACTATCCACAGGGAAACAGTACATACCATGGGAATGGAAAAGCCGTGCGGGCACCCCGCGTTCAGAGAAATATCCGGGAAACTCGTGTGGCTCAATTTCGACCAGCGAGTCGGATGAGTTGGAGCCTGTCTCGTCCTCGTCCTCGTCACCCGCCTCCGCTGCCAGGCCGTGGCCGTTTCCGTGCCAAAGGGCTCCCGGATGGGTCAACAGTCCACCATTTGGATCATGAGTGACCTGGGGGGTGAACTCGGGAGCTGTCGCATACTCGATATCGGTGGGGTTGGTGTCAAGGGCCGGACTCATGTCGTGGAAGCGTTTTGGTAGATACGGATTGTCTGTCGGATCGTGCACGGGGTCCGCTTCGAAAGCCATGATCTTTTAATATTGCTTGGCTATGAAAAAAGACCGCAGCACCTGATAGACAGAGGGAGAAGGAGATGTAGGAAGGATGGGGTGCGAACGTGGGGCTAAAATTTAAGGGACTGGGATGTGGCACACGTCGCTGTCGTGAACTGTAATCTAGAGTCCGCCAGGCGATCAAGGGACTAACCCCCAGATGGACACGTCGGAGTGTTTGCCTAGGGAGAATAACGCAAATCTCGCAGCGACGGAGTTGAACTTGGATAAGTATTTTAGGCCGTTGGAGACGGCCGCTACAGACCTGTGTTCCCAGCACCTCGGAAGGCGGCTTACGGTATGCTGGAATAAAATCAGAAGTGAATATCCAAGAAAGGGGAGAATCAGAGTGAGCCAGACCGTGTGGCATGCTCGCGGAGAATAGGAGAGGCACTGACGAGCGGGGCGGCGCTCGACAGGACCCGAGACCGCCCTGTATGGATAATTCTACGGGGTTCCCAGTCACTGGCATACACATGCACCTAGATGCGCCTACAACTTTGCCCAATCACGGCCGCTGCACGGCCACGCCATCCCCAACGGGTACCGAGCACCGAGCACGCGCCCCCGACCGGTCGACAGGCGAGAGAAGGTGAGAGAATAAGAGCGCAAAGCAATTTGACAAGCATTACGTCTTCGCGCTCAGTGGCCGAGACTCCACGCGATGCGAGCGAGAGAAAGACGAGCACGGACGCACAAAGCGTGACACTGTCCCTGCCCATGCCATCGCCCGGAGATGCCACTTGAATCCTTCCATTTCTGGTATGTATCATTTAATGCTTCCGGATGAACACGCACATTTGCTTCCGTTGCGCGTGTTGCACGCGAACCTCGAATATATGCAGGTTCGTCTCGCAGCAGTCGGAGTTCATCACGTTCTGGGCCCTCGCGCCCGAGAGTGCACCCCGCATAAACAATTCACGCTCCTACATCACGAGCGGAGTGGCGGGCGATCGCGGTGCTAGAAATATGATGCGCCCGCGCCACCCGAGGCTGCCTGCACAATTGACCGTGTGAACTCGAGCACGTTGGACCCGCGCCCGAGTTCGGTACAAGGTAGACACGCAGAATATGTGGCGGCGCACTGGCACATTCATCCCGAGATCCCACAGGCTGGTCGAAATCATCGCGTTGCGGGTGTATTATCCTATTTTGGCAGGTATTGTATAGTAAATGGGCTCGGGAGGAGGGTGCTATTGCAAAGTCGGAAGGGTTGAGCTTGTCCGACACGGGCGGCTCAGACTATAGCCTGGCAGATCTGTTGATCTTTCTCTGATGACTGGGTAACTACGCAACGCGTCTGCGTCAGCGCGACAATAGGGGATTGCCACTATGCCGGCACTCGGACAAAGGGAGATGGAAAGTCTACAGAATGCCTTGCGAGGAAAGAGTGACATCAGTCAACCGGATGTCGTTTCCTCAATCCCATCCACCGATCAACAGGTTCTCATTTCATTGCGGGTAGGCGCTCGGAGACGCTACTTGTGCTGTGGGACCTGGGCACGATAGCGGCAAGTGTCTAGCGATATGCAAATCACATTCGGCCTCTGACATCGGCGGAGGACCAAGGTTGATGGGGACGTACAAGGTACCCGCAGAATTCAAACCCCAGGCACGTGGATCAGGGTTTAAAAGTGGAGGCTGAAGAATGCTGTTAGCCATGGTCTATCAAAAGTTACGGAAGACTGGTGGCGTACATGATTACATGCAGACAATTGACAGATCTCTTGGTAAATTGGGGAACCATTGCAAGATACCGATTGGCCCACATAAAGATCGAAGACAAGCAACGGCAGTCCGTGCACTTTCGATATTCGGGGCGTCTTGATCAGGTACCGCAGGTTTATCGTTCGCTTCGAGAATTCAACATCCAAAGAGGTACTACGAGATAGATGGCGACGTCGAACGGCTATGGAACCATGCTGGAGGATAGGATATCGAATCTTGCTCGAGCAATCGAGCGTTGCCCCGGCCATGAGCATCATTGTGCACAGGTTCTGCGTTGAACTGGCGTGGCCGGTGCGCCATCCGGGCCGGTCACACGCACGTTGCCGGGCGTGCGTCCCGTCTCGGATAGGCACCACAGTATCTCGACGAATAGCAAAGTCGTTGGATACCTCGCTCTTGTAGACTTAACCGAGTCCGATGAAACGGGACCTCGGTTGAGCAAAGACCCGCTGGGATGTGACACTCCGCCAGGGTGGAGGGCCCAAGAGAGCCCTCGCAGCCTATAGGCGCCAGAGCAAACACGAGAAGACCCTTGGCGGCGGAGAACAACCTTGAACCGACCAATGTAACCCATGAATAGAAATTGAAAAATAGAGGACTCGAACGGCAACATTTCTGAA
Organism: Gloeopeniophorella convolvens; assembly: GCA_022496205.1. Classification (NCBI taxonomy): domain Eukaryota; kingdom Fungi; phylum Basidiomycota; class Agaricomycetes; order Russulales; genus Gloeopeniophorella; species Gloeopeniophorella convolvens. The sequence continues at coordinate 233,905 of WTXD01000031.1, read as the reverse complement.
GAAACTTCCCAGAATCGCCGCCATGAAAAACCTTACAGCATGGTATTAGGGCCCACCTTTGCGCTCTGCACGTAGACGGCATAAATCTGGGTCGGAACCTCTGATTCGAAGTAAAGCCCTCGCCGTGGCCTTATCTAGGTAGCACCGAAGCCGTGGACGATTCCATCAAACGCGGGCTTCTTGAGAAGGGACTATACCACGCCGACGAATAACTGTCAGCTTCTGCATGGGGCAGGGGAAGTAGGTAGCACTCACGGCATCCCACGGGCAAGCTGCACCCTGTCCTGAGAAGGTATTGGGCACCCACGAGTACTTGTCAGTGAAGTCCCAGATGGTCACACCGACGCATCCTGCAACAGCATTGCATGCTGCGATCGTTTCTGGTAGTCGGTCTTCTGCTGGGCATACTTTTGTGCGGATGGAGGGAGAGTCATGCGAATGTCGAGCTCGGTGATTGCGACCTCGACGCCGAGAGCAGCGAACGCTGAGATGGTCGACTGGAAGGTGGTCGGGACCTGGCCGGATATGAAGTGCGCCTGAAGGCCGACGCCGTCGATGGGGGTACCAGCAGACTTGAGTGATTTGATGAGGTTCTGGACGGCAGTCGCCTTGGCACCTGTTATAGCATGAGAGACCGTGTCTTGAGCGGGGATGTAAATAATAAATACCGGTATTTTCAATGTTGTAGTCGTTAATGTAAAGCTTGGTGTTGGGATCCGCAGAGCGAGCAGCGTTCAGCGCAGTAGCGACGAAAGAGGTTCCTAGAGTATTGTAGAAAACATCTGAACGCCATGTTCCGTCATCGTTGAAGGCCTCTGTCGAAGGCTGTCAGTTACGTGCTCAGACAGGGAGCAGACGAATGGACATACCATTGATAACGTCGAAAGCGTCTTATTGTGTAACAAACATTAACAGGGTCAAGAGCAGACGAGCACTTCAACTCACAACTTTAAGGCTTGTCAGCATCCGTCAGAGCAGAAAAGAGACTCGACCTACGTTTGTCCCTTGAAGTGACCAACCAGCGTGGAGCAGTGGGTGGAGACGACGCTCGAGAGCGTGCTCGCGTTAAAGCCACCGTTGGATACCCAGCTGGGGAGCTGATTGTACCACACGCAATTGTGGCCTGAGTATGATTCAATTCTGGGGCACATCGCCGAAAGACATTCGTCCTACCGCGAATGAGTTGGCCGTTCTGCTTAGCTTGGGTGGCGATCTGGTCGGCTTGGGTAAATGTAAACTGGCCGCGGCTAGGCTCTGTCGCGTCCTGGTGTGCAATCCTGGGCTCAGTGCGCGATACGAGGGACAATTTATCTCAAACGTACCCATTTCCAACTGTTTGCAGGGGTGATCTGGCCGAATTGAGCGTTGTCCTTGAGGATGTTGACATAGGCCGTGTCAGAGAGTTCATTGTTATCCGTAGCCGTCCCGAAGTACTTCTTTCCAGCTTTTTGAGCAACTGCGTTGAGCTTGGCGCAGGAGGTGGCACCTGGCAATCCACCCGAGATGGTCGGTGTGCCCACAATGGTGCAGGCAGGCGAAGAAGTGCTGCTGCTGGCGGTGCTACTGGAACTGATGGTTGTGCTGCTGCTGCTACTGATGGTAGTGCTGATGGTGCTACTGGTGCTGCTGATGCTGCTACTGGTAGTAGTCCCAGAGCTCGTAGAGCTCGAGGAAGTTGGCTGCACAATCGCTTAGATCTACAAAGAACCCCACGGATAGGATGATTGGGACATACGAGGAGACATTGCGAAAAGTACGCGTTGAGGACGGTACAGACTGTCCCTGAGACGCACGTCAAAGGACCAGTCCAGCCAATACCACCGCCTGTTGTATCACGAGTCAGGTCGAAGAGAACAGAAGTTATATGGGAACCGCGCACATTGCCCCCACTGCTGTTGTTGCGCAAAGGCGAGTGACGCTAATGTCAATACGACGGCAAGTCTGATCATCGCGTGATGAAGAGCCCAGAAAAGTGATGGCGACCGTCAACCGCTTGATAGCACCGTCTTATACGCTGGAGGCGGGGCTTCATCGGTGGTGGGAGGAGAGCATGACTGGGTGTGCTGAGCAAGGCGGTTGATCATCGGCCACGCAAGAGTAGAGAAGTGCCAGAAAACGCAGGCTGCAAGGCACAGGCCCATTCGACAGGAACTAGCGCGGGTGTAGGCTGGCCGAAAAGAATGAGCGTGGGGTGTTGAAATGCATCCTACGCTCGGTGGTCCCGGTTGCGGGGGCGAATAATCGAAAAACACCAGTCCCCAGCTATCTAGATGAGCTGTCCTTCGCTCCGATTGTCAGTCACCCCAACGAGTGAAACAGCAATGTCAACGCCCTCACTTTGGCAGCTTGGAAGAGCATCGGATGCAAGGCAACGTCGCGTTCCGCGAATCACGTCAAGTAGAGCCACGGGGGATGCATTGAAATGAGTTGTTATTGAGCGTCCGTCTGGGGTAATCCATGGCTTGGCGGGCATGTCCCCGCCATATTATGACGGTGTTCAGGTGGCAAACTTGGAATTATTGAAGCCCTGGGCGCCGGGCCTTGGCAGTGGTCGCCATCAAACCCTCAGCCCGGCAGAAAGGCCCGGATGGCCCGGCGGCCCGCTTCACTGGCAACTTCAGGAATTTGGACCTCTTTGGACGGGTTCAAGTGAGTACAACGACTATGAACTGTCACCGTAACGAACACCGCTCGACGTCCATGGCTACTTTGTCACTGGCGCAAAAACGAGCGAAATACCAACACATAATGCTCAGGCGGCATAAGACCTCGTGCAACTAAGAGCATGTCTCCGGAAATCCAGAATGGCGGAGACTCTCGTCTTTGCCTTCGGCTTTCAATCCGAAAGGAATTTCACTGCTAGGTGCTTTCGCAAAGTGATTCAGGTACAGGTAGTTATGGGGGTTCGGAATAACACTTACCTCTCCGATCCAGGACGCGGTCAGCATCGGCGATACTAGGAATGTCTCGAGTCACCATCTGGCATCTGCTACGACGCCTTCGCTACAACATAGAGTCATGCGAGCTGCATCCGGTGTCTCAACACATACATAATGGCGCCAGAGGTAAGCAAGAGGTAAGTGGGTCCGCAATTACCGTCTTGATCTATGTTGATCGGCGGTTGAACGGATATCCCTTGGAATCTCCGACTATTCGAGTATGGGCTTCGAGATGCCTCGGTCCCGACAATGCAGGGCTTCCAGTGCGGGGGTCCTTCAGCTTCTCCCTGCCAGCGCACCAATGTTCCTGCCAAGCAAAACCTTGTCCCTGCCAGCAAATATATGCGCGAAGCTATCAACTTCATCCTATTCTGCGTTGATCATCAGAGGACAAAGGATTTATCTCGAGCTCGGACTTGCTGCTCGGCACGGTTTCGAGGCGCGCGCGTCGCCAGTCGAAGAGTATGTCATACGTGTACCGTCGTTGCCTGTGGCAAATGACAGCGGTTCTGAGTCGGGAACATCAGAGGTACCCTCTCCACGCAAACGCATAAGCACAGCCGGGCTTTTCTGGGGGGAAAAAAATACAGACTTTTGTCGTAGAGCGGCATCCCCTCGGACGGGACTCGGACACATCGAGTTGAGAACCGAAGGTACTGATGAGTTGTAGGCGAGTATTGCAACCGGTCGGAGAAAGTGACCCCACACGCACGGGTAGGCGGGGGAGGGAGATATTCCTAACGGTCCAGAACGAACACCATAACCAGCGCCGCTGTCTGCGAGGGTCACAAGAGGGGAGACAGAGGAATTGCTGAATATTCGAGACTAGACACATGATGCATGGCGCTGTATCGCAGTAAATAGCACTCCAGGGAGAATAGGTTCCCAAATCTAGACGAGAAGAGAAGGAACCGACCTTTGACATCAAAGGAACACGATGAGATATGCTGGTGGAGGTAGAGAGACGCCGTGTACTAACCACGTGTACTACTGGAGAGGCCGCGACACCCGAGCCACAACCTGGGGCGTGATGACAACAGCAAAAATCAAAGGCAATGCTTTACAAAGTTATACTTACGAAGCGACGCCCAATCGAATGGGGTGCTGGCACTGTGTCGAGGCTGCGAAACAGTCGTTGTCGTGACTGGACACCAGTGGTAGATCATGCGGCAGCGGGCCTCAGCAGGCCAACGACTGGCAAGTCGCGGAGCATTTTAAGCGGCGACTCGGCCTACGCCGTTACCGCAACCAACGACGCGCCGCCCTCGACCTCAACTCCGTAAGGACTCTGGCCCAGTAAAAGTAGGATATCATTGTTTGGGACCCAACGAAAATGGTAGCATGCCATGCGCAACCGAAATACAATGCCCAATGATCCACCACGCCGCACGTCTGCGCCAGTCTTGACCACTACGAATAAGTCTCGGCGAAATGCTCAGCTCAGCTCACGGCGCGATTGATTTTTCATGCGCCGAAACCGCTCGCAATGCCGTCGAATGCGGGCTTTCTGAGGAGAGACTTCATCGCGCACGCATACATGAGGCTATGCAAGGACGGAAAGTGATAGAAAAGTACTCACGGCGTCCCATGGGCAGGCAGCACCTTGTCCCGAGAAAGTGTTGGGCACCCACGAGTACTTGTCTGTGTAGTCCCAGATGGTCACGCCGACGCATCCTGCAACAGCATTGCACGCTGCGATCGTGTTCTGGTAGTCGGTCTTCTGCTGGGCATACTTCTGCGCGGATGGAGGAAGGGTCATGCGGATGTCGAGCTCAGTGACTGCGACTTCGACGCCTAGAGCAGCGAATGCCGAGATGGTCGACTGGAAATTGGTCGGGACCTGGCCGGAGATGAAATGCGCCTGGAGGCCGACGCCATCGATGGGGGTACCAGCAGACTTGAGCGACTTGACGAGGTTCTGGACGGCAGTCGCCTTGGCACCTGAAGACTGGTGAGCAGGTACATAGGTGGAGGTACCGTATGAAGAAGCGTACCGGCATACTCGATGTTGTAGTCATTGATGTAGAGCTTGGTGCTAGGATCTGCAGCACGGGCGGCGTTCAAAGCAGTTGCAACGAAACCGGTACCGAGGGTATTGTAGAAAACATCAGAGCGCCACGTGCCGTCGTCGTTGAACGCCTCTGGGGGAAGATATGAGCCTCCTGTGACAGGATGTGTGAGTCGACATACCGTTGATGACATCGAATGAGTCTCAGGGGAGGAAGGTCTCCAGTCAGCACAGGAGCAGCGGTAGGGAATCCTGTCCCAAACTTACAGCTGCACCGTCAATCAGCACGTGCTCAGAATGAAAGTCAGGCTAGGACCTACGTCTGTCCCTTGAAGTGGCCGACCAACGTAGAACAATGCGTGGAGACAATGCTGGAGAGCGTGCTCGCATTGAAGTTGCCGCTGGTCACCCAACTGGGAAGCTGGTTGTACCACACGCAGTTGTGGCCTAGAATGGAACTCAGCACAAGCTCCCAGATGCTCGATGTATTGGTCTTACCGCGTAGGAGCTGGCCATTCTGCTTGGCCAAGCTGGCAATCTGGTCAGCTTGTGTGAATGTGAACTGGCCACGGGTGGGCTCAGTCGCATCCTAGCAGGCAGAATATTAGAACCTGGATCACGCAGTCACCAGCACCACGGCATACTTACCCACTTCCAGCTGTTCGCAGGAGTGATCTGACCGAACATAGTACCGTCGTTGAGGATGGCGGTGTACGCGGTATCCGACAGCTCGCTGTTGTCGGTGGCGGTACCGAAGTACGTCTTACCAGCAGCCTTCGCGACAGTGTTGAGCTTCGCGTTGGAGGTTGCTCCAGGAAGGCCACCAGAGATCGTCGGAGTGGCACCGCCTCCGCCAGACTGGCTAGACTGGCTACTCGACGTGGGGGGAGTTGTGGTCCCACCAGATCCACCCTATGTCAAGGTAATCAGTATAGAAGGTGCAGAAGAGGACCGAAAGACGCACAGGGAGGCACTGAGAGTAGTATGGGTTGATCACTGTGCAGCTAGTACCAGAGACACAAGTCGTGACACCGGCCCAGCCAATGCCACCGCCTGAGGCGTCGCTGGTGAGTAAGGGGGATCATGAAGAGTTTGAACAGCATAGAGGGCGTACATTGGTCCCATTCCTGCTGCTGAGCAGCGATGAGCGGCGCTAAAGCGAGAAGAGCGGCGAACTTGAGCATTGTTTTCACAAATGTGGACACAGCGAGTGCTGAAGGTCGCTCCACAACACGGCATCGTCTTATACGGCTACGCGGGAGTTCGTCGGCACCAAGAGGGGTGCATCAGCGGGTGTGCTGAGTAGCTCGTTAATCCGGTAGCGGGTGATCTTCGGTCGGTATTACGCGTCGAGCAGGGATGGCAGTCGGATGAAGGCGAAGTCGTCGTGGCATTCAAGTGAAGAAGTCTGTGCGTTGATGACAAAGACGATGTCAGGGAAGGCATCAACAGGGGGCACAATAATCACGAAGGTGGGAGGAGGCAGGCGGAAAGCACATGGGCAAAGGTAGTGCGGGGCGGACTACGCTTCTTCCCGTACGAGATGCCAGGGGTGGTCCCATCGTGACGGACCTGCGCAGTGTGATATCGGATGGAACAGGAAGATGATGTGTCGAAATATTCCGAACCAGGACCGAGAAATGCGTCGTTTCGCTAGAGCAAAGATTGGGGAGACCGACCCACAAAGCCAACACAAAGCGTTGCTACAGTGCGGTCGAGTATTGGGTCTGTTGGTCTCGTGGAGACCGAAGTCAAATGGAACTTATTGAGGGAAAGATGCGATCGGGCAGGTCATGTGGAAATGCACGTGATTCTACACTTCCCACACCTGCAACTTTGCCCGCGCAATGCGCTTGTCGTAAATGTACTGCCGAACGCCATGACGCTGTAACAAAGCGAAGAACAGGCGAAGTTATAACGCGCCACCATGGCATCTGTGATAGAGCGGTGCAGCAAGGTGGGGTGACTTCGCTGGACGCGTTAGTAGACGGCCCCGGGCCGCCCGCGACAACTCATCCGAGTGCCGGAGGGCGCGGGGCCGGCGCGAGAGGGGGAGAACGTCAAAAGCTTCTTTGTTCTATACACACCTCCCAGCTGTTTCACGGCGCCCGACTTGCTTTCCCGAGGGGTTTCCAGGCTCGACAATCTGATGAAAGTCAGTCGGTTCACCCGAATATCCTGAGAGCTATGAGAGCGGGGAGGTGGAGTCCGTCGCACTCCTTGTACTATGTCTCACCGACGTTGCCAGCAGTCCCTGAGTCCTAAGCAACATCATTTCTACCCAACTCTTGACCCTCAACATCTATGTCTCCCAATCGCCACCATCGACTTCGCTTCACAGTCCTCGGTCGATTGGTGACACAAGCATACGGTGACATTTTCGGTGCCAGCTCAGCCCACCCAAGCAGCACATTCCGGCATGCCAGCGCTGTCCTCCCCCTGCCAGCACTTCTCGTTCCCCGAGTTCATCGCTGGGGTGCCCGGGCACAAGACGCACCTATGCGTTGCATTTTGTAAGCTTTACGTCCGGCGTTCTTGCAAAGCGGCCGTCGCATACTAGCCTCCAGGTACTGGTCGCCTGTTTGAGAAGCGGATGCTGTCATCAATGGCGTGGACAAGTACATGTCTCGAATACTGTCCTCTCTGCGATGCGTCAGCTTCGCACCAAATCGGCCCACAGAAACGAAATATGGTTGCCTGGTTGAGGCTTGCGTTAAATCACGCCACGGTCAACTTTCGCTGAAGTTAGTCGACAAGGATACGATGCCAACGTCTCTATATATCTATCCCAGTAAATATACGCGACCGTACACCAACGAAACACAGTGCCCAAATGTAAAGTATTCCAGCTTCGATGTAGGTCAGAAGAATATAAATATGGCACGTCGAGGTCCCTAAAGCTCCAGTTTCTCTGTGCAACGCATTGCCTAACGATCAGATCAAGAAGGCTCGTGTGACGGAGGAAGGGATACACTGCAGCTTTCCTGATGGATAGTCGGTCATCTCGGATGCCTCGGTTCTGGCACGGGAACACGCAGCGTCACGTGCCGCAAACCCCGCTCATATTCAACTTGATATTCAAGTTCGACATCATCAATTGCCTGCGCTTGTAAATACATTCATGCTAGCGCAAAGCTCGCATACATGTTCTTAGAACGCGCACGTGGAATCTAAGATGAGCCGCTCGAGGGGCCGCCCCTGCGCCCTGCGCTGGTGCAGCATCTCGAACAACCCATCGTCGAAGCCTCGCTCAGAGACACCGACTCCCTGGAACTTGAGTATCCTTAGCTCGGGAAAAGCTACCGTCTGTTCCCACGTAAGCGAAAGCATATGAACCAGCATGATCGCAAACCGATCGCCTCGGCAAACGATGGTCGTAACGTGTGGGAAGCACCGCGCCAGTTCGCGCCACGTCTGGATGTTCCCGCCTTGAACCATGAGGGTGCGCACGTGTAAAGAGAGGGATAGGGCGTCATGGAGCGTGCCGAGGATGGCTCGAGGCTCAAGGCCCCGAGTGCTTGCGTAGAACACCAGGTTGATATCCGCGTCGGATTGACAGGGCGTTTCTGACACATGGAGAGGAAGTCCCTCCTCCTTGGAATGGACAAGGATTTGCATCCACTTCGGGTTGAGGTAGAAAGCTAGGGAGCCGGAAGGCGCGATACCACGCAGATCTGTGCTGAAGCGGCGGAGTGTCTCAAGGATGACTGATATAACCGATCCTTCGTCCAATCCGGAGGTGGACTTGACAGACACCCGGATGTGACACGGACTTGGTACACAAATATGTTGAAAGAAGTCGAGGCAATGAGGGACGTGATCAAAGCTTAAGCCAAGCTTCTTGAGCCCTGGGAGGTCCACTGGCTGATCACTGGACAGACCGACGGCGTCGGCGTCATGGCCGAAGCAGCGATCAAGTACTAGGTACTTCAATGTTGGAGTGTCTTGAAGGAGCTTGAGGACCTCTCCAACGCACGGTAACAGGAGCCGCTGCGATTCGACACTCGGATATAACTCGTGGGTGGTAATCTCGAGGCGCGTCAACGTAAGAGGACCTGCCAAAAGGGGGTCCCACGTTGGGAGAACATTGACAAGTGAGATGCATGCAAGTGACGGAGACCTGCTTATGAGGGTAGACAGGGATAGCCGGGACGACCTAGATGGATCGCATGAAGGGGTGGACAGCTTGACGGCCTTCAAAGCGGGCGCGTCGGGAAAGCTATCATCGAAGAGTTTTGACATCGAAATGATTTTCTGCGCTCTTAGCGTCAAGGAAGTTATGTGCGAGAAATCCAGTGGATGGGATGGTTGCTTTGCGAAGGCGATGAATGTGGATGTCAGATGACCAAAGAGGTGGGACCGGGGGAGGCTATTTGAGCGTGCAAGTGAGCAATCCAACCATCTGGGACCCAGGTCAATGAGGATGTCTGTCCATAATGAAGGGGTTGCCAACGCGACATCCCTCCAGCGCCGGCAGACTTGCGAACATACAATCGAACCCATCGTCGCAGGAGAGTAACGTTGGGTGTCATTGGGGCTCTCCGACTCCAACTCTCGCTGGATAGACGACACTGAGCCCTCTTTGCATGCCTCGAAGATGAGGACGAGGACATCGAATGGGAGCCCTGCGACGGTAGAGGCAGCGTTGCGATGTGTTCTGAGCATTTGCAGCATCGTGATAACAGCACCGATCTCATCTTCAAACATTTGCTCGATATGTGCGTTGAGGCTGGTACCCGAGTAAGTATTCTTTGACGATATCGCTCGACCGAGGACATCGTGGCGCACACGGAGACACGAAGTCCAGTACGAGGAGGGGCTTATCGATGTGAGTGACCGATCGGGTGTCCACTACGCGTATAACGGCGTACCTTTCGTACAGCGACATCACTGCCCCAGAGTACCCACCCCTTCGTCGAGCGTCCGTATCGAGCGGCAACCGCACGGCAGCCAATCCCCCAATTCATTTCTCGCAGAAAACAGAAATAGCTCGTCTTGCCAGGTGTCTTTCCATACGGGGACAAGTTCCCCTTCAAGGCAGATTCGCAGCTGAGCGCGCAAGCCTCAAGGTACGGTTAGCCAGAAATGCTTGTTCGACGCAATCACAATTGAGGCGGATGATGACCGGCGGGAAAATGTGGAAAAATACGCAAAAACTGGAATGGAATCGGAAGATTATATTGGGGGAGCTGAAAACAACCACTGAAGACGTCTATTAACGGTGGGGACCAAGTGGGGACAGCCAAGGGACAGCGCCATAGGTGGCCATCAGTGTAGATCTGTACCGCCATGTACAATCGATCCCAGGTCCGCCTCGGAGGTAGCCGAACCATTGCAGCGGAATTTAGCGGGCCCTTTCGGACTCCTCAAACCTCAAACGGGCGGGCGCGACCAGGCGCGACGGCTCAGGCGCACGTCGGGAGCAGGGCAAAGGACCTGACCAAGTTTACGAACTTTGATTCAACACAGTTGTGCTAGTTTTCTCGACGATCGTCCGCTAGCCTAGGACCATACCCGCGTCGTGAGCGCATTCCCGGCTGAGGCCTTGGACGAGCAAGGCCCACGTCATTCAGTGCGAGATACAATATTATGTGACAGCTAATTATATCGGTAACTCTCCAAGTGTAACGCTGCGCTGCCGGCAGACTGTGCCTGCACCTGCTCAATCGTGCCGCCTCGCCTGATACGAAACATGTCAACCCGATGAACTACTTTCAACAAGGCATCCAGCCAACGCTTCCTAGTCATGCACGAGAGATCCAGGCGAAGCCATTTGAGTGGGCATCCTCGCTCTTGACGTAATTTCAACGTCCTATATAGCTTGCTGTCAGGGACATATAGAAAGGTGTCGGCGGGGCCCTGGATAATAAGCACTTCCAGGTTGGGAAAGGGGACCGGCCGGTTTGGTAGTGGCGATAAGGCCTCGAATAGCACAGCTGCCATGTACTTTCCCGGACAGATAATGGTTGAGGCCCGCGGGAAGCGCTGCGAGAGCTCCTCACACATCTGAATGTCCACGCCTTGGACCATGAGGGTGTCCACGAACGAGTAGGGTAGTGCATTGCACACCGTGTGGAGTATGTCGTGCGAGTCGCGCGTCCGCGCGTGGAAAGATATATTTGCATGGGTGTCCATGTCACAGGGCTCCTGCGGGGCTATGAAAGGGAGCGCATCTCTTCCGGCATGAGCGATAACCTGCGTCCACGACGAGCTAACCAAGAAGGCGAGGGAGCCGGTAGGCGCGTCCGTTGGAGCGTGGTTGTCGAAGAAACGAAATGCCTGATTGATCAACGAACTGACGCTCCCTGTTCCCAGCCAAGACTCGGACTCTACGGACACCCGAACGCGCGACGTGGTAGGGATTTTAACGTGTCTTAAGAAGTAGAAAGACTGGGCTGCGTGGGTTATCAGGGCGAGCTGTTGGAGATGGGGGAGGTCTACTGTTCGTCCGCTCGATAGGTTGATGGTATTTGGGTCATACCCGAGGCAGTGTTCGAGCGCGAGATACTCCAGTGCTGGGGTAAATCGAAGGAATTCAACGACACTTCCGATGCACGGCAGCGACGAGTCCATTGGGTCCTCGTAGTTCCCGTAGAAGATGATCTCGAGGGATGTGAGGGTGGAGGACGAAGTTGGAAGAGGAGTCCACTTCGGGATGAAATCGAAAAACGAGATATCTCTGAGAGACGGGGAGTTGTTTATGATTTCGCCAAGGTGCAGGCGCCCATGGTGATGCAAGTTGGGTGAGGAAACGGTCAGCTCTAGAACTTCTAGAATAGGCGCTTTGTAACGGAAGAAGGTATCTTTGAAGAGCAGATAGAGGTCATCGGGTTTAAGAGCCGTCAGCGATAATGAGGATATGGACGCGGCATCGAACAGATGCACGGGTGGCATTCTGTTCAAAATGGTGTGATAGGCGGATGTCAAGTATCCGAAGAGATGGATGCCGGGGGCGCCTTGGGAGCGGGCGAGCGAACATTGCAACCATCGAGGTCCCAGGCTAACAAATATGTGTTTCCACAAGGAAGGCGCAGCCAGCGCTACTTCCCTCCAGCGCCGGCAAACCTGCGAGCAAGCAATCCATCCAATCTGAGCGACCAAGGGGTAGCTCGGATTGGTAGTGGGGAAATACCCCGACTCTTGGTCCTGTTGGGACGAGACGGAATCCTTCTGACACTGCTCAAAGATAAGGACGAGGATGTCGAATGGGAGCTTCACGACGGCTGATGTGGTGTTGCGATGTGCTCTAAGTGTTTGTAACATCGCAACGACCGCATCGATCTCATCCTCAATGATTTTCTGGCATTGCGTATCCGTAGAACTCAGTGGATTTCCCTTGAATGAGGTTACACGGTCCAGTGCATCGCGACGTAGACGGAGACACGTGTTCCAATACGACGCGGGGCTGGCGAGTGAAGGCCGGTGTGAGCGTTTCGTGAGGCATATAGCTAGAGCATACTTTTCATATAGTGACGTAGTGGCCGGCGATATAAGGTCCATTGGTATTCTGGTTTGGTTGGAAGGGAAATTACAGTGGAAGCAAGTGGGTTGAAGAGGCCGGCTTGACAGGACTCGCAGAAAGACACTGTAATGTGGGCCGGCGCACGCCGGTGCACGCCGGTGCATGTCCGGCGCGAGCGCCGACGGGTGACGGACCGGCGAGTCCAACTTGAGTCCAACTCAGTCTCGAAGATCTACTTGAGCAGAAAATGACAGAACAGCCACTCAACTGACCCCCAGTAAAGTATCGTGGAAAGTAAAAACCAAAAAATATGCTAGAAAAAGAAGGAAAAATCGCGTTGGAACGCGATATAAAAAGGCGACAGTCACGTGCTTCTGTGTGCTCTTACCAGCGGATCTCCGGGCCGAGTAATTTGCCTTCCGCTGTCCAGTCGAAGTTGGCAGTGAGCGGCTTCAAGTTGACTGCTCCAGAGACGCTTGCTCAAACTCCTCGATTGCCCCTCGATCCAGTTCCCTATTGACCTGACCCCTCGAAAAATGGCAAGCGCAGAAGAGGTCACCCCGGTTCCAGCTTCCGTGGAGGAGCCCTCAGCATCGGCTCCTGCTGAGAAAACATCGAATGCAACTAGCACCTCAGCGGCAGTACCTGAGGATGGTGTCTCAACGAAAGACGATGTGGAGCCACCGGAAGTACAGGCTCTCAAGCAAAGTACGCGGATCTACCTCATAATCCCTCCGCGCGCTTATCAACACCCGGTATCTCTAGTTGAGTTTTATTTCGCGGACGCGAATCTCCCATATGACAAGTCCGTGTTTGCACGTCGTCTGCAGCATATTTTTCGCTAATGGCGACTGCGCAGATTCATGTGGACACTCCACACTGCCAATGAGGAGCACTGGGTACCCATCTCCACCGTTGCGTCTTTCAAACGCATGCGCGACTTTCAGGCACACGGAATCGAATGGCTCGCCAATGCGTTGCGTGCTAGCACCGATATCGAAGTGAGCGATGACGGGACGAAGGTGCGCCGGCGCACGGAGGTACAGGAGCCGAAGGGCGCGTTCGACCGGAGTGTGTACGCGGTGCGTCTGCTGTTCAGCTCCCCGTGTGTGAGATTGTTGACCAGCGCTGCAGAAAGGCTTCGGCGAGGAGATTCCCGGGCTGCAGAAGACCCTGGAACAGTTCTTTTCCAAGTACGGCAAGGTTGCGGCCGTGCGCATGCGGCGCGTCGACGGCACCAAGGCGTTCAAGGTATGCGCCGTTACCCATGCCGCGCGTCATCATCTCTCTGACCGCGTTCAGGGCTCCGTTTTTGCAGAATTTGCAGAGTTCAAGAGCGTAGAAGCTTTTCTCAACGCAGAGCCAAAGCCCTCGTGGGATGACAAGGAGCTGCTCATCATGTCCAAGGAAGCATACGTCGAGATGAAAATCAAGGAGAAGGGTCTCAAGGGCAAGGCGGCCGTTGTCAAGCGCGACCACATCACACGCAAGGGGTTCGACGCGTTCCGTGAGATGCGACTCGCTGCTGAGGGCAAGGGTAAGGGCGGTGCCAAGGTCGCGGACAAGACCAGTGCGAAGCCTGAAGTCTTTGTCGACTTCCTCGGTACGAAGATACGCGTGCTCGATGCGGATGGCGGAAGCGTAGCGCCTGATGATGTCCCGCACGTGCGCGGTGCATCCCTGCGCTTTGTGGGGTGCGGAGGCGAGGCATCATTCGATGACATCAAGCGCCCGCTGAAGGAACGTTTTACCCGCGTCCCATTCGTCAAGTACAGCAAGGGTAACGATGCAGGACTCGTCGGGTTCGACAAGGCCTTAAACGAAGAGGACATTACGTTCGTGCGAGAGAAGATCCCGACGCTGAACGGCAAGCCCGTAACGTGGGAGCTGCCAGGAGGTGTGTTGTCTTTACTTCGACGAGGATCCTACTCAAGCTTCCTTACTACAGAGGAGGAAGAGCGCACTTTTGAGCTCGAACGGGCTAACTCCGCGGCGAGGCGCGCACTCGGCGGGTCGGAAGCGGGCTCTAGAGGTGGGCGTGGTGGTCGCGGGGGCCGCGGAGCACGCGGGGGACGAGGAGGTCGCGGCCGCGGCCGCGGCGGCCGGAGCGGACAAAACAGAGATCGCGCGGAGAAGGATGGGGACGAGCAAACGGGCGAAAAGCGCAAAAGAGCCGTAGAACCAGACGGCGGCCACGATGCTGGGGTGCGGGGACAGACGGTGCCCACCATCGCGTCCGCGTCCAAGAAGGCAAAGACAGATGGCGTAGCCTCATGACTGCTGGTACCTTTTGCGTTTAAAGCTCCCTTGTAGTCACCAAAATGTATTGTAGTCTTTCCGAATGGCTGCGACGTCAGCTGTAACTTGGCCAGCTACGCATACTACACTGTACAAATCCGAGCATGTTGTTTTGCTAGTGTATGTCTTCACACACGATGCCACTGGCCCGAGAACACTCGAGATCCGTGGTAAGTTTGTTGGGTTGGAGACTCCTAAATCACTAGGTATTCCACACTCGCCGCTGCAAAGGATGTTTCGAATTTGTTCGGACGCCTTCGGACGAGTCCCAATTTGTGCGGCTACCCGGACCGGTGCTCCGTCATCGCCTCCAAGTCCAACACACCGTGGGAAAGCCCAGTAAAGGGCTCCTCGCATCCCGCGTTCACCGACTGACACAGCACAAGAGCTCGGTTGAGGTTGGGCGAGTACACCTAGCTTCGTCGTCCTGAAAGTGAGTATAAGAGTGCCAGTTCACATTCTTCTCTGCTGATAACAATGCTGATAATTACAGAAAATCTACCCTCGTCTTATCTAATACATCTTCTGACGAGTTGAGCCATCCTTCGATCGAATCTCTCTGGCCCGAGCCTGAGTTAGTGCCAATCAACCGGTGTGGCGATACTTTATTCCTCTCCACATGAGCGGCCATATCGGGGGTACAATAACGTAAGTTGATTTCGGCCAAACTCAGATTGGTTTTTTCAAGTGACATGTGAGGACCGTAGTCCAGCAAAGTATTGGTCCGATGCGAGTCAAGCCCGCATAGCGTTCGTGGACGACATCCTCCGACAAGTGCCTTCGTCTTCACTCAGCAATGCGGGGGCGTCCTCAGCAATTGATGAGGAGATGGAAGCGATACGCTCTGCCCTCCGCTCAATAGGGACACGGCACAATGCACTTACCCTGACATGCCGCATCCCAACTGAAATTTTGGCCGAGATATTTCTCTTCTACCAGTCTCAGTATCGTGGAATATTCCCGGATTGTTCGGGGCGCCAGATTTACGGCGGCCATCTCTGGTGGGTACCTGGTGTCGCTCACATCTGTCGCCATTGGAGACAGGTTGCCTTGGGTTATCCACGACTATGGGCCAACGTATCGCTCAGCCTAAATCGCAATTGGGGGACGCAAATGCTTTCACTCTCCAAGGCATCCCCCATATCCATCTCTTTGGTAGATCCCGACTCATGCGAGGCGTTTCTACCAGCGCTACCTTGGTCTACGGAAAAATTGCATCTGGACCCAATTGAGGTC
The DNA here is from genome assembly GCA_022496205.1 of Gloeopeniophorella convolvens. Classification (NCBI taxonomy): domain Eukaryota; kingdom Fungi; phylum Basidiomycota; class Agaricomycetes; order Russulales; genus Gloeopeniophorella; species Gloeopeniophorella convolvens. The sequence continues at coordinate 217,962 of WTXD01000031.1, read as the reverse complement.
CTATCACAACATCTCTTCCACATACAGGATCTAATCATAAGTTCCTGTCCGTGCAACATCATCCCGTGGATTCGGCTGCTCGAAACGGCCGCGCCTCTCCTGGAATCACTTTCGGTCACGGTCAACCTTCATTTACCGGATACAACACGCGATAATCCTGTGCCCATCCCGGAGAACTTCCTTTCCACCCATCCTCGACTTCGCAAACTTTCGTTATTATGGACCTTTTTATCCGATTGGACGGCATGCTCTCTCCCTCTCCTTACTGCCCTCAATATAGACGCTCCGGACCCCCAGAACTTCCTCGACCGCCGCAACCTCGTGCTTCCCTCGCATGAGCAGTTCCTAGACTGCATGCAGCAAATGCCCGCTCTGGAGACAGTTCACCTTAGCCATTGTCTCCCGCCCCTTTCCCCAATGTATTCTACGAGAACTGTGAGCCTTCAGAACCTCAAGTCACTTTTCGTACGAGACCGCGTTGACAGGTGCCGACAAGTCATCGAGGCGCTCGACTTCCCGGAGTCTACCTCGATCGCAGTCCATTGTTGGTCGCCCTTACCACCTTCCGAGTACGACTGCTTGCGAATTGTCCCCACTCTCAGCCAGCACCTGTGCCGCGGAGACACTACACCGACTCCTCCACAAGCGCTCTCCCTGCGCCTGGGCGTTGTCTTCGAACGCACCGAACTATTGCTAGACGCTTGGAGGAACTTCACACCGCCAACCGTCGACGAAGACCGTAAACCGTACTTCGGCCCCAAACCCTCAGAAACGACCATTCACTTACAGTGCGACTGGGAGCAGAGCGACGCCTATATAGAGAGACGTTCCCTCATCAAGGTAGCCGAGGCCATCCCGCTGGAGGAGCTTCGCTTTATCAACATAGGCGGGGTCGGGGACGTCTGGGGCGCGAAGGATTGGCACGACACGTTCGCGCGCTGTGTAGAAATTACGCACGTATCCGCAGTGGACTCCCCGAGCGAGAGCCTCGTCACTGCTCTATCCCTCACCGATGACGTCGAAGCCCCAGGCTCTGCTCCTCCGATCACGCGCGGGGGTCCTCCACTCTTCCCAGAAATGGTGTCCTTGACCCTCTCAGGCGCGAATCTCCTGCGCTCTGATCACCGCGTATGGGATACCTTCGTTTGCATGATGCACCAGCGTCAGGAAAGTCCCGAATGCGTTACAATCCTCGACCGGATAGAGCTGCGGGTATGCACTGTCGCAGAGTGGATGGTACGAAGGATGGGAGAGTACGCTGCCGTCGTTGTGTGGGATTCTGTCAACCCTGAAACAGGCTGGGGTGCGGAAGCACAACCCGGAGGTTGGCAAAGCGAGGCGGATGGAGAAGAAGACAATGTGGAAGATGAAAATGGCGCTGAATGAGGTTCGCATCTCCTTGTCCAGAATCGTCCGACGCCTGCTCAGGGTTCGGAGTTCAGCACCAGTCACATTATTATCTCTCTAGCACCCTAAACCTAGCGCTTCCACGACATAGCTATTCACTTTGTACGTAAGTCCTGTCTCTTGCTCTTTTTGTCACCTCCGCACCATCCTCATCGGCTCATATCCGTTAACTAGGCTATACTTGATTGCTCATGTAACTTTGCTGTAACCATTCCTGCGTGTACTGACTAGCAGCCGTAAATACCTCCCTGTCTCCATCACCTCCACGTTTCCATGCTTCCATCACTGTAGTATCAATGGCTGAACTTCCTTGTCTACACCATGATCCCGCTTCCAGAACACATTTGGACGACACACTCCCGGAACTTTTTCAACCAAACGAGTCGAGGACTAACCATTCGGTCTTTTCCAGCTGGAAGAACTTACCACCCAGTTGATGCCATTCCGAAGCCAGACAAACTTAGTCGTTGCAGAATGAGGTAGCACTTCCCAACGTAGGGAATAAGTCGAAATGTTGTTGATAAACTTTGCACGTAGCAGCTCCTCACCACCTAGAAGCAACGCGTCTACACGACGTGTGAGCAGGGCTAGCCATGCGAGGAAACCATCATTCGCATGGCGGATGACAGGCACGGCGATTCTGCTGAACCTCCAGAGTGTGAATGTTGAACGTTATAGGCGGAACTTCCCGTAGAAGGCCTCATTCGGGAAAGCATAACAGACAGCACGAAGCAGTGGTGCGTAGAAACGCTGTCAAGTTTTGAATGCGCGTGAGGACTCCCTTCCGTGAACGAAAGTACTTTTTTGCCCAAGCTACGGACCCCTTGAGTTCCACCCATATCTGGACCGAGTGGGTGAGCCGATAACGCGCGTGACGGGCGGATCAGACGTGTCATCTTCTGCCATGAGTCTGATCATCATCCAGAGCTGCGGGAGACCACTACTATAGGCCGACTAAAGGGCACCCAGAGTAGATATCATACTCAAGCATGCGTGGTAGGCATGTGCATTCCCGACACTTTGGCGGACATCTTGTTAATCTGAACACTCTGCAACCACAGACCCATCACATCATCTGCTTCATTTCGGCCTCTAGGCTTGCCTCTCAAAAAGTCAAAGTGGGATGGTACAACCCGCCAGCAGTTGTCTTGTTCGGTCTGCACCGAAAAATACTACTTGCGGTATGCAGCCCGTGTCATCTGGTCTAGCGACGGAGGTGGATATGGAGCAACTGACTTTCCCACTTGCGTCATCGTGCGGAAGCTGCGCCCCCTGCGACGTCACTGAACAAGTCCCCGTGATTGTCATGTTGCGGCTTAAAGGCCAGGACCGGTGACGGCATTGTAGCTGGTATCCTTGCATCTCGGACATGATCATCATGGGCGTGACACGGGCTTGTCCGGGTCCTTGACCTGGCTATACGCCACATCGAGATTGATTTCCTGCGCGCCGTATTTGCAGCTTCAATGGACATTCCATCGTAGTCAAGTTTTCTGCCTAGCAACGCACTAACTTGGGTCGGCAGTTGTGAGAGAGGAATACCTCAGTCCACGCACCCTCAAAGTCCGCAGGTACTACTAGCCCTTGTGAAGGTCCAAAGTGTCGTGCGCGCGTAGATCACAGCCGTACTGAGGAACGCTGAGCTGTCAGTCCCCTTCGTCGCTCTAGACCGGTCTGCGAAGATCTCCACACGCTTCTCCGGGTCGGAGACGGTCAGCGATACACGCGCCACCGAATTCTTGGTTCACAGACGCTTATGATCACTCACGAAGTTAGATAGGACCGAATCGCTCCATTGCTAAGGTTCAGATATTGGGACTTGAACCGGGAGACGACCAGTATGCGGCAAGTGGTGGAGGGCCTGGATGATTGTACTTGTCCGTCGCTCGTAATAGCTGCTGTACGACCTGGAGGTGCATAAGGCCGTGCTGGACACTTCGTGATCTAGGTGACTAACCATGCCGCAAGGGCACCTTCCCGGCGTACCGCACTTCGGACTAGATATGTTCGGCTTTCCAGTCGGAACCCTGGACACGGTAGCGCCCTGGGAAAGTGCTGTAAGTGCGTAAATACGGCGCATGGAATCGGCGGAAAGCGCGAGCTCACATGTCCTGCGTCAGTCAGTACCAGTAATAGTATACGACGTGCGTCTGATGCGCTATATTCAGGAAAACCTCGAATGTTCGAGAAGGGAGAGTGCCAGCGAGACACTCGTTGGTCTCGTTTGCCTATCGTGCCGGAAACGTCAGGGCCAATCGAAGCCTGTTGCACATACACTTACCGTCAAGTAAGGTATGATATTCGTTCTCGAGATCGGGATCTCGCCCAAACCTTTAACCACATCGACAGTGGCTGACGCCGACTCTTTCCTGAACTGTGTGAAAGTTTTTGATACCCGTTGAGATACAAACGTTGGTCAACGTGTACCCGGCTTGCACGGGATGATGAACAAGCTCGAGATATGAGCTTCGGTGCCGGAAGGTTGTTGCGTATACGACAGCTGACTCGTTACTACTGCCCCATGAGGGGGCCACGGTGTCCCCCCTATCAGAAGGTGCTCTAGAGTCTACGTGAGATCAAACGACCCGTGCGTTGCACTTACTTCCGGTAATTGATCACGCTGAAGGTCGCGGAGTCTAGGTGGTCCGGCTATCTCCTAGAAAGAAGCATGAACGTGTTCCGGTTAGAACCCAGAAATTACGTTGGCGTGGCGGGTGTTCAGTTCAAACCCTCTTTACACCCAGGAGTTGACAAGTGCATCAAGGTTCTGCAGCGATCAGCGAGTGGCGTCCAAGCCTTGATCGAGTAAGGATTCGATGGACCTTGCATAAGCCTTCAGGTCCCCGGCATTCGATACCCATATGTGTGTGGCTTCGGATTCCACCGCCAGGGACGTCTGCTCGTAAACCTGTGCGCCATAGTGGCGGAGACTTCCCAGACGGCTGAAACACCAAGTGGTCACCTTCGAGATCTGCGCATACTACTAGACGAATTCAGCTGCGGGTTTATACCCAACTATAAGGAGACTTGCCTGCGTGCACATGTAAATGTGTGGGGCCCCCAACCTAATGGCAAACCGGAAGTCAGATGCTGCGGACATGAGCAGCGCCACTAAGGCATCCTAGAATGGGATAGAAGGATGAATGAGGCGAGAAGCTTGCAACTGACGTGACAATAGTCTCCCGTCTCTCCTGTCCTATTCCGCTCAGCTTAGGCGGGAACTCGACAAAGATCTTCCCAGCTGGTCACGGCGTCAACAGGCGTACATACGCAGGACTTGGTCCCTACGTATCCCTCCGTTCAGAGCAACTTCTTGGTGTCAAGTATGGTGGCGTCAGGGACGGGCGTGCCCTGATCGCGGAGGCCAGTCTTCGATTCCTTTGTCTGAGAAAAGGGTGGTGGCCTGGTGAGAACTAGGAACCCGCTCAGACAACAGCTCTTCGAGTGCCCATGTTTGCTGAACATTCGCTACACCTGTCTCATTAAAGAATCACTGAGGAGTCGCCGCTGGTATGATATGACTTCCAACAAGGCGATATCGATTGAGGGGCCCGACGGAGCTGTCGTGAAGAGAATAGATCAGGAACGTAAAAGGGGTTACGAGGAATGGAATAGATGTACGGTCTTTGTTACCCCGCATTCCCATCGTATAGAGCAACCCGGAGCGATTCGAATAGCTTGGCTGACTGGACACCCCAGACCTGGAAACTGCAGATGCCTTGGGCAACCGTCTCGTAATCCCGTGAGGCGTTGAAGCACCACTCGCCGGTGGGGCCGCACAACACGAGTTCTTCGAGTCTCATGCTCGACTCGATCCCGTACTCGTCGGCCAAGGGCTTCCCGGGTCTTGTGTCGTCGGAAAAGAAGGCGCTGCCCGAAGACATCTCAGGGCGTTGCCTGGCGCGCCAACGGAACAGATGAGGGTTGCCTACTTGATCATGTTTCGAGACAAGACGCCTTCAATTTACCTTGTATGCTTCCGTGGCTATGGCCACGCACCTGTCCGTGTGGTAATCCGCCTAAGTAATAGTCGAGTCGAGGCAAAGTGGCAATTCAAATTTGTCGCTCACCGGGCCGATTATGGTCAACGCGCGCCTGCCAGTGATCGTTGCCTATCGTTGCGCACCATCGCAAGACCTGCACCTTGGAAGACGCCGTCTTGGGCAAAGGGCTCATCAGCATCCTACCGGCGGTCTCATCCCAGCTTCCAGTCCTCGCCCATTTTTGCAGCCCGGAGTCCCATCGCTGGGAACGACCCACGATGCCGAACGGCCGTGTTCCGTGCGATTTTCCCTAGACTAGGAACGGATAAGCTCGAGGACGAAGCCGGCGGCACCTGCGCACCTGCGAACACGCTAACGCCACATATCAGTTTCGCAGGGAACGGGCTTCGCGAGCGGGGCGCGGGTGATGCAACGGCCCTACATCCACATGGATTTCGTTAAGTCAGTCATAGTAACAACCACCAATCGAATGCCCACCGCCGTTCCGGGTGATTGTGGCACCCAAGCTTGCCCAAAGACGGCGCCGCCATCGTCCGCGCCAACGACGATGACGTACACTCTGCTGCGGCCGGAGAGCGAATGAGCGGTGTGGGCTATGCAGGGTCTTCCATTGGCCGTTGGTAGATGATTCCTTGAACGCCCCGAGCTTCGCGTTGGCCGCTTCAGCGTCAATGGACGTCGGACCTACCCACAGAGACGAGGGAGGCTGTGCATCCCAGGTACCCCCAAAAGTTCTAGCACCCATGGGCACGCTCCCACCGCCCTCTGCCCAACTTTGCGGCCCCCGGTGGCGAGCGTGCGGCAACCACAGCGCGCAAGGCGGTGCGGCGCGGACAGAGACGCATGCAATGCGCCCCCCCAGCGCAGACGAAGCCGAGCTTCGCTCTGCAGCATACACCTATTCCGGGCGCGCTTGAGGGCAGCGCAATCAGTGTGGAGTGGAAAACTACGGGAGGACCTTGGCAGAAGACGCGGTGACCTCATCCAGACGGAGCACTGAGATATGTCGCCTCGTTTTGGCTTCATGTGTGGGCTGTGTCTGAGTACCGGGGGGCTCGTGTGCCAAGTGCGATGCCGCTGCGGACCCACGCTTTAGTGGCATCGAGCTCGCTCGATAACGCCATAGCAGGCAGCAGGATCCCGGGCAAATCCCCCCATGATGGCAGGACGAAAGCAAACCGCCACAACCGGCCGCCATGCCAAGCAATTGAACACTGCTGCGTCGCGCCACGTGGCACGTGGTGCCTAACGCCGTGCACCATCCTGGAAAGCTGGAACAACGAATTGAAAGCTATATCGCCACACATTATGAGAGAATACAAGCAGAGCATACAGCACAACAAGCACACCAGAACCCAGACATATCCACACGAAGACAAGGCCCGACCGACCGCCCCGGCGGGTCACCGGATGCTGCACCGGTCGAAGGCGCTCTCCCGCCGCGCCGCCTCTTCCCGCCGGCCCCAGACCTTCCACATCTTCATCGCTTCTTCGCGATAACAGATTGTGAACACCGTCGTGCCGTCCGGGCCGAGGCAGCTCTGGCTGACGGTGCCCGTGTGCGCGGCGACGCTGACGAGGCGGCGGCCGGCGGGGTACGCGTGCACGGAGATCGAGTTGGCGTACGGCGACGACGCGGGCTCGGGCACGTCCGGGAGGCGCTCGCGCGGCTGCCACGCGAAGCCGTGCGTGCTGAGCAGCTCCTTGGCGTGCGGCGACCACTGCAGCGAGTACACGCTGCTGTGCGTGTGCAGCGTCTCGAGCGGCGCGGGCGTCAGCGTGTCCGCGAGCGCCGCCGTGCTCCAGACGTGGATCCGCCCGTCCGGGTACGTCCCGCCCGTCGCGAGCAGGTCGGGCTTCCACGGGCACCACGCGAGCGCCTGCGGAGGGGGGAGGGGGCGCGCCAGGCGGCAGCGGCGAGCGTGAGCGCACATGAACGCAGGATCGGGGGGCCCGCGCACGCACCTTGACCGCGCCGTCGTGCTTCATCTTGCCCACGCGCGCGGACATGTTGCGCGCGTCCCAGAGGTGCACGGTGCCGCGCGCGTCCGAGCTGGCGAGAAAGCGCTCGTCGGGGCTCCACTGCAGCCCGTACACCTCCTCGCGGTGCGCGCGCATGCGCAGCGTCTCGTCCGGGTCGCGCACGTCGCGCAGCGCAAGGCGCCCGTCTGCGCGACCGACCGCGAACACCCGCGCGCACCCGCGCCACGCGAGTGCGCCCGCGGCCGCCCAGTCCGACTGCGCCCACGCGCGCACGCGGCGCCGCGCGGCGGCGTCCCAGACCTGCACGCCGCCGGTGCTCGTGCCGAGCGCGGCGAGGAGCCCGCGCGGCGCAAAGGCGAGCGCGCGGATGCGGCCGAGGGCCGGGCGCGGGAGCGTGCAGAGGTGCGCGATCTGGCGCGTGTCGAGGTCCTGGTAGTACACGTCGTGGCCGCACGCGACGGCGATGACGTTCGTCGCGGACCAGGAGAGCGGGTACGCCCACGGGTCCTGCGGGATGCCGGGCCCGTCGAGCGCGAGAATGAACTGGCGGCGCTTGCCGAGGTGCGCTGCGGCGGAGGTCGGGTGCACGCTCGGAGGCGAGTAGAAGAGCTGCGAGGCGCTGCGCCGGAGCGAGTTGAGCAGCTTGCTGTCCGGGCTCGCGGGGGTGGTCTCGGTGAACTGGAGCAGCCGGTCGTCTGCGAGGCCGAAGATCTTGGCCATCCGGTTCGTGCGCGGCGTCGTGTTCATAGGAAAGAGGGTCTCTGGCCGGGTCGCGATGAAGCGGTCTGCCTGGGAGAGATGCAGGATGTGGCACGGCGGGGTGACGTATACGCGGACAGAGGCCACAGACGATCATGGCGTCGCGGCGCGCAGCGAGAACATGAGGGCAGAAATGAAGCGTTCGAGGGAGGGCGAAGGAGGGTGCAAACGGGGCGGGAAAAACATGTTTTAGAAACAATCGAGGGGGACGGGAAAATTCACAGCCAGAACGGCGCCGGTGAGACCGAGGACCAGGTAGAGGAAGAGCGGGCGACATACCCTCGGTTCAGCGTTGATATCCGCATACTCTGTGCGCTGCAGCGCGTCCGCAGAAACATCAATTGAGCCGATAGCTTCGGAGACTCGTTGCCTCTTTGCAGAAAACTCGTTGGTGATCGATATTCGCGACCGGCGCTTGCGCAGCGGGGTTTCTACTTTGCACTCCCGAGATGCACCAGGTGTCCTGCTGCAAAATGGATGTTAGTAGGTGCCGCAAAGAGGCAGAGCGGACGCGGAGAGGTACACACTTTGCCATCGTATTCTTAGTCGAGTGTCGCAGCGCGGCGAGCGACGGTCGCCGTGCCACGGCCATCGCCCGATATGGAAACCACGCGGCGACCCTCCGCAGATAGATCACGTGCGTAGCCAACATCCCGAAAACACGAGGGGACAACGGAGACGTCTGCAAACAGGCTATCCTTCTCTTCTCTGCGGCTTCACACAGCTACATGCGTTTGCGTCGTTTTCATGGAGCGATCGGACGGTTCCGCTGCTCATAATACGTCACAAGCTCGAAGCTTTTGACGCGCGAGAAATGATACGCCATGTTGCTGCGTTCATACTTTGCAAACGCGTGGATTCATCACGGAACGAGCCATGTGCTCGGAAGCCCGTCGACATACGGGCAACTGCCCCAATATCTGACTATACCCATTATCTCCCGTGGGCCTGGCTTGCTGATCTGAAGCGGTCATCGACGGCGATGGGCAATGTTGGCTAGCGCCTGCAACTTGTGTTTTATTTGGTACAACAATCTCCCAGTTGATCACTGCTACGGCCGTCCCTACAACCCCGAAAATACAAATGCGCATCCCTGCAACGTGGACGGCGACAGCTTACAGCTCTGTGGGAAATGATTCAGCCCGTGCCCAAGCAAAAGCAAATTGGCAACGTGAATGCTTACTCTGCATGGCAGCAACGTCCGTGCTCTGCACGTAGTCCTCAAACTCGGCAAGCTTCTCCTGCAGCTCATCAAGCGACACGAGTTCGTCCTCTGTTCACGTTCATACATGTCAAACAAGCTCGCCAAGCACTCGCCAACTGCACAGCACGCACCGATGACGAGCGTGATCTGGAGCTTGCGGATACCGAAGCCGACGGGGACGAGCTTGCTCGAGCCCCAGACGAGACCCTCTTGTTCGATGGAGCGCACAGCGTCCTCGAGCGCCTTCATGTCCGTCTCGTCGTCCCACGGCTTGACTTCGAGCGTGACGACGGACTGGTGCGGCGTAATTAATTAATCAGGGACGCAAGGACATGGCCACGGACCTTGGCGATCGTCTTGGGCTTGTTCGCCTTCTTTGCGGCGTACTCCGCGACGCGCTCGGCCTTAATCCGCTCGGCCTCCGCGTCCTCCTCCTCATCCGAGCCGAAGAGGTCGACTTCGTCATCGTCCTCCTCCGCAGCAGCGGCAGGGGCGGCGGCGGCGGCGGTCAGGGCTTCACCGGCCTTGGAGGTGCCGGGGAGCGAGGTAAACTCGCTCTCGTAGGACTTGATATGCGTGTACCAACGGGCAGCATGGGGCGCGGTAGTGGCGTTGGGGGCACCAGAGAGGGCCTTGAAGACGTGGACGTCGGCCTGCGAGGCAGTGTACCTGGTGAGAAGACCTGAGCTCAGCCCCCAGATATCGAGACGAAAAAGGCAAGATGAAAGGAGCGCGGCGATCAACTCAGAAGGCTACAGAAGTTTGGTTGTCGGCACGCTTGAGCAGCGGTGTCTAGTCGCTTCTTGGAAACACGGACCATAGCGTTGTACTCATCCCTGCAGACACGCGCGCCCGACAAAAACAACACTCACCCCTCGACGTAGGAGCGCGACGCAAGGTGCGCCTCGAGCTTTGTGAGATCAAAAGACATTTTGGTGGGTGGGATGGTGGTGGAAGAGAAAGAACGATGCCAATCGATGACCGCGATGCGAATACGATGAAAAAATTGAGACGGGCATGGTCACGTGGCTGATCTCTTGAGGGCCGGCGCATGCGCGCCTGATTACCGACGCACCTCGACGCGGAGATTACGGCCACGCGATGCCGGCAACGCCGCCATCGGCCAAGCCAAGCCAAGCCAAGCGCAGAACGCTGCTGCCCTCGCTCAGGCGTCCCGGCGCGGTGCCCGGTTCTGGAACGCGCGCGCGCGCTCGCGGCGGCACGACACTTTATGCGCCACAGAACATTCGAAATCATGCGTCTTTCCGAGCAGGGCATTCGCGTCCCAGGCGGGCGCAATCGCATCCACGTCGACGCAGCACGCGCACTGGCGGGCGCCCATCAACCCCCCGGCCGCCGCACCCGCCTCGCCTCGCACGCGCAGAGCCCCCCCCCCCCCCCCCCAAAGCGGCCTAGCGGCGCGCAGCGCGCCGCGTCGCCATGCAACGCAACGCGTCGCGCTCGCGCTCGCACCTCGCCTGGAAGCCCGCCGTGCGCAGCGCGCTGCCGAGCGTCGGCCATGCATACATGCTGGCATTATTGTGCGGGCGGAGCGCGCGCACGCCGCACGCGAGGCCTGGCGGGGCCCGCGCGTCCCAGGCTGTCATGGACGCGGCGCATCCGACGGGCGAGCCAGGGAGGCGCAAGAGCCGGGGGGTGCTTCTCTGTGCGCGGGTGCAGAGCAGAGCTGGGCGCACCGCGTCGCCGTCTCGTATGTGCCAGTGCCAGCCTGGCCGATGAGGGACGTCCTAGCCCGATGCGTGATGGCCGTGCCCCGCTATCGCCGCCGCGGCCGCGTGCGCGCCGGCGTGCCTGCCCCGGCGTGGCGGGGGCAGCTTCCAGGGATCTCCAGCTTTTGTTGGCAGGTGCATGGAACCTGTCGCGCGCTGACAGGATGCGGGCAAGCAGGGGCAACAGCGACGGCGACCTTGACGCAGCGCGCGCGCGCGCGCACGCGACGCTCGTGCGTCCCCGCGCGTCCTGGTTGGTCTGGCGAACGCTAAGCCGCACTTACGCAGTTCTTACCAGATGGTTACATACTCACCGCACACACGATCGCAGGTCTCGTCCCGCCATTCAGACAGCGACACAGCATGGGTTTCGGCATCGCAGCAAGACGTGACGCGGGGACATCGTATGTGGCATGTGGCATGTGCAGCGGCCCCGTGTGCCAACTGCATATGGCTGCCCGGGCACCTACGCTAGGCATGCTGAAATCCTGCTCGTGTGCGTGCCATCATCGTCGCCGCCGACAGCTCGTTAGCTTACGGCGCCGTGCCAAACCATTGAACGCCTGCGCCGCCGCCACCCCTGCCCCAGCTGGATCGCCATACGGAGACACAGTGGCGACAGCACGCGGTGCAATCCCCGCGAACCCAATCGCCTCGCCCGGCACTGCGGTACGTGCACATACTTATGCGCAGGCAGCAGTGCAGCGCTGCCGGCATGCGTCTGTCCGTCGAGCAGCCGCGGCCCGCCCCCGCGGGTAAGTACCAGCGCGCGAGTGCAGTACTCATCCTCCGTCCCCCGCGCATCGAGCCCGCGGGGGCGCCCGCCGGAACAGCACAGCAGCAGCGGAAAAGGACACACGCACGCGCGCCAGCCCTACCCCTGCGCATGCATCATGGCGCCTCATTTCCGCGTCTTCTCCTCATCTCCGTCGCTCGCCCGCTCGAATTCGCCCGTCGCCATCTCTGTCTCTTCGTCTCTGCATCCGCGTCCGCATCAGTGCCAGCGTCCGTCTCTGGCATCCCCGCGCACCCAGGACGCCGTCCGTGGCGCCCGGGGGCCCGCGGTGCGTGCGCCGACTCCGCTGATCCGCGCGGTGCAGAAGCACGCCCGTCCCACCGTGTGTGCGTGCGTGCGTTCTCTACATGCGGCGCCAAGCCCGAGATACTACAGGAGAAGCAGGGGGTGGCGAAGCGTGCGGGCGGGCGACGGGTCAGATCCCCGCCACACGCCGCACGCCGCACGCGCGCCCGATGCCGCTGCGTATCGATCGCTGCGGGGGTCCGTGTGCGCGCGGCGCAGCGCCGCCGGCGCCGCAGGCAGAGCCCCTAGCGGCGCGCTGCCCCCTGATCCAAGAATAGCGTGAGGAGGAGGGGAGCGTGCAAAGTCGCCGCATGCGCGGTGCGCGCATGACGTCACACGACGGCGAGGGCTCGCAAGAAGGACGTGTGCGAGGGCCCGTGTGTGCGTCCGAGAGCCCGAGGGCTGTGGGCGTGCTCCATACTTGGGCCGCAGGAACCGATCGCCGCGGCGCACGCGATGCGGTGCGAGATTGGCGCGCGGGGACGGGGACGGGGGACGATGGCTACGGATGCTCAAACAGGTCGAGGGCACCACCGCGCCGGGGGTGCGTGCGGAGGGGCAGAGCTGTTCGGCCGCGCGCGTGGGCGTGCGTTCTGTTCTGTTCTGTTCCTTTCTGGTGTGTTCTGTTCTGATGGCCGGGGAGGGGCGCAGATCTGCGCGAGACGCCGTGCGCGATCTGAAACCTGAGGGCGTGTGCGGCGGCGGGGGACGATGATGCTTGATATATGATATATGAGGCCCGAGAGGACGTTGTTCGGATTGTGGCGAGGCTCGAGGCGGCTGCTGCGGGAGCCGGAGTGATCAATCGTGGACTGCCCGATTGGGGGCGCTGGGCGCGGGGAGAGGCGCTCTGTACATGTGCGGCGCCGTGTGCTCGGGCGGGGGCGGGGGGCCGGACGCGCCAGGCGGGAGGACACGAGCCCTGAATTTAGGACGGCCAACGCCGGGGGAGGAGGGTGCGGCAGCGGACGGCTGGTGGTGATCGGAGGACCCATCGCCGCATCTGCGATCTGATCTTGGCTGGCGACGGGAAAGCTTGCCTGGTCGGGCGCGCCTTGGGCCCGGAGCGGGGGAGCAGATCTCAAGCCGCCCCTGGCTTCCTAGATCCCGCGGGCTGCTCTGCATCTGGATACGGATCTGGGTGGTCTGTGTGTGCTGTGGGCGTCTTCGAGGTGCAGTCGCCTCCCTCTGCTGGCCTGCGCGTCGCCAACCGTGAGGTTACCCGCTCGTACGATGGGATCTACTCACCTGGCTCCGTCGTCATTTTCATTGCCAACGTCACCGGCAGGTCGGAGTCGGCCTCCTTTTCCTCCTCCCTCCAAGACGCCGTCGAGCCCTCCGCCGTTATGGGACACGAACAACCTCGCCTCCGTCTTATTATCTCTCCCTACTTATATCGCCTCTCCTCTCCAACCCGCTGCGTCTCCTCCTCCTCTTCGCTATGCACCCTGCACTCCTCCGCCTCCCCCGCGACATCATGGAGGACATCCTCCTCCACACCCTCGACGCCGAGCCCCTCCAGGGCCCACCCCGCGCCCTCCTCCCCTGCATGCTCACCTGCCGCGCCTGGCGCAACCTCCTCCGCCCCACCGCCAACCCGCGCCTCTACCGCGCCCTCTTCGCCGCCAAGTTCGACACCGCCGCCCTCGCCCGCCACGCCCCGCGCGCCGCCGCCGTCGCAGCCAACTACCACCCCGAGCTCGCCCGGCGCTTCGCCGCGCTGCGCACCATCCGCGCCGGCGACGTGCACGCGCCCGACCTGTGCGACGCGCTCGCAACCGCGTACGTCATGGCGCTCGAGGCGGACGGCGCCGACGCGCGCACCGCCGCGCAGCTCGCGTGGGCGCGCCTCCCCGCGCTCCTCGGCGCGTACCTCCGCAGCCGCGTGCACCGCGGGCCGAACGTGTGGCCGCGCGGCGACGCGTGCGACGCGCTTGCGCTCGCGCTCTTCTGGCACACGACCGCGCAAGGTGCGTGCCCTGCCCGCCCCCGTTTCCTGCGTGCGTGCGGCGCGCCGACGCGCAGCGCGGCAGACGCGCTCGACGCGGAGACGATGGAGCGCCGCGAGGAGATCATCGACATCCTCCAGCCGCTGGCGTTTGCGTGGTTCCGGGTGCGTAACTCGCGCAGCACTCGCGTGCGCGCCCCTATGTCCTAACCACACGCGCGCGCACACACAGTACCCGCTCGCCGAGCCCGACCTCGACCCCTACGCGCTCGTCGCAGGCCCAAGCACCACCCGCGCCCTGCCCTTCCACACGCACGCGCCCGCGCTCGCCGCCGACGCGCTGCACACGACGCACCTCGGCGCGCCGCTCGCGCTGCGGCCCCCAAGCGCCTTCCTCGGCGCCGCGCTGGCCTACTTTGCGCGCCTCGACGCGTTCCCGCTCGCCCCGCCGCCGCCCGTGCGCGACGGGCACCGGCCGACCGCCGCAGACGTTGAGCTCGCAAACGCGGGGTGCCGCACGCGGCCCGTGCCGCGCGCGCCGCCGCCACGCGCACACGACGCGGACTGGGGCCGCGCGGCGGGGGGCGCGGCGGCGTACACGCCGGGCGTGCTGGCGGGCGAATGGCGCGGGACCTCCCTGGTGAGTGCCGCCCGTCGCGGTGCGGGTGTGCGGTGTTGCGCGGCGCGGGGTGTGCTGATGAATGGTGGCGCGGACAGGCGCCGTACGACCGCGACGTCACCCCGTTCGTCGAGGGCAGCGCGGGGCCCGCCGCGCTGCCTGGCGCGGCACGGTATCCGCTGTTCTGCCGGCTCGAGGAGCACGTGCGCTATCGCGCGCGCGCGGCGCCGCAGTCGTGTGCGGACGGCGACGAGTGGGACGACCCGGCGCACATCCCGGTCATGTCGTCCAGCGCATGGACGCGGCGCAAGGTGCGTGCCGCTGCATGTGTGCGCCGGGCCCGCGGGCTAACGGGGCCGCAGGACGGCGTCGAGCTGACGGACGCGCGGAACGGGAACAAGGTATTCTATCAGACCCTCAACCGTGCGCACGGTCGTGATGAAGCGGGCGCACACGCGCAGCGCGACCCCGAGGCAGAGCCGGCACGCGAGATTGTCGACGTGATACTGTCGGGCAAGGTGCGCTGCGTGCGTGCGTGCGTGTGTGTGGGCAGGGGGCTTATGCGCGTGCGCAGACGGACGACGAGCTGCAGCCGGCGTGGGGCAGCTTTACATTCACGGGGCGGGTGCGGCTTGCTGACGGGCTCGTCGTGCTCGTGCGCGAGCAGGTGCGTCGGCCGCTCTCCCTCTCTCACTGACTAGTTTGCTGACCAGACGCGCAGCTCAGCCCACAGGGCAAGCTGCTCGGGCGGACGCTGTACGCGGGCTACGGTGCGTCGTGATCCGCGTGCAGGTTGTCGGCGCGACTGACGAGCGGGGCGCGCAGTGGTGTCGTCGCAAAATCTGGTGGGGCGGTGGAAGTACTGCACGCCGGGGGCGCAGTGGGAGGGGATCTGGAGCCTATGCAAGGCGGCAGAGTAGCGCGGGGGGGCGCGCCCGGCCACGGCGAAATTCGCGCATTTGGCAGGCACGTCTGGCGCGTGCGTGGGCGCGGATGTCGCGCGGGACACGGGAGCTTATCGTATCGACGGTGTTCGGGTGCGAGTTGCGGCGGTGATAGATGAAATTGAGACTGTAAGTAGATAGTTGTGGACAGTGCGCGAGGATGTAGTACTATGTACGTACGTATTGTGTACAGTAGCTTGGCCAAGCAGCAACCACGAACGCTTCGCTTCGAGTCACTCCGGTTCCGTAATAGTACCCGAGGTCGCCGGCTGCAGCTGTAGCCACGCCCCGCAAGGGCAGCTGTCTCCACAGTCTCCGTCGTCGCCGTCGTACTCGCCGTCGCCGTCGTCGTCATCGCACTCGCCAGCCCGCTCTGCACCGTCAACCACGCACACAGCCATGCCCAGCCTCTTCGACGCCGTCCCGCCCGAGGTCCTCGAAAACATCGCCTACTACGCCGTCGCCGCGTCCCCGCTCGGCCCCCCCGCAGAGCTCCTCCCGCTCCTCCTCGTCAGCCGCCGCTTCCACGCCGCCCTCGCCGCCCACACCAACCCGCACCTCCACGCCCGCATCTTCGCCGTAAAGTTCGACACCGCCGCCCTCGCGCGCCGCCTCGGCCCCGCCGCGCTCACCGCCCCCGCCCTCGCCGCCGAGCTCCGCCGCCGCTGCGTCCAGCTCCGCCGCCTCCGCGCGCGCACGGACTGCTTCGTCGGCCACGCGCCGCTCACCGAGGCCGGCGCGCGCGCGCTGCACGAGATGCTCTGGACGGCCTACCTCATGATGCTCGAGAACGACGGGCGCAACGAGCGCCAGCTCCGCGCGTACGCGCGCGCGGACCGCTGGCTGCGCGACTTTTGGTTCGACGAGGACGGCGCGTCGTGCGCGCACCTCGCCGTGCGCGACAATGCGTGGCCGCCGAACAACGACCTCTCGGCGGTCACCATGTGGCTCTTCTGGTTCCTCCTCCGCCCAGGTGCGTGTGTGCGTGTGTGTATGTGTGTGTGCCGACCCCCGCGCGCGGGCGCGTGCTGACGCGGGCGGCACACAGAGGAGTACTTTGCGCTCGACGACGCCGCGTCCCGCAACGTCATCTCCATCCTCAAGCTGCTCGCGCTCGGCGCACACCAGGTACGTCCGCGCGCGCCCATCTTTCGCTTACATCGCTGCGCGCGCATGCGGGCGTTACGTGCGGCCAGTTTATTTCGCCTCGCGCCCGGAACGCACGTCCCGCGCACGCGACGCCGCGGGCCCGCGTCCGCTTCTGCGCGCCCTGTCCATGTCATGCGGGTTGGGTTGCTCTGGCTGGGCCCAGAAGCCCCCCCGCGCGCATCCCGTCAATAATGCCCTGTCCCATGCCCCACCGCACGGCCGCCCCCATCATCGCGACGGCGTTTCCGCTTTCGTGTGCCCGTCCCCTCCAGCCCGAGGACGGTGGTGTGCGGTGGCGCGCGCGCACGTCCGAGTCCGCCCTCCGCGGGGCGTGCCACATGCGGCGCCGGGACGATGATGATGATGATGATGATGACGCGGCTGATGCTGATGCACGCCCCCCGCCTCGCCCCGTTTCGTTTCGTTTCGTTTCGTTTCGTGCTCTGTTCCGTCGAGGCGCGGGGCCCCGGCGCGCGCGCGCGCGTTGCTGATGGAGCTTGTTTCGGGCGCGGTGTGCTGCGGTGCTTCTTTCCCCTGAGCCCTATTTCCCCCGGCGCCGTCTGGACCGCAGCCAAACGGCGCCGTGAGTGCGCACTGCCTAATGCGGAGCTTAGGGCCCCAGCCCTGCGCGCGCGCCGCCGCTCCGCCGCCTTCTGAGCCCCCGCCGCCCTTGGCCTTATCCGTGCGCGCGCGCATAGTCGCCGTTCCGAGCGCAGCGCCCGCGGCGCTCCGGGGGGGGGGGGGCAGGCATCACGCGCGGGCTCCTTCCCCCTGCTCGCATCCTCCGCCCGCCCGCCTGTCCGCGTGCCTGACGCCAGCTCGCCCCGCAGTACCCCGTCTGCCGCCCTGCATGGGCCGACTTTGTCCCCGACGGCGCGCGCGGCGCACAGCCGCCCGCGTACGGGCCGTACCCCGCCCTCGCGCCGCCGCCGCTCGCGGCGCCCGCAGTTCTCGCGTACCTCAGCCTCGCGCCGCGCGCGCCGAGCGCGCCCGCGCCCGTGCCGCTGCTTGCGCCGCGCGCGCCCGCGGGCGCGAGCGGGGAGTGGGACGCGGACTGGGTGCGCTGTGTGCGGCTTGGCGGGGGCGCGGCGGCGGGCGCGGAGGTGTTCCGCCCGGGGACGATGGACGGCGTGTGGGAGGGCCTGTTCACCGTGCGTCGCGTGCTGCTCCCTGGTGGTGTGTGCTAGCTCACGGGGCGCAGTACACCGAGTTCACGGCGTACGCGGCGCTGCTGTCGGGCGCGCCGCCGCCGACGCTGCACAAGAGCCTCGTCGCGCGGCACCAGCAGACGTGGCGCCTCGCCGAGTACCACCTGCTGCTCCCCGAGGACACGATGGACGCGGAGGACGACGCGCGTTACGCGCCGCTCGCGCCGGGCGACCCGCTGCGCGCGTACCTGCCGCCCGGGCTCGGCGTCGACCACGACCGCGCGCGCGAGGGCATCCGCGTGCACGCGCCCGGGCGCGCGGTCGACACGTTCTATGCGCGGTGCCCGCCGCGCGCGCAGGTGACGCGCGCGTACGCGGCGCGCGTGCGCGAGGTGCTCGTCGTCGGCGAGGTGCGCGCGCTCCCGCGTTCGTGTCGTGTGCGCGGCGGCTGCTCATCGCGGGGTGCGGGGTGCGGCAGGGCCACTCGGCGTGGGGCCAGTTCGCGCTGATCGGGCGCGTGCGCCCGGACGACGGCTTTGTGACGCTGTCGAAGGAATACGTGCGTCGGGCCGGGTCTCCTCCTCTCTGCGTGTTGAATGTGCGCCGGCTGATGTGCGCGTGTGTTTGTGCGCGGGCAGCTCGACGGGGACCGCGGCAAGTGGCTGTACCGCGGGTACTTTGTCGGGGACGCGCAGGGGAACTTTACGGGGCGGTGGCGCGACACGCTGAGCCCCGCCGAGGTGCTCGGGTACGAGGGCTGCTTCTTCATGGGCCGCCGGCGGTAGGTGCGGCGCGGCGCTGCTTCTGATCTCGATGGCATGGTGTTTGATCTCTGCATAGTGTTTTGCCCACGGACGCTTTTCCTTCTCGTCTCGGGTATCGTACTTATCATTCGTTGTTTGTCGTGCGGGCTCTGTACTTACTTACAAGCGACCCACCTGTCGCGGCGTGCGTGCCGCCGCAGGTGCGCGCGCCACGCCGGTGCGTTCTTCCATGTGTGTACCTGGGCTTGGATAAATATAGCGATGTGCTCCCCCCGGTGTGGCCAATGGATCGCCGTGGCGTGTGTGCATAATACAGTACACACACGACGTACGTGCGCTTCGGGCGAGATGATTGGACTCCGCACCAAACGCGTTGATTGGGTGTGTTTATTTCTGGCAGCGGCGTGTGCGGCGTACATGTGCAGTAAGGTGCTATTACTCTGCAGGAGCGCTCCTGCCAGCTTCGAACGCGTCGCGAAGCGGAGTTGGGGGGACGACGTGATTACTTACTTTGCTGCGGCGGGGGTTGCTAATCGCGACGCCGTGCATGTCAGACGCCGTCGCACCGCACGTTGTGTCGCCGTGTGTACATACATACATACATCATGTGTGTATATGCCACACCGTGCAGCGAGCGGCGCGTAGATCCATTCCAGCCGTCGTCCGTGCCAGTGGGGCAGCACGGGCTCGGGCTGAGTAACACGCGCGCTACAAGTAGAGCCCGCTACTCTGAAGCCTGGCCCCGCCATGCTCGCGCCGGCCGAGATAGGCTGAACAAAGGGCCGTGCGTGGCAGAGCATAATTGGGCCCGAAATGCCAACTGGCTTCGCGCGCGCGTTACGGGATTGCGCCGATCCGCCTGGGATCGAATGACACGCTCGCGTCGCTGGCGCGATGCTTCTGGGTTGGCGGCTTGGGTGCTGCTGCGTTTATCAAGCCCAGGATCGGGGCGCAGGGCGCGGTGCCAGTGCTGCTGCTGGTGTTCTACCAGGATCTCCGCTCGGGTGTGCGGTTCCGCGGGACTGTGAGAGGGCTGAATGCCACCGCGATGATCGAATGTAACGGAATAGAGGGATAATAAGTACGGCAGAGAAGCAGCCTCTCGAATCTCGGAGATTGGAAGGAGCGGGGCGGGGCAAGTAGCCTGCTTTGCTGGGTCGGAGGCAGTCCGATTCCAGCTGGTTGCTCTCTTGGTGGCTGCCGGCCGGCGGAACAACTGGCAGATGTTGGGTTGCCCGATATGGAATGCCACGTGGCGTGCCCGATCATGCACCTGTCGATTGTGGCACTCATCTGAGAGTGGCACTCAAGTGGCGTATCCGGGACGCTGATCAAGTGCCCTCGAGTCCTTCAGCTGCAAGGCTGGCCCATTGCCAGGCGTTGGGTTCCTCCCTATACCATAGCCCACCTGTACCCTTACTATACCCCCTTGAGATATCCCAATGCCACACGAGTCCAACGCCGCCGACCCCGGCGACAGACGCCCGTACTACTATTCCGACTTGTCCACCGCCGCGATACCCCCGAGCTGCTTCTGGACAGGCGACTTGCTCCTCGCCGCCAGCGCCGTCATCATCCAGCCCGCCACCGCAAAGATCGTCGTCGTCCACGACACCCAGTCCGACACCTGGTTCCTCCCCCGCGGCCGCAAGGACATCGGCGAGTCCCTCGAGCAGTGCGCCCTCCGCGAGGCGTACGAGGAGGTGCGTCGTACCCCCCTCTCAACAACCCAAATCCCAACCCCAACCTCACCCGCGGCCGCGGCGACAGTCCGGCTACCGCGCCGAGTTCCTCCCGCTCTTCCTCCCGACGCGCGCCCCCGCGCCGCCCGCCAACCCGCGCGCGCGCACCGCGCCCATCGCCGGCGAGCCCGCCTTCGTCACGACGACGCAGTTTGGCCCGTACGGCGCCGACCCGGGCGGGCAGTACCTCACCTTCTACTACGCCGCGCAGATCCCCGCCGACGCGGTGCGCGCGCGGGGGACCGGCATGCCCGACGAGCAGCACTACGTCGGCACGCTGCTCGCGCGCGACGACGCGCTGTGCCGGCTCCCGCGCGGCGAGGCGCACGTCGCCGAGGTCGTGTACCGCGTCTGGGAGCTGACGGTGCAGCAGCTCGCGCGCGAGGCGCAGGCGCGGGGCCGTGGTGTGTAGTGCGGTACATACACAGTGTCGTGTGCGCCTGCGTGCCTCGAAGTCTATGTAACGTCAGGTGGCGTCGGCCCAGCGTTGATCGGCACTGACAAAGATGCGTCGCCGTCGCGCTTCTGGCAGCCACAGACCCGAGTCCGAGCTGCCTTGCAGAATCTTAATCCTGGTTGGTTCCCTTGCTGCCCCGTGTCCCCCGGCCTCAGTGTCTCGGTGTACTGCGCCGCGCCCCCACGTAGATCCACTATGCACCCCTGTAACGAGCGCTGTGCCACCGCCATCGACCACAGTAACGATTTTGGGCCCTCCGGCGACGTGACGTGATATGTGGCACGCGGCGCGACCGCATCAGCTGTAATTCCTGCGCGACCGTGACGCCCGCAGCAGCAGCAGCCCCCGACGACGCCTTCGAATCCTCTCTTACATACATACACACCTCCAGCGGCGTGTGCGCCACGCACGCATGCAAATGCAATAGTACCCCGCCCAGCTTCGCGCGCGCGCGCACCGAGCCGCCGGACCCCAAGTACTTTCAAGTTGTCCTGGCTCATTTCATTTGTCCTCGATATTAAGTGCTTGCGCTGGTTCGATATCATCGATCATGGAATACCTATGTAATTGGTCTCCTGTGAATTCCGAATTGGCTGAGTATGTGTGTAATGCTCGAACGCCGAATTTGCTGCCATGGGCGTTGTTTATGTACCACTGGGAATTCCGAATTCGCTGAAGCTGAAGGCGTCACCGGCGCTCAGGCGCGCATGCCACCGGCGTACGCATGCACGGTGCATCTGCCGCCGACCGGTGCGGAGCGCACTACCTGCCAGGGGGCCTGATGCGCCTTACATACTGAGTATGTACTAGTACAGTACAGTATGCGGCTTCTGCTCTGGACCGCAGTGCGCGAAGTTACGGGAGCGCAAATACTGGACGTTGGACGTTGAACGTTAACAGCACGGTGCGTATCAGATAAGGAGCGTCCGTACTGCTGTCCGCCTGCTTACGAGCGGCGCTCACTGGGCGCAGCATCATATGGCTGTGCGCGAGCGAGCACTGCTTCGCCTTCGCGGGCTTCGAACGTGCGCGCGTGCCCCATGGATCCACGATGAGTACATCGCGCGCGAACGCGGCCGACTGCTTGCTTCGAAGCCTCGGAGTCGGGACGAGCTTCGACTTCGCGCGCTTCTCGGGCTTGCGCCGCCGTGTGAGGAGCTGACACGGTTGAGAGCGCAGGGCGTAGAGCACTAGAGTACATACGTGCGTGCCGTTGCTGGCAGAGCCTAGGCGCTGTGGCCCGGCGCAAGGGGCCATCACCATGCATTGCCCGTCCGACGCTCGCACTGCTTCGAATTCCTTTCCTTGCGTATGAATATCGAATATTGGAGTTTTGCCCGAACTTCACTTCTTCAGCAGGATCTCCCGGTGTGCTGGGCTGGTGGAGCGCACGCATGCGCCGCCTGGCCACGTAATCGAACCACGTCGCATCGAGATTAGTGTGCGCAGCACAGAGGTTGCGCAGGTCGGAGCGCGCCGCGCCACATCATGGTACGGCGGGTTCGCGGCCGTGACTGTGCAGGTGCCTCGCAAAGAATGCACGTGCATCCGGCGGCGGCGCCGCGCACAGGTACTTACTCCGGGGCGCGCAGCGTCGTGAGTGGAACAGGTGATATACACTGGCAACGATACGCATACATACATACATTCGCCGGCCGCGCCACGACAGCCAAACGTCAACGCCACGCCAGGGATGATGCAGATACTCAGAGCGCAGCGAGCGAGGAAAGCAAGAAAAAAAAAGGAAAGCGACCGGCGGTATGATACAGACAGAGAGAGAGACGGTTACTAGGTAAGTGTATACAGCGTTCGTTGGTTTCGCGGTTTCGTTCGTGCGTGCGTGCGTGCAGCGTTTTGTCGTGCGGGTCGCGGGCTGCTCGCTCCGGCTAGCCCACCGCGATGCCGATCTCGTCGTGCGCGGGCGCGCGCGAGTCGCGGAACGGGTCCGCGGCGGTGCTCGCGCGCGGGTCGTCCACCACGGGCGGGTAGTACGACACCCACGACACCGTGCGCGCCGGCGCCGGCGCCGCGAACGCCATCGCCGAGAACGCGCTCGCGTGCGCGGGGGCAGGGGCAGGCGCGGGGGCAGGCGCGGCGGGCACCACGCGCGTGAAGAGCTGCCCGCGCAGGAGCCGCTCGCGCCACTGCGAGCTCTGCCGGCGCGAGCGGTAGCGCACGACGCAGCCGGCGACGATGAGCAGCGCGGTGAGCGCGACGAGCGTCGTCACGACGCCGACGATCGTCTTGGTGCTCGGGCCCCAGTGGCTGCGGGCGCGCGTGTGAGTGGGGGGTGCACTGTGCAGCGCGCAGGGGAAGGAGGGAAGGGCGCACTCGTGGTCGAATGCCGTGGCGTCTGTGGGCACGCTCGGCGCGGGGGTGGTCGTTGGGAGGCGCGCGCGGGTGTGCGTCGTGCTGGGCGGCGTGGAGCTCGCGTAGCTGGCTTGTGCGGCGACGGCGGATCTGGGCGCAGGAGAGTGGAGCAGGAGCGCGTGAGCGGGCGATGAGACGGGCAGCGTGGGCTGTCTTACGCGGTCGCGCTTGAGGAAAAGGATACTTGGCTGACGGACACTACAAAGTTGTTGGTCATCGTCGGCGATGCGGTGATCGTGACCGTCGACGGGCGCTCTTGAGACGAAGGCGTTTCTGAGACCGTTACAGTGTCGGTGACTGTGCTGATGGACGAAGGGCTCGTCGTCGATTGCACGACCACTGCGAAGCCTTGCGTGTTGGCGCTGACGCGGGAGATGGACGTCGTTTCGCTGTGGTTATCGTCCTTCGTGGTGGTTGAAGTTTTCGTTTTCTGAGACGAGCCATGGTCGTGGGTGGTGGTGGTGGTGGTAGAGGTGGTGGTTGCAGCGGTAGTGGTGGTAGTAGCAACGCTGCTGCTGCTGCTGCTGGACGACTCTGACGAGCGTGTCGACGATGTCCCGGACTGTGTCGAGGTTCTGCGCACGTCATCAGGCCGCGCGGCAGGCACCAACACACAAAGCACCCACTTGGTCTGAGTCTCCGACGTCCGGGATGATCCATCCGAGTCATCGTCGTCGCGTGTGGTGCTAAAGCAAACAGACGCCGGGATTTGAAAAAAGAAGACGTCCAAGAAATCAAGATCTCACTGTTTTCTCTCGTCGTCACTTTCGTGGACCAGAACTGTGGGTCAGCACAAGCAATGCCAAGTGATCTGGCGACAGACTGACGGTGCGCGTCCTGTCCAGCGCGCGAGCGTTACCCCATGCCCTCGTTCCATATGAAATTGCGCGCAACGCACCAGAATCACGTCCTCTCTCTGCGGACTCAATCGGCGGAGCTTGCGACGTCCGCGCGCCACCAACAGCACAGTCCCAGCCGCGTCTTGTGCACCCGATAAGCCCCATGGCGACCGTCGTCTCTACCTGGGCCAGCAGGCAAGGCCTCAATCCGAAGGCAGCGATGCGCAGTCTTGCGATCTCCCGGACGCAAAACGCGGCAAAGGAAGCCCAATCAATGGGCAGTCCGCTCTCCTGGAGCAGGCGAAGGCCGAAGAGGGGCTGCAAAACGGCGTCAGCTGCGCTGTGCGGGTGACAGGGCGTTGTGGGTCTGGCGTACGCACATGGTTGGGACGAAGGATGGTGGTCCCGGCCGCCGCTGCGTGGCTGCCCGAGTATGCCCCTGGTTAATGGGGTCCTCACGTCGTTGACACTTCTCCGCGCAGCCCCTCTCCTGCGCGGCACGACGAGGAGCCGACGTCGTTAGGACGACGTCGTGAGAGCGTCGCTCGCACAGCTCGGGCATGGCGCACTAGCACCCTCCGGGAGCGCTCTGAGAATAGAGTCGGATTTCGAAATGGGGGAGGTCGCCTGACCGGGCTGCAGACATTTGATAGAGAAGGATGACGAGGCACCAGGTCGTAGCCATCGCCTTTGGCCATGGCTGACGACACCGTCGTGCGACCCGCCTATGGTTTTGAACTCTGAACTCGACTGAATTCAGTTGCTGGCAGTTGTCGTTGCCAAGCCCGCAACGCGCGGTAATCTCCGACGGTGGGCCGAATTCGTGCGCACGTGGCATCACAAACAACGCGTACACAACGGATGACGCACCTACTTGGCGTAAGAGCATACAAATACACGTGACTGACGTCTTTGCCCCCGTGTTCGACACGAGGCGCGAGTTGGGCGCGAGTGGCGAACTTGAACATGCGCCAGCCAGACATTTAAAGTGAGTCGAGTTTTTTGAGTTTATCCCTCCAGCCTCGACCCTACACTTGCTTCCACTCTGACTTGCTTCTCTCAATCAACTCAGAACATCAATGTCGGGTCTAACGCCTACAACGTCACTATACGAAAGGTATGTTCTACTAAGCACTGTATATTTACCTCACGAAAAGCTCACACTGGCCTTGCACTCCCTAGTCCCGCATCGTATCGGAACACGTGTCTGAGGCTCACATCCGAGAATCTCGTCTTCGTCTTTGGACAGCTCCAGAAGGACTCCGCCTCACCCCAACAGGACGCCTTCATCCTTGAGCCGGTCCAGAAGGACCCCGCCTCGTCCCAAGATGACCAAGAGTCGGAAGCTTACTCCGCTGCCTTTCCGAGCTACCCCTTGGCCACTCGGATGGGATGGATTGTTTGCTCGCAGGTTTGCCGGCGTTGGAGGGAAGTGGCGCTGGCTACGCCTTCCTTGTGGAGACATATATCTGTTAGTCTGGGACCTCGATGGTTGGAATGTTCACTCGCGCGCTCTCAAGGCCTTCCTGTCCCTGGCATTCATCTCTTCGGAAATATGACATCCGCCTATCACGCTGTCTTGAACAGAGCGCCACCCGTGTGTCTATTCGATGTCGCGTCCATATCTTCATTATCGCTGAAGGCTCTAAACCCCGACGACTTCTACTTCCTCTTCAAAGATATCTTCTCCCGCTCCAAAGCACCTATCTTAGAGGCTGTAGAGCTGACTGTTCCCTCACCCGAAGGCGTGCGTCGGTATCGGAACCTATCCCTCGGCGAAATCATAGATAACTCCCCATCTCTCCGCCGCATCTCATTTCTCGAAGTTGCCCCGAGGTGGACCCCCCTTCCAACTTCGTCTTGCAACCTCACGTTCTCGAGATTATCCTTTACAGAGACGACCCACTGAAGAGCTTCGACAGGGACGATGCCCTGGACATGATGGACCCACCGTTGCTGAGCGTCGAAAACGCCATCGAATTCCTTCGGTTTCTTCCAGCGCTGGAGCATCTCGTCTCGAACGCTGCCTCGGTTGGGACCAAGACGGCATCGATCTATTACGGGCCAGCGGACGAACAGGAATCCGTCTTCCTCATCTCCAACAGCTCGTCCTTAGAACCAACACACCCCAGTGCTTCCACTTCTTTGGTTACGTTGAACTTCCTTCTACAGCGCGCGTTCGGGTGTCCATAGATACTTTGGCGGGAGGGCCAGAGGGCATCAACACAATAATCAGCCGGGCGTTTCGTTTCTTCGGCGAGCACGCCCCAGCAGACGGGCCCATCGGTTCCCTCGCGTTTTTGATTGGCCCCGGACCGTGGACACAGGTTATCGCTCATGCCGGAAGAGAGGTGCTCCCTTTCGTAGCCCCGCAGGAATCCTGCGACATGAACACCCACGTACATATATCTTTCCAGGACTATTACGACGACCGGCACGACATACTCCGCGCAACGTGCAATGCACTACCCGACTCATTCGTGGACACCCTCATGGCCCAAGGCATGAGCAGCTATATGTATGGGGACCTCTTGCGGCGCTTCCCAAGCGCCTCGACCGTAATTTGTCCAGGACGGCTCATGGTAGGTGTGTTATCCGAGTTCCTATTGCCACAGCAAAATCGCCCGGTACCCCTCCCCAACCTGGAAGTCCTCGTTATACAGGGCGCCGACATCTTTGACCATGTCCCTGACACCAAGCTATACAAGATGTTGAAGTCGCGGCAGAAGCGAGGACGTCCACTCAAGTGGCTTCGCCTGGATTCTGCGTGTCGGGCTAAGAAGCCTTGGCTAGACTCTCTGCTGGGTGTAGTTCATCGAGTCGACATGTTCGGTGACACGGTTGAGTAGGTGCAGGCAGTCTGCCGACAGCGCGTTGTTTGGAGAGCTACCAGTATACTTAGCTGTCGTATAGTACTCGTACTGTATACCAAACCGAATGACGTGTGCATTGCTCGTCGAAGACTTACAGTGAATCGCTGATTTTATTTTTCACACGATCGAGTCGTGCGTAACGTTTCCTTCTCCCTGTGGCGCTGGAAAGACTCGAAGGCGTTTGTTCCTGTCCGAATCACATTTCCCCAGGCCAATGTATATGAATATTTAGCCATACACGCCCCTGTCGAGTATCCGTGCACGCCGGAGTGGTCGCTCAACTAGTGCCAGATAATCACCACTACTGAACTTGTATTGAAAAGGGACAATGCGTAGATATCTGGACATACTTAATTCGAAAACGGGAGGCGTACACTCCCGTTCCATGGGTCATCAAAGCAGCGTCGTAAGAGCACCATAAACCAAGATACCACATACAGCGATCGGACGTTGACTACTCGGAAGCGCACCGTGGTCTTGGCACAGCCTCGATGGCGATCAGGGAAGCCATGATCACGCAAGAGACATGATGATAGGGAGGCTTGGATGCAATACCTTGGTCTCGGATCCC
Organism: Gloeopeniophorella convolvens; assembly: GCA_022496205.1. Lineage (NCBI taxonomy): Eukaryota > Fungi > Basidiomycota > Agaricomycetes > Russulales > Gloeopeniophorella > Gloeopeniophorella convolvens. The sequence goes on along the minus strand of WTXD01000031.1, from coordinate 190,370 downwards.
TTCAAACACGGACTGACGATGGTGCCAAATCTCCAGGTAATCTCTTGCTTCGAAGGCTCGAATTTGAATGTCGGGACGAGCTGGGACAGTACAACCTCTGAAAAGAGCATAATGATCAGAACGACCACCCGTGTTATCACACGGCTACGGGGCGCACTCATTTCCAGCTGCGAGAACTTGAAACCGCTGCAAGAATCCAGGTCAGTCTCGCATAGCACAAACTCTCTGCAATTATGCACGTACATGCACGATCGTCCACCGCCGATAAACGTCATCCTGGCGAAATTGCATCAGTAAGAAGACGAGGGGGAAAGGAACAGATAATCGCCGTCAATAACTCACGTGTTGGAATAGACACCTTGAATTTTGGCCTCTGCGACGCTCTCGGGCAGCGGAGAGAGCCAACGTTCAGGCTTCCACTCTGCGGCATCAGGACCCCACACGAGCGGGTCGCGGTTCAGATTGGAGATTTGTATGTAAACCGTCGTATTGTCAGGAATAAAGAGCTCGTTAATCTCGCGGCCCTCGGTGTCGTGGATAGGCGTCGACAACGGAAGTACAACAGCGCCGCGTGTTCTATCCAGTCGTTAACCACAGCCTAAGAGCGAGAACACCTTGCGCAGGACTCACACCCTCATCACTCCAGGGACCGGGGCGTAGCTGCATATCTGTGAAGAGAGATTGTGCAGAGGTGAGAACTTTGACGTACAGACGGAGGGTCTCGCGGCAAACAGCATCCAGGTAGGGCAAAGAGACAAGCTGGTCGTGTGGAAGCTCTTCATTTCCTTCACATGCTTCTCTCAACTCACTCCTGAGTTTGTCTTGAACTTCTGGATGAAGAGCCAAGAGATGCAAGATGCGGGAGAGAGCGCTAGAGGTCGAGTCTGTAGCTGCTAAGAGGAGGATGCTAAGAGGGGATACCCAGGTCCGTCAGTGCTTAGCCAATCTCGAGCTCGTATCACGCACGTCATCTGGGCGACAATCTCTTCCTCGCTGAGACGGTCCGTGTCAGACGCTTCCGAGTTAGCCCGGACTTAGACGCAGCACGTCAGGCGGTCAGTACTAGGAAGCCGGGATTGAGGGCGTACTGAGGAGACTTATGATGTCTTTTCCCTCGCCAACTTGCTTGACAGTAGCGTCATCGCCTTCTTCTAAAAGCCTCTTCTTCGCTTCATATACCTTGCTCGTGTTGGTGGTCATCATTCCCGCGACATCCATGGCGTGGTTCAACCTCTCCCACGGTAGCATCCTCCCTGCAATCTTCAGGAACCAGGCCGGGAATACTCTGTAAAAATAAGGAAAAATGTTCCGAGGCACGACAAGCGAAGACATGGCAGGACTGCACGCAGATCAGGTCGAGCCAGGCTCAAATAAGTGGGATGCTCACACCCATTCCTTCACAGCTTTGCAAAATTCGCCGTTCCTACCATCGAGAGTGCCAAAGTTGTACCCGAGACCAGCTTGCCCAATCAGCTCGAGCGCGAGGCTGCCCATCCACTCGACGATGTCGACCTCTCGTGGGCCATCTTTTACCATCGGCTTCAGAATCCCGTGAAGCTATCGTGGTGTGAGCTGCACGTCATAACGGTGAGACAATACGACAATACCTGGCGCGTGACATTATGGAAGGTGGGAATCATGTGTCGCATATGGTTGATGTGAAAGACGGGATTGAGCAACTTGCGTTGCTTGCGGTGATGGGCACCTATGGGTACGTATACGTCGGGAAGTGCTCGGCCGAGAAGCGTAGGCCATCACGAACCTAGAGTAGACATCAAGTTCGGCCCGAATGCCTGCATATTCGCACTACTTGAATTCAGCGGCGGGTTCTGCGGTACTGGTGCCAGACATACTTGAGGAAAGCGTCCGTCGCTTCGAAAATATGCTGTTCTCTGACAAAGATGTTGCTGCAAGCTTTGGGATCCGAAATCACGAGTTGGATGTCCTAGGGTCGCAGCGTGGATGTGGGATTAAAGTCAATCATGGTGAGCACCGAGCAGAGGCTTACCCCGAAGAGTCCATACACGCGTGCCACCCTTCCGTAAGTTCGAAATAGGTCAGCGTGCCAGGAGCTGGCCAGGGGATTGAACATTTGACGCATGTTCCCTTCATCCCTGGTCAGCACGATGTGGGCCTGTCCAACTGAACGCAAAAGCTTACCCCAGACAAAGGATGGGCTGGGTGGCCCAGGTACCTTCCAAAGGCATTGCTGCCTCAAACGATGCCTCAGCAGAACAAACAAGATCGCCCCAGCCAAAGCCAAGGTAGCATACGCTGCAAGCTTGAACAGGGTTACGAGCATGATCAGCACGTCTCTGCTGTTAGGTGTGTCGACGCAGGCTTAAATAGCATGGGGACAACTAGTCTGACAAGAGTCGAAGTGGCTCATCCTGTTACCTTGACGTGCCCTCAATGACTTTCATGCCTCCGAATGATAGTCGCGGTGATAGGTGCGGCGTCTTCGAGAATAGAAGCATCGCTATGATTGGTGTCGAAGTGAGTACATGGCTGTCAGCTGAACTGTCGTGAGTCCAATCACATTGACGGGACCGTCCGAGGGAGCTCAGCTGCAATGACTCTGGGTGCACGCCGGAATGCACGAGTCCCGCTAATATCAGCGGCATGCGCACACCACCATCCACCCTGAGGTCATGTCCAACCTGTTGGGAGTGAAAGAAGTCGATGTTGTTCTCACGGGAAGTGCAGAAGTGCTACAATATCAAGGCGGGGTCATCTCTGCACGTGAGCCCACGGCATACGCTGCGATTGCAAGCCATGGGCCATGACCCAAGCGTGCACGGAGCGACGATAGATTTTGACGTCGTCCAAAGACCGGCCATAGAGGCCCTGGGACTATGCACACGAATGTCACCGACTGTCAAGCTTCAAGGAGGGCGACACCGCTCTGTCCTCCGCAGGGCCACTTGGAAGTCCAACCTAGTGCTGCTTTCCGTAGAAACCAAACAGAACGATGAGGTCAATCCTAACAATGGAATGTGACTCACCCGGGCTCCGAGGTAGTACGACATCATGATTGGTGTGATGGGAAGTTGGTCGCTGACTTGTCCCGGGCTGGTTTGCATGTCAGCAGGGCTTTGTCACGTTCTGGGGTGTCACGCTCAGTGAAAACGATCAAGTCGGAGTTGGTCGCCTGACGTCGCTTGTGAGTCGGGCCGAGGGAGGTCTGAGTCGGTCGTAGTCACAAATCTTGTTCGTAGTCAGGCCTAGTCCGGTCAAGTCAATGAGAGTCGCCCGCGATCAAAATCGGTTCATAGGCCGGCAGTCCGGCCCGAGAGTTCCTGGCTCTGGAAGATTTTTGTCAGCCGAGGCGGAGACTATACGGTCGACTGAGTTCGACTGCGCCTGACTACGTCTGACTGTGGGGGCCACACAGTCGACTACGGCCCGCCGCTCTCCGACTTGCCACCAACTTGCCACGACTGCCAGCGACGTCGATCGACTATATGGCGCAAATATCTCTCGCTCTCGTAGCTCCCGAGTCCAATGTCCATAGGACTATCAAGAATATCTCTTCTGTCTATTCAGGACTTGTTCTAAGTTGTTGGAGGTGCGCCCAACACGGTTCAAAGTTAATAGCAACCTGATTCGTTCGAAGGCTTCCGTTTGTATACACTACTGTTTGGTCTATATAGACGCTCATATCCTAGCTGCTGAGCTAGGCTGCTGTCGCGCAGGTGGGGAAATAAACTGTATATCCTCACCGCATTCCTCACCCTTCCAGCTCCAACAACCCTAGGATCAACTCGCCTTCGCAACCAAGGCGCCGTCATCATCCAAACCCTACGACTCATCCACGTTTCATACTGCCTGCACCTCGATTGCAACCGGTCTCTCTCGGGGCCGGACTCAGTCGCATCTACCCATTTCCTCTATCCTGGTGTCTACTATGACATCCTTCATGAGATCGCCACCCTGGTACCGCCTTCAAGGACAAGAACACGCTTACCACCGGTGTCGACAAGGGCTCCATCGGCGTCGGGATTCTCGGAGACTCATGTCTGGCGGCGCGCAACTGTTACGCCGAGGGTGTGTTGGCGACGCCTGGACACGGCAAGTTGCACCACCACCTTAGACTGCTCAACTACGAGACGGAGGATGGGGAACTGCGTGGGGTGTAGCTTTCCTTCGAGCAGTAAGCCCTCGATTCTGCTACGGTTCGGTTTCTGAACGTCTTGTGTTCTAGCATGATCGCCATCGGCTCCTCCGAGACGGCGCGCGAGTCCGCACTGCCATTGTGATCCCCGGCGGCACAAGCGCGCCGCTCAGCTCCTGATGCACGCGCGCCCGAACTCTTCGTCGTCCTGCACGGAAGGTTGTTCACCAACATCCAGCTAGACGACCTCTCCCCCATTCTGGTACATCTCCTTGAGCGATTACCCATCGAGGAACCCCAGGGATCTGAGCAGGCTATGATGGCCGCCATCAACATCAGGGCACGCTCTTGGAGTACGGCCGGTCGCAGGGCGTCCTCCGCCGCACAAGCATTCTCGGTTTACTGAATCGCAACCCCGCCGCGATCGCAGCCGCGACCAACGCCGTCATCGTCAACCAACCTATCGACACCTCCCCAATCAGCGACTCGGAGTTCGAGTGCACATTCCGTGTGGACGTCACCGATCCTCACGGCGGATTCCTCCCCGGCGTCCTTCAGGTCGGCATCGACGATAGCTCTCTCGAGCTGCAGGGCCGACTGGACGAGGAATACGCGCAGCTAGTCGAGGGTCGCCGGCTCCTGCGCTCGTTCATGTTCCCCCGCATGTCCTGCAACATTCCCCACTACCTCCCTGTCAATCTTCGCCGCATCGTGCAGGACGCTTCATATTCCACATCGACCTACGAAAACCAAGCGATCTGGATCCTGTCTACATCATTGACGCGCTCAAGGAGTTGCAGACCAGACTGATCATCGTACGCGGTGATGATTTAGTCAGTGCGGAGAGCCAGACGAATGCTCCGCTCAACTTCTGCATGCTTTTGCGGGCGACGTTCGCCACCCGCCGCGTCTTGGAGAAGTACCACCTGACTCGTGAAGCCTTCGACTGGATACTCGCCGAAGTCGAGACCAAGTTCAACCAAGCGGCAGTGAACCCTGGAGAGATGTGCAGTACACCTGCTGCGCAGTCCATCGGTGAACCGGCCACGCAGATGACTCTCAACACGTTCCACTACGCCGGTGTCTATAGCAAGAACGTCACCATCGGTGTCCCGCGGTTGAAGGAGATCATCAACGTTGCCACGAACATCAAGACCCCGTCGTTGACCGTGTATCTGATCCCGCCATACAATACGGGAGCCGAGCATGCGAAGGTTGTACAGCAGGAGCTCGCATTTACCTCCTTGCGCACCGTTACCGCCACGGTCGAGATCTGGTATGATCCCGATCCGCAATCCATGGTCATCGAGGAGGATCAAGTATTCATCAAGGCGTTCTCCGCTGTTCCCGATGAAGAGATGGAACAACAATTGCACTTACAGTCGCCGTGGCCTCTTCGTCTCGAGTTGGGCCGTGTCAAGGTGGTCGACTGCAAGCTCAGCGTGGAGTTTGTCGCTAATCAGATCAAAGAGAACTTCAAATCCGACCTGTTCGTCATCTGGAGCGAGGACAACATCGACAAACTTATCATTCGCTATCGTGTCCTCGGCGGCGCGGACATAGATGAAGATGGAATCGGCACCATTGAAGAAGGCATCTTCCTGCGCCAGTTGGAGAACACCATGCTGAACTCGACCAGCCTTGGCGGCGTCAAGGGTATCCGCCGGTCTTCCTCACGAAGCACGATATGATTGGCATCACGGAGGGCGGTTCCATCCAAAACGGAGGCACGAACGGTGAATCCGTGGACAACGTAGAATAGGTCTTCGAAACGGATGGCAGTAACCTCAAAACTGTGATGTCTCTTGAAGGCGTCGATTACGTGCGCACGTACCCCAACAACTGCATGGAGGTCTTCAATGTCTGGGTATCGAGGCGGCGCGTGCCGCGATCATGCAAGAGCTTCGCAACGTCATCGAATTCGATGGCTTCTACGTCAATTGCAGGCATCTGGCTCTCCTTTGCGACTTAATGACCTAGCGCGGCTTGTTGGTGGCTATCACCCGCCATGGTATCAACCAGGCAGACACCGGCACCCACATGCGATTGTCACCAGTACATGCCTACTGCAGGATGAATCAACTTGCTGCTCATGCCCTCGAGTGGACCGGTCAGGATCTCAATCGGTGCTTGGTGCCGGTGAGTAGTTATGCCACGCGCCTCCCACTCTCTCGTCTGACCTGATGTACAGCGTGACCGCTCTCCAGTCCATGAAGATCATCTCGGACACGATCTTGTCGGGAAAGGTGAAGGTCATGATTGCTGGTGGCTTCGACCATCTGTGCGGAGAAGGCTCGTATAGGTTCGGTGATATGAAGGCGATAAACAACTCTGAGACAGCTTGCGACGGGTCGTGAGCTCACGGGGGTGTCTCGCCCGAGCACGATAACTCGTGGAGGGGTATGTCTCATCTTGTGTTGAAGGCATGCGTTACTGACATGATCACCCCAGTTCGTGGAGTCCCAGGACATCGGTGTGCACATCGGCATGTCTGCCAAGGCCGCTCTCGAGCTTGGTTGCCCAACCCGTGGCATCCTCGCATTCACATCGACATCGACGTAAGTGCTCTTCCGAATTTAGTGCCAATGGGTTCTGAATTCGTCTTAGTGACAAGGCCAGCCGCTCCATCCCCGCCCTCGGCCGTGGGGCTCTCAGAGTCACCTGCGAGGTCCAGTCCGAGCATGTATCCCCTGCCCTCAACATCGGCTGCCACGCGTGCCTAATCACTTTCCGCCGCAAGTTGATCAGCGACTAGCTTGCTTTCGAGCAAGCACAGCTCCAGGTGGAAGCCGAGTCTCGCAAGGTCATGGAGGAGACGTTGTCGACTCCGGCCATTTCGCCAGCCGCGTTGCCGAACTTGAGGAGAAAACCTGTCGCCAGGAGAAGGACACCTTGGCTACCTACAGTATGCTCATGCAGAGCACCGAGAGTGCTGACCGTCGCTCGCTCCTCTCCGCCGCGCACTCGCCATCTGGTGTCTGACTACTGACGACATCGGCGTTTTTTCCATCCATGGCATGAGCACCTAGGCCAACGCGAAGATCGAGATGTACACGTGGAACGCCATTCTCAAGATGCTCGACCGCACTGCTGGGAACGCTGCTCCTATCATGGCCCAGAAGAGCCTGGTCGGTCATGGTGCCGCCGCCCGGCAGACGGCCAGCCTCCTCCAGACCATCGGGAGCGGAATCGTCCCCGGTAATCGTAACGCGGACAATGTGGATGCACTCTCCCAACAGCACTCCCTGCTCATGTTCCCCTCAAAGACCCTCCAGACCGGCGGCATCACCCCTGGTGTTATGGTTAGTAGTATCAACTTTCACGTCCGAGTCTTGCTAACATTTGTGTATTCCTCATTCGGTTTCAGTCAAGTCGGTGGCACTGCGCTCGTTGTCAACCCGCGCTACGTGCTTGCAGCTACCCCGCCTTCGCTCTACGCATCGTACAAGCTCCGTCACAATGAGTGATATAAGAAGTCGTACAAGGCGATGTCCGAGATGATGATCACGGGCGCATTAGTTACGATCAAGGAGATACCATCATACACTACCGAGCTCGAGACTCTTGTCCTGCTCAACTCCCTCACGCGCGCCTCGCCTGATAAGAAGATGGGTAGCTACATGTTCGAGAGCCAGCCGACTGCCATCACGTCTAACCTCGCCAATGTGAAGGCAATTGAGGAGTCGCTGGACCTATCTGATGCTGCTGCCGGGGTTGGTGTTGGCCAAGGTACGACTGCCTTCGTTCCTCATTGTCTTACCCATAGTTACTTTCGTGCATAGAGTTAATCACCGGGTGTTCTTTCAATTCATGGCACGAACTCTCGGGCCAACGAGAAGAACGAGACGTGTACGTCGATGCTGCTGCTTGGTGGATGGCTGGCCTCTAGACTGTTGCGAGCAGGATCGTCCCCATCAACCACAACATGAGCAACGTGGACGTGCTACTCCAGCGGCCCTCTTAGCTCATGTTTCCCTCGAAAATCACCAAGACCGACAGCATCACTGTTGGCATCATGGTGAGTGTTACTGATTTCCACGTTTGAGCCTCTTGCTGACGTCCATAAGGTCGTCATTCAGTCTTAGCCAAGTCAGTGTTGCCTCGTTCATCGTCAATGCATGCTACATGCCTGCAGCTACTCTACCATCTTCTCAGGCGTCCGTCACCACTGGCCGTATCAACTGTCATCGAGTCGCTTGGTGTTCCTATCGAGGACGGTCTGGTACACAACTACGCTATCCATCGTACTTATCCTCCTATGGCTCTACCTCCTCTCCGCCATCACCCTGCAATTCGCCAGCATCCTCTGCAGCAAGGTGCGCCAATCCCGGGTGCTTCCGCAAGATGTGGACCCTGTCTTCGTACATCCAGGTACCAACGAGGCTGACCAACGCTGATGTCTCCAGTACGTGGACCTCTGGCGACCATTCTCCATGCCACCTCCCGAACAGCTTCTCCTCCTCAATCAAGGGATGGTAAACTACAAAGGACCTGTCTATCTCTGCGACAGAGTAGAAGACGAGCGCCTCGCCGAAGATAGGTTTGATCCTCTCGACGTTTACCAGGGTCTCATCTATATTCTGCTCTACAGGTTGTTCCCCTTGTGGAGTCTCCGGTACGTGGGCTTCGAAATGATGTGATGAGCGCGCATCTCGCTTCTTTCTCGACGCCTCGAAGATCTTGCTGGTTAAGGTAGCTCCGCTGGCTAGAATAGGACACTTCCCCCACCGCTTCACCTCTAGCTCGGCGTCGGGATCCAATCCAAGGTAGGCACGAATGAGTTGCAGATGGACCTGGACTTCGGGCTGCTGCATCTGTATACGGCTGATACGAATCTTGCCGAATAGATGCTCCTTTTGCTTCTTTAGCTGAGCCTGGGGGGCAAGCTCGGGGCGACGACGGGATAGGCATCCATCTACTGACTTCTCAGTAATGTTTGTGACTATGTTGCCATATGGTGACTGCTGTGATTTGAGGTCATAAGTTACTTCACCAATGGCTCTCTCGGTTGTGGCTTGGGATCCAATCCTGATAGAGCCATTGAACTCGATATGGTGAGGGATGTGAATGAGCTGAAAGATGCATAGTCGGCAACGTGAAACCTTGGTTGGGTCATTGTTGACATAGAGGTCTTCAAATCCTCGTAAAAAGAGAATAATCTTGTCAAAGAGATTTCCTAGGTCTATGACTGTCCTTGGGACAGTTGTCATAGCATATTCAATTATGTTAGAAAAGATGGCAAAGTTCTTGATAACTTCTTGATCAAAGCCTAGTTCCCAGGCAATAGGAACAATATACCAGTGAAGAAGGGCCATCCATTCAAATGCTTTGTACTGACTTTGACGCTTCTTATAGGGATTTCGGACTGGTCCACAAAATGAGGGTGGTAGTGTTGCCATAGCCTTCTCAATCTCCTCTCCAAATAAGGAAGCCATATTTTCACCCATATAGATCTTCTCTTCCGGAGAACTGTTGCTGACCCATAAATCCCATATATGTGGCATACAGTTCTCGTAGAATAGGTGGAAGGGATCCAATGGAAAGAAGTATGGGATAGTGAAGGCAGGGCTTGTGGCACAGGTGGGAAGTCCAGATATGCCAGTTTCACGGACAATGCTTGCATATCGTGTTTTTCGACCTTTAGCAGCTTCAAGTCGCTTGATATCCTTCCAATAGCTATCAAGGCTCCTAATAGGAAGTTGAAGGATATTGACAATAGGCCGATTAGGGTTAAACTCCATTTTTTGAGGTGGTGAGAGTGGATAATACTGTGCTTTTGCACCACGCTCCTTGCTTGAACGGGCACCTACATTGGAGTGTATATGAGTAAATTCAAAAATAGAAAGAAAAAAATATATGCACCTTGGACCATACTAAAGCGATCACCATGAACTGCCATATGCCCAGCCATTTTGCTAAGCTTAGCAGAGCCAGGCATATCTCCAAGGATTGCACAGAGGTAGATCCGGAGGATAAAAGGCCTCCGATCAACAGCATCCCAAGTCCATACACCTTGACTAGCCCTTGCCAGCTCTTGAAATAGAGGATAAGCAAATGACTCAACATTTCCAGGTGCAGACGGGCCAGGAATGATTAAAGGAATAATAATATTTGATGCTCGATACCGTTTGTCGGGTGGAAGGTTAAGAATGGTGATAGTGAAGATGTAAACATCAGATTGTTTCTTTGTTGTAAGTTGAGCACCATCACTAGATATAGTAATGGCGGTGTCGGTGGGAAGGGTGAATAGATCTAGGCCCTGACGGTGGAAAACATGATTCGAGGAATTGGGAAAATCAGAGAATGACTGAGGCTTTGCATTATCACCGAGTGCCTGGTTTCTTAATGTATCTTCTAGACACTCATGCCGGTACCGCATGGCGTGTGCTGTCTCCTGGTTTGCATAATATGACTGAATAACAGGGGTGAAAGGAATGTAGACCATTTGAGCTCGTGGCTGTCCCTTTGCATTAAACCGTGGCTCTCCACAAGGTCCAGGGTGCTTGTCACGAATATAAATGCATGCTGTAAGGTCTTTGAACTCGCCGGTGTAGGCCATACAACTTTTAGGACACATATCAACACGCTCCGTTGATATTCCCGTAAGCTCAGTAGCCAGCTTTCGTACCAGGTACAAGCTGAGAATTTCGATGCCGGTTGCCTCATAAAGCAATTGAGCATGAAGACGGTACGCCTTGACAGTACCGTGAGACTGCATCCATCTTAGATAGTGCTTGAGTGAAAGCACCTCCGTTGGTGTGAGAGCACAATTCTGGTTGTCGTGAATGGGAGGGTTAACGGGAATGATGTAGCCTGAAAGAAGCTGCCGGAAAAGTCTGATGACAGCGTCTGGAGTTTCCTCGGCAACCTCCAGTTCCTCATCACCATCATTGTCGCCTTCAGCACCTGGGAGATCGATAGCAGCAGCACCAGCACTACCACGGGCATCATCAACATCCTCAGCCTCCGGATCTTCCTCCTCCTCACCCAGAATCTCAGCGTCGACAGCCAAGATGTGCTCATCTGGGAGCGCGAAGAAGGCTGGATGATTGTCTTCAGCGTTCAAGTCGTCATCTGTATCGGGCTGTGAGTCCTCGGAGTCTGAGTTCGAGCCTGAGAGATCGGTGGAGTCCGAGCGGTTGTCGGGGCCAGAGTTGTCTCGAGACTCCGAGCGATGCATTGGTGAGTGCCGATCGTTACGATGAGGAGGTACATTGCTTCCAGTACCAACACTAGAGCCCAGATATGGAGTCACTGGAGCACCCAGAGGGGTGGATGGCCACAGATCAACATCCATATCCAAGTTCTCGTTCACAACACTGGGAACTGGTGGAGGCACGGAACCGGTTGTGTCTCATCGATCCGCAGTTGATTAGCACTGCAGGAGGACAACACGCAAAGACAGTAAGCACACCTTTTTTATCTCCATCATGTTCATCTTCGTATTCATCATGCGGCACTCTTGCAGGTGCGGCCTGCTCTGAAATGTCTCCAGCGGCTGTGATCGATACTGGTGAGTGGCTGATTGGTTCTGCTTAAGAATAGTGGGTCAGCGCACCATCTAGATCTGGGGTCTTGGGGACACCACTCGTTCTAGATGACCTCACAGCTCCCAAGATGCTGGTAAGCAGCTGGACCGTCCGATCCACGTGAGACTGGAGGATCCCGATGTGTTCTCGATCGTCGGGGGGGATTGTTTGCAGAAAAGCTTGGTCTTGACGAAGGTGAGCTTCGATCGTTCGTCTTGTGATTTTCTTTGTAGCACCTCCACACTTGAAGCACGGGCACTGGTAAGTCTGACCGGCTTTCGGCATGCTAGCTGCTATAGCTGATGATTGCAAGTGTGGTGGTATAGCCTTCCTTCTGAGCGCCTCCTAACTCAATGCAGACTTGTGCATCGCACGTGCCACGAGGGCGGCTGTCACCTTAACTGGCTCCTGTTCAACTTCCTCTCTGCCAGCACGTCCATCGTCCGCGCGTGCTTGACCCAGTCCCACATCCTCGCAACACTGCACTCCTCCGCTCATGTCCACCTATCACTCCGACGACCTGGTGGCAAGTGACTCAGACACTGAGAACAGCATCCGTGCCCCTGAGAACGGCGAGCAGGGCGGTCATATTGCGCCAGCGCAGGCAGGCGCCAGAGACCAGAGTCACCGTGGCAACATTGCATTGGGTCCGCAACTCCCGGAACTCTTCACGCAGCTGCAGCTCCCCACCAATGGCTTCAGGGCAGGGATTGCACCCTCGCAGCTGTCATTGGGCAACAACGTCCCTGCGTCCCAGGTCTCATCGACGGCTTTGTCGAATAACACCCTAGCAACACTCCTACAGCAACTTCAGGGCCATCCATTGCCAGTTCCGCCTCAAGGTTCTGGGCTTCCGCCTGAGGTCATCGCATCCATTACTCCCATCGAACTCTACTACCACAATCCAGAGTACCAAAGCATCCACAAGAGGTGTAACGACCTCAGCGCTATGGCTTTCATCAGGAAAAAAATCTCGCCTTCAAAGCAGCTGTAGCAATGGGTCCCATTATGTAGCCCCTCATAGACTACGTGTTTATTACATGGTCATATATAACAGCGGTTGGTTTGCTGCCTGTTACATAGCCTTTCAGAGCAGTCGTTGATCCGCTACGCGTTATACAGTGCCCCGTAAGTAGGGAGGAGCTACGGGGGGCCACGATAGCAAGGGCGGGCTACAGGTGCTATGTAATCTATGTAGCTGGTTTGATCGGCGCAGTAAACGTTGTATTCAAAAGCTCGTAGGCTATGTATGTACATTGGACGATGGCTACTTGAAGGGTCGCGGTGGATAGGACGAGGCGGCGCGGAGGTAGCGGGAGCCTGCGCGCTCTGTAGCGGTGGCAGACTGCGGCCGCGGCCGCGGCCGCCGCTGCACCCGCACGGGCGACGCAAGCAGACGTGCTGAGCACGGGTAGCAGGCGTGTAAGCGGAGGCGGCGCGATGACGCAGGGCCTCGTGCTACGGAGTGCCAGGGAGGGCGGGGGCGTGAAGGATGGAGATTGGCCATGGTCGACTCGGCCTGGGTGTGCTACGGGGCCGTGGGGTGCTAAAAATCGAGTATCTATCTATCAAAGGGCGGTAAAAAGGGCCAGCGCTGGCCCTAAGCACGGTGGCCGTGACCCTCCTCGCTGCTATCCTCCCGCGCGTCCTCGCGCCCCGCATCGTAGGCGGTCGGGCCTTCACGTTGACCCACCTTACCAGAGGAGTGCAACCTGGGGGTCTGAAGGGGAGATCAGCGAGAAATCAGCTGAGGTCAGAGGTCCAGGGCGTGTAGGTGCGTACCTTGGCCTCCTTGCGCGCGTCCCTGCCCCCACGCCGCTTGATCGCACCTTTACGAGCCAACTTGGGCCGCTAAACAGACGATGAGCGGAATAAAAGAGATGCAAGGCGCGTGGATGCGCACCTCTGACTCTCCTTCCGCCTTGCTGACCCCGTTAGAACGCATTTTGGACGACTTGCGGCGATCTGTGGTGATCAGGGCTATTCCGGCCTGTTCTTGCGACATCATGGGGTTGAAGTGCGATGAAACAATGTTTTTGAGAGGATATGCGCGGGTTTCCGAGGAACGAGGACAGCGAGGACAGATAGAGCAAGCGGGTGCAGGAGAGGCGAACCGCGAAGGCGTGCCAGAATCAAGCGCCCATTCCGGGGTGTTTGTCGCGCGCTGCTTTCTCGCGTGCTGCTTATCATCCGACCTTTATGGTTGAAGAGCACAACGCTTTCCGGGTTGCGCGCGAGTAGAGTCAAGCCATGCGCCTCTGGAGGCGGGGCCGTTCAATGGGTCAGCAGCGGCAATGGTTTAGCGGAGCCTGCGGGTCCTTGAGGGATAGGCGTTGCTACTGAAGCCAGCTTTCATAACCAGTATATTATCGCTATGCATAGCGTGAGGCATTATCCATGTCAACGACCACCGTCACCAGCTGTTTAGCGCGCGTTGGTCTCGGAAGCACTGTGCTCACGGGCGCGAAGTCGCGTGCGGACCACGTGATTAGGATAGATACTCATGTGAGTATGGTGGGCAGATCACCTGCTTTAGAGCATCACATTCCAACACCCTCAGAAAGGGCTGTCAGTGACTCATTCTGACACGAATAGCATACCAGTAGCAGCGAGACACGGTGGAGTGGGTCAGCAGGCGAATGGGACGAGGGCAAGGGTGTTGAAATAGAGTGTTCGTGTTCTTCTTGCAATTCGTTTCGTGGCGCGCGCGCAGTCCTTTCGTTTTCGTGTTGACTTTACGACCCGGGACGGCGGCCCGGGGTTTCGACTTGTGCGCGCTCGCACTGCGGCCCCACCACGAGGGCCGTATCTTCGTTTCTATTGGACCGATCATCTTGATACTGTACAGCTGTTATGCCCGGGGGTCAAGCAACCGTCTCCGAAAATTTCGTCCCTCAGTTCCGTGTCTGTTAGGGCGCGCGTGAACTGAGGTGAGCACGGCACCGTACCTTGTATTTCCCTGTCTCTGACCTCGCCCAGGCGGTGATCCTTTCTGCCTATGTGAATCAACATGAGTTCCGTGTCTGTTAAAGCGCGCGTGAACTGAGGCGGCGATTCTTTCTGCCTAGAACTGCCCGCGCGCTCCCAAACGTTGCGGCCTCAAGCGCTTCGGTTCTAAGCCATCCACGCGATAAAGGGGGCGCGATACGCAAGGCAGATAGGGGCGCAGTATAGGGTAACGGAAGAGGGTCTACAGCGCGCGAATTTAGAGTAACCATGCACGTCAGTCCTCTATGATGACAAGGTCCATCGCCAACAAGTCACGAGATCTCTGAGGGTCGGGGAAGGTTGCGTCGAGCTCGACGGTGCAGAGCCTCAGCAGAGGGCCTCCTGCGTCAGCCACCTTAGTCACCTTGCCAGTCCAGCCCAACCATCTGCCGTCAATGACTACGACGCTGTCCTGAAGCGCGGCGGGCCGTTGGACGAGTTCGCGCGGGTCCATCGATACTTGCCGGGGAAATCTCCGACCTGGTACGGTGCTCACGATGACCTCTCCAGCACCCGGCTGCAGAGTGCGCTGAGGGAGCGGCACGGTCTTTGCTGACTTGCCGGACGACCCATCGCGTTCTCTGATAGCCATCGCCAGCCGCTTGGTGGCCATGATCTCTTGGATCTGGCGCCAGTGAATCCAATGGTCCTCGGCTGCGTGGGTGATCTCGAATCAGACCCGCGTGGGCATCACGTCAAGCACCGCGTACCTCTCTTGCACTCAGAGGCATGCCGGCGCGGCTGATCTCTAGGCGGTGGCGTAGTCTCTCTGTCTGACCTGTCTGGTTCAGGAGTGGCAGTGCGTCCGCGAGGCGGGGATTCCGGCAGCATCCTTGGCGCCAAAGGCCCAATTGAGGGGCTGAAGATCGATCAGACTAGCGAGACGCTAAGCTACAACGCCAAGGGCTTACCGTACAAGCAGCAGGCCCCAGTCGAACCACCTGGCGTTCATGGCATTGATAGCCAAGTCTGTATGCAGAATTACCATCGCTCCGTACACGGTATGGTCTCTGACGGTGCCGGCGCGGCCTTTCAAAGGGCCATGGAGCACGATCACCTCCTTGTGTAGCAGCTCTGGTATCAACGGCAGCGGCTGGGCATCTGTCTGACAAGGGAGCAGCTGCGCAATGGGCAGCGAGGCCTCGCGCTGCCTCGCGGCCACTTCCACATCCGCCGCGTTGCACCTAATCTAACGGCCATGAGCATACGCCAGGGTTACCAGCAGAGAGCTCACCGTAACGCGTTTTGTCTCGCCGTCTTCGGCACGCTTCTTCTCACCGTCTTCGACGTACACAAATTCACCGTCGTTGACCACGATGCACCCGTAGCCTTCTATGCGAGCTCCTCCTTGCCTAGGCGGTCCAACGTAGTTGACCCAGACGCCAGGCCTGAGGCTCGCAGTGTGCAGCTCCGGGGAGTGGAGCTCTGCCTGGTACGTGTGTATTGTGACCTGCTCTCACGTCACTTGGGCCCAACGGTCAGGCCGGTGATTGCTTACCTCGCAACGGTTCTGATCGATGTAAACTAGCTTATCTGGGTCGTAGCTCGCCATGATAACCATTCCGCGCGACGAAGACCATCGCCCCTTGACGCTGTCCCCCGGCATGAAGTGCGGCAGGACGTCAGCGCGCTCGATCTGATCGTACGAGCGCGTGCCACCTGCGGCAAGGTTGCCACGGATTGAGATCGCACCGTTGAGGATGCTTGTAACGTGGCCCACAATGCCCCTGAGGCTGCCGCGGACAACGACGATGCGCATGCCCTCCCGAATGCTATCTTGGGCCGCCTTTATGAACCATTTGCTGAAGTTAAGCCAGTCGCGGGCAGTGCCGGTTCTCGCGAACAAACCGAGGTCGGAGGGCATCTCGTCTACGACCTCCAGGCAACACCTCGGTACCCAGTACCTAGCGAGGCCCGCGATGAACAGCACTTCGCCGCAGAAGAAGACGTCGCCTTCCATATCGCAGACTTGCACAAATTTCTGGCCGTAAAGCGCCACCGCATCGGATACGGTGAGCGGGCGTGCGGGCGGCCGTCCTAGCTTCCTCCTTTTGGGATTCGGGATGTCGTAGCCCATTTCGTAGCTCCACGACCGAGCGGTGCTCATGAGTTGAGGCACTCTTGGCACGATCATGACGTCGAGGTGGTCGTCCAGCTCGTCGTTAGCGCCATGTACAAACCCGATATCCCCTAGGTGTAGACCCCGGGTGACTCGCACCCAGCAGCCGCCTTGAGCTTCATCCAGACGCCGAGGTGCGGGTGAGGTGAACAGCTCTATGCGCCGATCTACGTCGATCGGGCGGGGAGCGGATGGGCGCACGAACGCCATGCCTTCTAAGGCGCGAATGACATCGGGGAGGGCGCGTGCTTCTAAGAAGATGTGCCCCCCGATTCCGTCGCGATTGAAGACCGATACGATGCTAGGGGGCTGAGACCCGGTGATGTCGATGCATCTCTGCGCGAGTTGGGCAACGGCCTCGCGTTCGCGGCCAAACTGAACCCTTTCAGACTGAGGTTGATTCGACCACAGCAGGTGCTTACCTTGACCCGTACGCACCACATTCCAGGGTCCCCTATATGCGGGGCCGTCACTTGGAGGAGAAGGCCCTGGGATGCAACAAGTACGTCGGAGACGATGCGCGCGTTGCGTGGCTCGGGTCTGAATGATCGGGCCAGTCGTTCCAAGGCCCCAGCGTCTTCGACCACAGCAGCAAGCTCTTTCACTGGCAAATCCGTCGGGCGCTGATCCTCGGAGCCCAGGTCTTCGTCGTCGCCGAAGAAAGGTCCTGTGGCGTTTCCGGTAAGCATCAGTGAGCAAGACGGCGGGGAGAGCGCACCCCAGTCCTCCTCCTCGTCGACTTCGTCCTCCCCGTTATCATCCGTGTGTTCGGCCTCGATGTCTAGGTACTGCCAGACCTTCCGAATCAGGAGGGTATCAGACCATTGCGGATAGAGCGAGGAACCAAAGGGACTCACTGAGGAAGACATCGTGCGGGATAAGTGAGCTACCGCTAAGTGCTTGCGCGAGATTATATGCTAGGGGACTGGTTACGTCTGGGGCGAGTCGTGGTGCACGTAAAGAAGGCAGGAGGCAAGGGCATGTCGCGCGGATCACCGCATCCCCGATAAGCGCGGCGCGTGTGAGAGGACTCGCCTAGCGCTTGCTTCATTTGTCCTGGGCGCAACGGTGCTCCTTGCACCGTGTCGGCGTCGTATACAAGAGGATGGGGATATGCTCGGGCAGGGGCCAGTCTTTGCCAGTCCGCTGCTAAAAGTCAAGGGATACCTGACTTGAGCGCGATCAGTAGTCGCACCGATGTCATTTGAAGGCCTTAACTGCCCTTGGAAAATCACTCATGATGTTAATATTATGGGTGCATTGACGAAATCTATGGTATAGCTACAGATACGACGACGAGTGACATGCGGAAGTAGAGGCAAGAGCGGTCCGATAATCCCGTCGCAGTGGCAGTATGTTTTGCGACCTTCACGCCAACGGGATCCCGGAGCGCGTGCCGGTACAGGGGTCGGGACGGCGCGCCTTACTTTGAAGTCGGCGTGAAGGCTCACATGCTATAGTCGGCCCCCCGGGCCGCCGTCGGTTTCCCTTTGCTCTTTCATCGTCTGCTAGCGCCCGTCCCGTCATTCGCTACTTTGCCCCGCCGTTAACCTGGTAGCGTAGAACACGTTAGATCACATTAGAGTAGTTAAAGAAATATTTACATCTTTGTGCAATCCATTTTAGACCCTCTTGAGTCTTCAAGCAGACTTTAGTGTTCTAAACAACAGTACGGTATCATTGTCTCGAACAAAAAAACACGTACTTCCTGTGCGCCAACCGAGGTAGCGCCGCGCCTTAGGAAGTCGATACGGGCATCGTGGCAGATCTGTTGGCTACCAAGCGAATTTCGCCCACCCAGTTAGAGAAAGACTACGGTGTGTATCGATTTGCCAACCACTGACGCACTATCCAGGCATTGTCCGTCGCACTGGCCCCTTTACGCGGGAGGAAACGCAGCGCGCGGGGAAGTCCGAGCGGGATCGTCTGGTGAGTCCAGACGGCATTGCCGATCAACAAACACTATTGGGGTACAGGAGAATAATCTCAGTGAGGACGAAGTCGCAGGCTGATATCATTCTGGAATACGCTCCTCGGACGCCCCGGGGATTATGGGCCCATATCGGTGAGTGTGCTCCTGGGCCATGTCTTACGCCGTTCACTGCGGTCTTCCAGCGCGAGCAGTATCCTCCCGCGGGGTGAAAGCGGTGTACGACTGCGCGACGCGCGTATTATCTCTGGAAGAAGCGCGGTACATGGCGCCTCCCAGAGGACGAGACCCTACGAAGGTGAGTCGCGTAGTTAGTGCCTGGAACGACCGAAACATGAGCTATGGCAGATCTGTGACGAGCTCGGGAACGGATTGGGTACTCGCTGCTTGCGAAGCCGAGCGTCCGCCTCAAGACTGCCGAGATCAATGGCACAGGTATTCACAGGCAGCAACGCCAGGGCCACGAAGTCGAAGCGAGCCTTATCCGAACCGGCCTCAACGATTTGGTATTTACGTTCTCACTAGAGCTCCGCTCTGTTCCCAGCTCAGAGAAAACACGCATGAAACCACATGGTTCACATCTATGGACGTTTAGGAGCTACATAGGTGGTGACAGAGCTCCAGCTGAGCCGCACCCAAGCCCGTGTCAGCCCCGCGGAACATGCTACATACAGCGCACGCCGGCGGCACAGGCCGCGCACTGGGCCCGCCAGCGGTGCGGTCGCCTAGTGCCCAGCAGCGGCCTGCGACGACGTGCTGGCCTCGCAGCCCCGTAATGAATGCGCTCACATGCGCGTGCAGGCAAATGCAACATTGGCTTGATGTCTGCCATGGCAGACAGCGACAGACCCGCTTACATCGCTGTGCGAAATGGGCGAGGAAGGCTGGGGTGGGGGTGGGACCTGTCCGCAGGGGGGTGGTACAAGGTCCTGGGGTGGCAAGATGAGGATAATGCCATCAGCAGCCATGCGTGGGGAAAACGGAGATGCCATGTACCTGGGTTGGTGGCGAAGTGCTCACCACCTCCTGGCTCCCACCCCCAGAGCTGCCAGGGGCAGCAGACGAGACGTGGCCATGGGACGCACGGTCTGCCGAGATAGCCGCATGCTCCTTCCTAATGCTCAAGGGTTCTCGCTGCGTTGGTGAGCCAGAGCGAAGATGTTTGGCGCGGGCCGCCTTCGCCCCAGCCAACTGGCGCTATGGTGAAGGCTATAAGCATAGAGGCTAATGCGAGGAGTTGGAGGAGGCTACGTACGGCTTTAATGGCCTTGGGGCGGCACTGTGAAGAGGAGGATGGAAGACGGGGGCTAGGCCGATTGCCAGCACGATGGCGGTGGACGCTCTCACGGGCGTCGCGCTGGTGCGGGCCATGGGATAACCCCGCTGCGCTGCGGGCGTGAGGTGCATCTTGGCGGCGTCCGCGAGGTGGCCCAGGCTCGGCATTGCCTTCGTTGCCTTCATCGCCGCCATCGCTATTGTTGCCGTCTGCACGCGCGGCACTCTGAAATGGACAGCTAAGCTGTTGTTTCCCCGAAGAGACGCGTTGCTAACCTCCTGAACCATGGCTATGTCGGGCTGCTCCTGCCGCTTGGAAGGCTTCGGGGCCGCCTTGTTCCTGTACGCAGGCTTTTCCGGGCGAACATCGTTAGCGAGGGCTTCCTCCTCCTGGGCTGCGCCATTATTCACCTCCGGTTCCTGGTTGGCCACCGTCTCAACCGGTGGCTCGGCCGCTGGTCCAACTAGGCCAGCGCCCTCGCCATCGGGACAACATGCATCGTCGCCCTCGCCGCTACCATCTCCGCTGCCATAAGCCTCAAAGCCGTCGTATTGAAGATACAGCTTGGGGTCCCCAAGCTGGTTCCCCAAATAGATGTCACCGTAGTCGCCATCTTTGTCTGCAGATTCCTCGCGGCCGCTTTCGACCATGCTTGAAGGGCCGCGCTGGCTTTGCGTGGGCGATGCTCGCCCTTTGCCTTTTTTCAGATTGGCAGCATATTCTTCACCTAGCCTATGGTAAGCGGAAGTTCAACGGCCCGCTAATACGTCGCTTACCCGTGGCACCAAAGCCGCCGCCAGAGGCATTCCCCTGGCCCATGCTTTCTTCAATCTCAGTCAAAGCGTTTGTGGCACGCATTTTGTTGGCCCCAGCACGCGCGTCACTGAGCGCATCTTCAGAGGCCGAAGTCAGTTCAATGATGGCCTGGTCCTCCAAGTCTGCCTGGTGGTAAGTCCTCGGAGCAGCATATAGCAGACAGCGTTGCTCACCAAACATTTTCTGGCTACTTTTTAAAGCAATGGTCTTAGGGATGCCGTCACCTGCGTCCCAATCTGCATCGACCACGCCACCTGCATCGGCGCTGTTAACGCAAACGTTTACGCAGCTAAGTAACTAACCCTTCCGTTTCCTGATGAGCCGCTTTGGCTGCTCTCCGACAGGTTGCTCATCACTCATCACACTGGGTGAACCAGCCACCCGAGCTGTCCAAGAGCAAGTCAGCGCTAGCATCAAGGGAGTGCTACGCTGGCGGCTTACGGCGCTCCTTCATTGCTGCTGCTTTTGCTCCACGTATCGGCGCCATGTGGCCTGGCATGCCTCAAGGTAAAGCGATGGTAACAAACGATGACCAGCACATACTGCTGATGATCTCTCTGCTGCCGTGCTCTAAGCCAGCGCCGTAGCTCGCCGCTGCAGCGCGGGTGTTGGGTTCTGCGCTTGAATGCACGGATCCTTGGAAAGCGGGAGTGCTTCGCTTGTTTATTGCACCGGCAGCTCCAACGTTGGATTGTACGGCGATAGGTTTGAAGAGAGCGAGGCGCGGGCCTGCTGAGAGGTAGATGCGCGTGCCTTTGGGTACGCTCTATATACCCACATGGCAGCAAAGTCGCTGACTCAGTTGAACCTGGACAACTGCTGTGCCCTTCTTGATGACCGCCCGGTGTGCTGGTTGTGAGGCGCACCTGTCGCACCGTGGATATCGCAAGCGCCTTCAGCTAACCAGGTAAGGCGAATATGCCAAGATCCGCGACAAGTTAGGGCCCCGCCTCTTCATTCCACCAGGCACCTAGCTCCTGCCGGTCGACCCAATGCACATCCCACTGAAGAAGACGAAGATGGGCGTGAAGGCGAGGAGCCTGCTCCGCAGCATCTCTGCGGCGGCTGCTTTGGTGCGGAATATGCGGAAGCTAACTTTGTTTTGATGAGGGTGATTTCACCGCTGAGGGCGGCTATCCACTCCCAGAGGGCGGCAAGCTCGATGCAGATGTCCCAGAACCTGGCTGGGAACCGCTGATCCATCTTCCTTGCAAACCAGCACCAGCCCTAGTGCCGGATCTCGGCTCAGCAGCTGATGAGCGTTGCGGCTGCTTCCTCACAGAGAGAAGTTGGAGCACTCCGTTCCCAGGTGTTTGGACTGATACGTATTGCCCAGCTCTCGCCAGGTTGCGCCAGGGTGCCCGTTTGACAGCAAGAATTGTCGCAATGCGAGGTGTTCCGCAAGTTCGACGCCGCCTCACCTGGCAACGGCGCCGTTTATGCTCCATCTGCCTCCGAGGTGAATTAGGAGATGGCACGGTGGGCGAAGCAATATGGTCCATCATACAGGGCTTTGATCCTTGTAGCGCCTGGCGTACGTACCTTGCACCCTGGTGCAGGCGCCATCTTGGCCGCTCCTATCCCAATGGTATAGGCATCAAAATGCCTCGGTGCTTGTTTCAATGCACGGGAGCTCAACAACGCCATAGACAGCTGGCCAACCACCTTTCCGTCACAAGCAAATTGGCCAGCGCGGCCTTGGACCTTTTCGCCTGAGCGCCGTTGCGTTAACGCCACCGGCACAGAGCGCCTATTTCACCATACGACATGCGTGCTAGCAAGGGTCTGGCCGGTACGCCGGGCTGAAGTGGGTCGGGATCGAAAATCCCCGCCAAAACCCAGCCCAGCCCAACCCGACCCGTGCAGGTCAGGCTGGGCTTTGGCGGGGATTTCTGAGCTTGGCTCTTTCCAGCCCGGCATGCCGATCAGGTCCTTATTAGCGGCGGCGGTTAGCTCAGGTACGTTCTACGTTCCTCAATGCCTCGTGCACTTCTGGTCTGCATTGCAGGAAGAAGCCAAGCGCAAAAATCCCGGTGCTACAGCCATCCCGGTTGTCTTCGTAGAGGTAGATGTAGAAATGGATAGCCTGGGTAGGGCGGTCTCGGAAGCGCGGGAGACAGCTCTGTACGAAACAGAAGCGCTGTTCAGTAGACTCGTGCTGGCATTACGAGGACTGAGGTTGCTGGGGCTCGAAGCAGACGCTTATCAACAGGCCTTCAGCCGCTACGCGGTGTTAGAAATTTCAGGCCACCTGGAAGCAAACGCACAAGCCCTTGTGGGCATAGACGGTATAATACAACAACCATGGGTCAGCTACATGTCGTCCGAGTCATCGTGCACATAGTTCGGGTCGCGAATGTCATTTTCGGTGTACGTCCCGCTAATATCACTCGAGTAGCTGTAGCGGCGAGTCGGCGCAGTCAACGCGCGCCGTTTGCCTTTAGCCTTTGACGGCCCTGATTTGTTGGCAACTTGTGGCCTATCATCTTAGGTACAGTGAGCAGAAAACTCCAGCAACCAGCTGATCCGCCACTCACCCACGGCATCAAAGCTGGCGCTGTGACCGCCGGGGATGCCTTGCAGCACCTTACCCTCAGCAACGAAGCCCTTATCAAGCGAATCGCTTCTGCCCATGTCCTCCTCGCCATGAGCTAAGGCGTCCAGACGTGGGTTTTTATCCTTCCCGGCGCGCGCGTTGCACTCGTCCTCAGAAGCCGAGGTAAGCTCAACATAGACTCGAACCTCAAAATCTGCTACGTGGTCAGCTCACGAAATGCTACGCAAACGATGTTCTCACCGTAATGTTTCTGGCTACCCCCCGCGCTGATGATCTTGGGCGCACCGCTGTTTGCGCCAGGCTCATCACCTGCGTCCGGTTTACTAACGCTGCGTCGTAGATATCGAGCAGGTAGGTGACGTACGCTTTCTTTTTTTGGCGATGTGCCGGGTCTCCTTTTCATCCCGCTCGAGCTCTCCTTCAATGCCTCCTCCCCCACCAGGAGCATCAACAATCCGAGCTGCCAATCAGCGCATCAGTGCTGGCGTTGAACAGGTGCATCGTGTACATACTGCGCTTTTTCAGCGCTGCTGCTTTCGCTCCACGCGTCAGTGCAGCTCGACCTGGCGATTCAAAGGTTATGCTGCAGCAAAAAACAGGGGACAAAAGCCACGCACTGCTCACAAGACCCCCGGTATCTTGCTCAAAGTCAGCCCTGTGGTTTGCCGAGGTTGCAGGCCCGCCGAGCGGTGCGCCGGAACATGCAGACCCCCCAGAAACGGGGGCATTGCGCCTGATAGTGCATTTCGCACCAATGATCCTGAGGTTGGGCGGCATGTTGGGCTCGAAGTAGATGGAAGCACGGCTGAAGAGAGGTAGGTACATGCGGCTTCGCATTGGGCTTCTATGCGATTGCTGACCCAGCGGGTTGCGAACCCTCAGGCGCTGGGCGCTGGCTTTACCCAATGTCCACCATCTGCCCTGCGAGAAAGATTCTGTGGGCGGCGGATTCCTTAGGCATCTCCAGCTAACCCGAAACAACGGACGTGCCAAGATCCATGGCTCTCTAGGAATTGTTCCTCTCTCATGTCAGCATTCTGGGTGCCCCATGGCTATACCCGATGTACGTACACTCCGCCGTGGCGTGCGCCAAAACTACTTGTCCTATGGGAAGCCGAGCACTCAGAGCTGCGCGAGGCGAGCCTGTTGTCCTCGTCGTTGATAATTCTACGTGCCTGTCTGAGGTCCTCTGAATCGGTGAGCGTATCTGAATCGGCGCGCGTCTCGAACGCATCGCGCGCCAAAACTACCTGACACATTCCCATCATTTCGCAGGTCATAGAACGCCTAGGCCTCTCATTCAAGAATGCCCAAGAACTCAACAACATAGCGGGTAGCCACCTCCCGGGGCGTCCACCATTCCGTCACAAACTTAAGGGGCGCTGTTTGCTGCATAAAAGCTCTTTTTGAGGGCCCAGGTTCCCGCTGATTCACCAGGGAAATCCCTTCTATCTAATTCAATTTCGCGCGTCGAGGACAGAGATATTATGGAGTGATTGCTTGCAGGGCTCGCTGGGGCCGGCGTCAGCGAGCTCCGCGAGCGCATTCGAATGAGCCAGGCGGGCACGCGTTGCCCAGTAGAAGAAACAGTGCTTCCTTCCATACAGCGGGCTTAGCGCAGCCCTTCGCTCCCATACGACCAGAGCTACACGGAGCATTGAGTAAGCTAAAGGAGACAAGGTCAGTATACTGCAGACAAAAAGGACTGTGCCGTGCAGACTTAGAAGCGATCACGGCACGCAGTGGCACAGCTAACATTTTGTGTCTTGCGGACTCAGTGGCGCGCGCGATGAGGCCGCGAGACCGGCCCGGTGCTGCGTCCCATGTCCCAGTGCGGTAGCGGACGTCCCAATCTGGCGTGTTGTCCAAGAACCACAGTTTACATAAGGTGGTCCAATGACTTGGCGTCGCCAGCATAGACAATAGAATATTTTGCGCGTGGAAAAGGTTACGTCATTCGGTACAAGGCTCCGGCCTCACACACACAGACAATGAATAGCTTGCCTTTGTTTAGAACTATGCGTGGGACATATATGAGCGAATAAGGTAACATGTTTCCATTGTCTATGTGCGCCCGCCCAAGGGGTGGGCATGGGTCATATGTCTGCCGCGCACAGCAACGTAAACAGCTTACATGTTCGCATCGCTGTGACCGCACGGCTGAGCGTACCCGAACAGGTAAGATGTTCCCGCCCTTCGGAGGTAAGGCAGCGAGGAGATTGGTGGGGATAAATCGCCTTATCAGCGTAGATGAATCGACTGTATGTAGGCGTAAGGAAATCCCTGCTACAACCGCCTGTTATATTCATACACAAATAACTAAGAACGATAGGTAGTTTTAAGTACATGTACTGCCCTACTAAGTTGCGGGGCGGGGCACAAGCTCGAGCGCGGGGACGCGGGGCGACGTACGGAGCTCGAGCGCAACGCCGCGGTGACCGACCGCGCAGGGCGTGCGCGGGTTTGAACTCGGGCGCGGGCAGCGTGAGGCGGGGCGGGGGTGAGCTCGAGCGCAGGAAGCGCAGGGAGCGCAGCGCCGCGGGACCCGCCGCGCGCAGGGCGGGCGCGGCTCGAACTCGAGCGCGGGCGGCGTGGGGCGACGCGGCGCGTCGAGCTCGAGCGTAGGGACTGCGACGCCGCGGGGACCGCGTGCAGCGCGGGCGCAGGCACGAGCGCGGGCATCGGGGCGCCGCGCGTGCTCGAGCGTGGGCAGCGGGAGGAGCGCGTGCGCCGCGCCGAGCTGTGGCGCAGCGGTGCGGTCGGCGGCGGGGACTCGAGGGAAGGCGGGGAGGTAGCGGATGGAACCCCAGCAGGTAGAGAGAATGAGCAAGGCGCGACGAAATTGAGATAAAAAACCGTACCTCGCGAATCCGATGTGCTCCAAATGCCCACCAAAGGCCCCCGCCGTGCGGTTTTGCGACCAACCGCGCCGAGCCTTGAGGCCGATGTCCCTGGATCGCTTCACAAGACAAGGCTGTGGGTAGGATTGTCGGTAGATGCTCGTGACGCGTGCAGAGGCCGGCACGCGTGCAGAAAAGGCAGCGAGCGCTCGTTTCGCGCCCGCGTTCTCGTCTCCCACCAGC
Source organism: Gloeopeniophorella convolvens (assembly GCA_022496205.1). Lineage (NCBI taxonomy): Eukaryota > Fungi > Basidiomycota > Agaricomycetes > Russulales > Gloeopeniophorella > Gloeopeniophorella convolvens. Next base: position 163,958 of record WTXD01000031.1, on the reverse strand, counting down.
CCATCTCCCACTGCCCTCTTCCTTTCCTACCACCACATCCCCACCACCTCCCCTTCCTGCTACAGCTTATGAGGTGAGTCTTCAGCTTGATCTTTGTGTCGATCTTGTCTGATGTACCCCAGAATGCCGCAACTCCTGCCGCAAGATGGAGTGGAGGCACTATGTTGGGCGATCGCGATCGCGATGGTGCTGGAGTGCTTGGTGCGCCAAAGCATTCCTGCGCGATGTTCCGCTCTGATCAGCAGCACAGGCCCGCGCCATGAGGAACATCCTGCAAGTGGTGGGTGCCCCCAAGCTCGACACCGAATGGCACGGGCGGCTGCAGCTCGGCTGGACCGCCCAGTCGCCAGGAAACGCCGCGCCACGCGCAAGTCGCGGCGTAGGGACGGCGAGCGACACCGTGGCTGCGGGCACGGGCGAGACCCAGCGCGCACCTGCGCAGGAGGACGCACCCACGCAGGCGGACGTGCGCGCGCGTGCACTCACGCCCGCGCAAGACGGCGCGCTCGTTCTCGCGCCCGCGTCCACGCAAGAAAACGCACCTGCGCAGCTGCCAGAGGGAGAACGGGCGCAGGCACGGGGGGGAGGATGGGCGCGGGTGCGGGCGCGGGTGGTCACACCGGTGCAGGCGTGGATGCAGGAGAGGTTGCGCCAGCATGGAGGCGGGCGCATGGACATCGCAGACCTCGACAGCGAGGAGTACTACCCACGAAGGCAGGGTGGGTGGGGGCTGTAGCCTGGCGCGGCTTGTTAGCACGGCGCGACAGCAAAAGGCGGTGCCGAGATGTACCTAGATCGATGCCTTCGGCCTCAGGCCCCGGCTTTTGTACCATAACTAACTGCACTATGGCAACATGTACATAGCATATGCGCTTGTTTTGGTGCATCGCCTCTTCATGGGCTCGTTATCGCACTGGTTGGCCTCGAGTGCCTTGCAGGCGCGCCTCACCGGCATTCGTACCGCCTTCATTCGTACTTTCTTCACCTATGTACATGCAGAGCACTGGAGCCGACCTCCACAACAACTGGCTCAGTTGAAATTGGGTAAGGGTGCCAAGCCGAAAATGGGCAGCCTGAGGGTAGGGCAAAGCTCGGCAGGCTCCCAAGGCTCAAAAGCCGGGGGTCCGGTATAACTGACGCATACCGGTCAGAACCATTTATCTGGATTGGGATGCAACCAGACTTGCAACCAAACTCACCAAATGCATCCGAGTCACGCTGCAGCGCGGCGGTGGCTGTGCCATTGCTTCCAAACTGGGAAGATTCTCACACCGTCGACCACCCCCAATCTAGGACGCATGCCGCCTCGAAACGGAGAATGAGGCGAAGCCCAGGATCTTTCCCTTGCCGTTGATACTGATGTTGCATGGGCGTGGGTTGTGTGCTCTCCGGGGGCCGTCAGAGATGACCGAGGGCACAATCTGGTGCGGCCATTGGTGACACAACAGGCCAGAGAGCCCGTCTCACACCCACAATCTCAGCCGTGTCGGCTCCTGCTGATGACCTACAACGTCAGTAGAATGAGGCACCCGTGACTAGAGGTGGAACCGAGTAAATGTAGACTATAGGTGTGGTGAAGCGGTTCGACCGACATGGCACAGCCTGCGCCCCCCGACGCGATAACGCCCGGAGAAATTAAAAGCAAGGTTGCATGTGATCTAGAGGGAGAGAGAGGACTGAATCCAGTCAGGAGAGCCAGACGAGACAGACACAGGGGTCACCTAGGAAGAAGAAAGGATCCTGACCCAGAGGCTGTGGATAGCGAACTGGTAAGTCATTTAACAGAACCAATGCGTCTGAAAACGCACCTGGCGAAGCAGGCTTCCGTTTACATCGTTCCATCTTCGAGAATGAAAATGACATTTTACTGAGAGAGCAAACGGGGTTGAAGGGGCGCACTGGTGCAGGCAGGAGGTGGGTGGCACGTTTAGTGGTTGGGGACGATAAGAAAATGAAACGGCGCTTCTCCACAGACTGACGAGAGGTTCCATATTGCCGATTCCCTGAGACTGAGGAAGAGTATTGATGGGAAGCAGTGAAGCGGACGGAAGGTGCAGTGGCCGGGGCGATGAGACGATCAGGGAATGACACTCGACCGTGATCAACAAACCACCGGCTCCCACGTCACGTGCGTTCAGGAGTGAAGTCCGCTCGGTAGGGCGGCACAGCGCGCGCGGCAGTCTATTGTTTTTCGCGAGCTCTATCTAAATAAGGCCCCAACTACATAACGTACAACTGTTCGAGTCCACTATGTACTATGTACAAAGCGCCGTTGCATGGCTTGGACAAGTTCCGAGAGGTTCAAATTCGTGTGCTCAGGGATGGTGCGCTCGGGTGCGCTTCAAGGTGATCCCCTTTTTCTTCAACGCGAGCCCGCTCCACGCGTGCCAACCAGGGTCTAGAAACGCGTTCCATTCGATATCCTTCTCAGAATGGACGACCGATGGTAAGGTATTCATACAGATCTCGACTGGCGACAGAACTCTGATCGCTTTCCGACGCGTCTCTATCACCTCCATCCGACCAGTCCACTTCATGCTTCCGCCCTACGCGCAGTACGTCACAATCCCGCCTCCGCCTCCCGCATCCTGCCTCCATTCGGATGAGCATCTGACTGGCGCGACGGACCTGGATAAGCTGTATGAGTGAATTGGGAGGAGAGCCAGTGAGTGCCACCCTTTTCATACACAGCCTGCTTGCCGATAGCGGTACGCCCCGCGCTCACGCCCGCCAGTTACCCCTCAGAGGTCGCAGAGGCCGTTGCGTTAATGTTCGGCGGCACGCTCATGTGCTACAACGCGGCCGCCACACAGGCGGTGACGTGCGCGCGCTCTGTCGACCTGGGCAGCGTCAAGCTCAGCGGACGGGTACGAGCCGAGCGGGACGATGACCGGCGGCGCGGCGCTGAGGCAGCCCGGTGTGCTTGTACGCACACAGGAGCTGCACGCGGCGGGCGAGCGTGTCACCAAGGCGCAGCGCGCGCCCGCGGTGAAGGGGCGGCCGCCCGGCGCGCGACGCGCGGCGGACTGAGTGGCGCATAGCGGTACGCACCCCGCCTCCACACATAAGCTAACCACTAACGCCACGCCCCCAACTCGCTCATTGCGCTCCCGCTCACCATGGCGCCGCTCCGGCTCAAGCCCGCGTCAGTGCGCATATGGGACCGACGCGGCGCTCCACCCCCGGCATACGCAGCACATCGACACGTTTTGAGCGCACCGCGCCGCGCTCAGGCTGCGCGCCGAGCCTTGAAGCGGCCGAGCGCAAGGAGGCGCGGTTGTTTCTGGTACTACATGGCTTTCTCTGCTTGCTATCGAGCATATCCCGGCCCTCAGTGTACCTGTACATCTATATCTTTACACGCAACCTGGCGAATTCTGAAGCTTGTGCAAGTGCGCGGGCGACGGCGTGGTGCAAGTGCTAAATCGACCGATTTATCGCGATTGTCCTCATCTTATCGCTTATGTATCTCCGTAACCACCCAATTGATTCCACTCAATCTCGGAGCGCAGGAATAGCTTACCTGTTCGCGCACGCACGCTGGGTCCTGGGGACACAGCAAACGGAACAGGTAAGCTATTCTCACTAATATGCGCAGCAAACATATGTAACCTCCGGCCTTGTCTGGGCCGGGCGGACACAGACAAGTGACGTTTTTGACCTAGTTTGGTCGTGTGCGTAGAGGCAAACGCGTCGGATTGGGCGGTTCGCTACTGCACCCTGAAGGCCTGACACGGCACCGGGCCGATCCTGCCTTATCGCGCCGCTGAGATCGCAAGACACAGGTCCCGCCAGATGTCAGCTGTGCCACGTGTTAAGCTATGATCGCTTCTAAGCCTGCACGGCATAAGTAAGTAGTCCTTTTTGTCTGCAGTGCTAGAGAGCGCATCAAGGTTCGGGAACGGGGCGATGGCGCCGGCCCGGACGGGCTGCGACTGGTTGCGACTGGGACTGATAAGGTAAGTAGCTCAAGCTGGTCACGGATAGATTGGTGACTGAATCTTTATATAACGCTGACGATGGCAAGCGTGTATCGTGTGTATAGGACTTTTCGGGATGGCGTGATAGGGATTTGCGCTACCTCTCCGATTTCATCGGGCAGTCACTCAGCATGATGCATTGATGGCTCGCGTCGCTGTGTGTCTCGAGCCTCGTGCTCACAGCACATGCATCAGATGTATGCGCATTCCCTCCCCTCTGTTGTCTTTCGAGAAGCAAAGCCGAAAGAGAGCTGTCACATGAGCCATGGCAGTAAAAATAATCACAGGATAATGGAGGCAAGCGCGCATACGCTCAGCGCGCGAGTGAGATCAGTCAAAACACGCGTGAGGTCGTTGCTCTCAACAGCTCTCAAACAGGCTGACTCGTATCCGTTCTCCGACGCCCAAAACGGATTGACAGTTGTCAGAAGCCATCATGCAGCGTGACTTCCCGATGAAGTCTATCAATGGGCAAAAAGATAGCGCGAACTCCTATGAAGCCATCCGCCATCCCGAGTTCTACCAGACTAGGTCACGGAGCCATGGCGACAAGGCAATTCACCAGGTGGGATAATGGGCTGACGCATAGGTAGATGCATGCGCAGACGACATGCCCAAACTTGTTCAGGCGAGCCTTGAGGAGTTTGGGGTGGCAAATGAGACTGGCCAAGGTTGAACTTCCTCCACGTACAACGGCTGGTGCTTCGCGCATCGTCAGCTCCATCACCCTCCTCGTAATCGATGGGGAAGAGCGTGTAGGCGCGGTGCGCTCGACGAATGTAGACCTCGAAGGCAGATATGGAAGCTCAGTCAGCCACAAGAGCCTTGGCGGATGAACGCTGCTACGCACTGAGGGTGACCCAGGGATCTGTGCTCGTTATGTAGGAGCGCAGGGAACAAATCGAAAACAGCATCTCTCGAGTCGCTCAACTTCCGCAGAACTTCAGCGGCAGGCGTCCTAGAGATGTATCAGCACACGACAGCTCGATGGGAGGGTGCGGTGTTCCTAGTTCACTAGGTCTGTACGACAGGCTCTGGTTCTGTTCCGCGAAAGAGATGTCTGAAAGGGCAGAATGTGCACTTGAGGAGATGGCTTGAAGATAATCGATGGAACGAAGGGCTGGGATGTGCTTGTGGGACGGGGCGGAGACGCGTGGGTGACGCAACCGGGCCGATGCGCGCGCGTGCCAGTACTAGCACCGGGGCTACAGATTGATAGACGGGGTACGCGCGAGAAATGCGTAAGTAGGGTTGGACGCTGAAGGGGGCTGTTACATGATTAATTGATAGACTGGTGACCGAGTCTCTACACGACGCTGACGATGGCAAGCATGTACCGTGCCTGTGTAGAGACTGGGGATTCCGCAACTGTCAAGATTTCATCGGGATCAGTCACACATTCGACAGCGTCCGACAGCCATCACCGGATTCGGCATTTGGAATACAAACTTCCGTGCGACTCCCCTCTCGCGGACGACTCAGCTTACTTTCGACCCATCGTGCATCAACTATTGCATCAACATTGATGCTCACAGGGGTTCGTGGCCGTTTTGAGCAGCGGAGAGCCAGGGAAAAAATGGTGCGTCCGCCCATGCAATCGGGTCACGCCCAGTATGTACTTACTCATTGCAGCGCCCACAGATGCCTCGTCGGGGTCATTGAGCTTCGCGAAGAGAATCTTTTCGTACTACCCGGGATTCAGTAAGTCACTGGTCACTAGTCACTGCGTAGCCTGCGGCCATGCTCATTCACTCAGTCTGCACGAGACATTGCGTCCGCTATGCCACGTGTGGGATGTCCCCCAACACACTGTACTGCAGGCACGTCCACGGGCCTCTACTTCAAACGTTCCTTCCCCAAGCGGGAGCCCATTACACTTGCTGACCTTGCAAGCATCACACGGCAGGAATACGTTCTGCTGCTTGAGCTCTGGCGTGAGCATCGTCGAGTGCGTAGCCCTTCCTCCGACGCCACCCTCTGGACGCATTTCTCAGGTGGCCAAACCTCATTCGCCTCTGTGACACACGGTTTTGGTCCTAAGTCAAGGCACCTCACCCTAAAAGTTAACGATTCTCCCTGTGAGCTTCATGCTGGAATCAGCCCTACAAGGGTTCGAAGGTGTGGCTTGTGAGCCGTACGTGCGATCGGAGATCGCGCGCGCGTCCGAGCCCTCCCCGCGCCCACTCGGCTCTCTCTCTCCTCTGTCGGCGTCGCGCGCGCGTGGTTTCAAGCGTGCGCGACACCTAATCAACATAGTTTTATCATGGACTCTCAGTAGTATAAAAACAATGCATTTATGATGTGCAAACGCCGCACGTTTACTGCGAATCTATTTACATTCAACAGTACGGACTGTAAACTAGGCTTCACGAGCATGTTGCGTACATCAGTGCATTGAAGTCTGTTGAGTGCACCGGTGTAAAGTATTGACGCGAGCTGCAGTCTGTGCTACGCGATGCTTCGGATTCCAAACGCCGAATCCGGCGACGGCCTGTCAGAATCATCACGCAGTGTGACTGATCCCGATGAAATCTACTGCCATTTTGACAGGTTGCGGAATCCCCACCAAAAGCCTGACCAAATCTCCCAGTAATTAATTGAGCCATGCTCGCGTTGCATCGACACCGTTGATCATTCTCATCGCTCCCAGCTGCTCGCGCTCATCCTGGTCGCTCCCGGTGCTCCTGTCCTTTCAGTCCTGGAATCGTCCGCTATCACACATTAAAGGGGACCAAGGATCTTGTACTCGAAACGTCACAAGAGGGTCTTAGTACGCTGGCATCGGTGAGCGCTTGGTAGAGGAGCACTGGCAAAAGACTATTTTTGTGATCATTACCGACAGCATCTCATCGGGCGGGTGTCCCCAAACCCCGACTCTACATGTTTTCGTGCGCACCCCATCTACTTATCGTTTCAATCTGCTGCAAGCGCTCAGTGCTCAGCGTCAACTGGAGCTCCGCTATATGGATGCCACCCATTCAGAGCGCCCCTTCCGTGACATGCGCACTAACAAATGGCGGCCGAGCGTGCAGATGCACTTTAGCCCCTTCCAACGCGTGGTACGTTCGATCCATGTTTCAGCCCGCAATCGACACGAAAACCCAGGTGCCACCATCACCCCGCGCGCCGTCACCGCCTACCCCGGATTTCGGCGACGCTCTCAACGTCTCCTCGTAATCAGATTTGCATCATTGCGGCGCGCGGCGAGACGGCGCGACGGGGGCAGTGCGCAGCTGAGGCTGTCCTGCGATGCTGCGACATATGCTGCTCGGTCATGGATAGGAGCATATGGCCCGGAGGGGCGCACCGGTTGGATCGATGGTTCGTCTACTACCTCATCACGGCCGTCAGTTTACCCTCGGTCTTTGTGGCTGCGGTTGTAGCTACTATCGCCCAGCGATCAGGCTATGAATGAACGCCCAAGGGAAGCAAACGCCCTGAATGGCATTGGTGCGATTGCTGTAAGGAGCATCGTTGTGCCCGGGACGGCTGAGGAACGCGGCAGGTGAGCCTCTCCCGAACATGCGCCCTGCGCTGATCGAAGGTGCAGGGATCCGCGCGACACCCCTCCATCCATCGCCTTTTTTACGTTCGCTACTCGCCCACAAACATATCCTCGCGCAAGCACTCGCTGGCGGTAAGCCGTTGGCTCCTCACCCTCATCACGCGTGAAAGCTTCCTCAGCGGGTCCTTTTAGCTCCTTGCGCCACCTGCAGTTGCTCTGGTACCCTCCCGAAGACCTGGCGGTTTGTAGACCTCAAGGCCAAGCACGCAGGCGATGATGGGGAGGGGGCGGGGTGCGCCATCTCATCCGTCGTGTTCCGCGCTCATGCTTAGCAGAGGCGGTGCAGGGTCCTTCCTCGGCGACAATGAAGACCTGGGCTCCGAGGATCAGTGCCCGACGGGTTTGCCAAGGCGAGAGCTTGCCGCAGCGGTCGAAGACGTTGGGGCGTGGAAACGGCTGGCCCAGCCATTCAGACCCCAGGCGCGCAGCGCGCGCATCGTCCCCGGCGCGCTTGTTGCGCCCCGGGACCTTCCCCTCCAAGCGAAGGCCCCGCATAAAAAGCCGTGAGTTGTGGTGCATGCTGGCGAAGGTAAGCCATCGTCGTATCCGAATCAGCTTCAACCTGACAAGTGCCCGGGCTGGCCGCGAGCGCAAAGCCGTGTCGCAGCTTGCGCGCAAATGCCTCGGTCCTGCAGCGCGCTGGTCGTTGGCGGAGATGGCTGGACTGGGTCGGCAAGGTGGCCAAGGTGGCTGACGCAAGAGACCCTCTGCTGAGGCTCTGCGTCGTTGGGTACGATGCAGCCTTTCCCGGCTTTCAAAGGTCTTACAGCGTTCTCAACCCAGCTGTTGTAGATTTTCCTCCGCTGCTCTGGCAGCGTACAGGGAGACGGCGGCGGCCCGGGGACCAGCTATGGCAAGCAAGCCTTCACGTCGACTCCGCTCCAGACACCCTGAAAATGCATAAAAGGCGCTGGCCAACGCGTAGCTTGACAGCAAGACCATGGCCACGCCCTGCCACACGCCACCTACTCTCTTCCCCCACGCTCCTCGTTCTTTCTCTGCCACAACGCCGCTCTGCTCAATGGACACCTCGATGCCGCGGTTGGGAACGAACGCTGCATCCTCGACAACGGATGCTGGAGCTGAAGTGAAGGAGCCAGCGGAGGTGGCGGAGATGGGTGAAGCTGAGCCTGCCGGTGCCTCCACGGGGATCACGGAGCTGCCTGCACCTCCATCTGCAGCGAGTCAAACGGTCATGTTCCACGTCGTCCCCGAGCATGAAGTTGCCAAGCAGCCCAGCATACCAGCCGACCTCATCCTCTGGCGCCTCAAGTGCGCTCCCTCGGCGCTTGCATACGCAGGCAGCGCCATCAAGGTGTACCTATCCGAGGACTCTCCTGGCGCCGTCATTGAGGAGACGTTCATCGGCACCCTGGAGTTTTACAGGGCTATCTGCAATGGCTGGGTCTCCTATGTCTTCGTTGGCCAAGATGCCAAAGCCCCGTTGGATTCGGAGCAAACCCTCGCGCTCATCACCTGCCCACAGAGCTGGGCATTCCCTCCTGGCAGCTTCGACCCGCTCTGCATCGACAGCGCCGCAATGCCCCGAGCTGACAGCGTCCCTGCCCGCTACCCTAGCTGGGCCAAGGATGATGATGTAGCCCACCGCAAAGGCTGTCCATGCGAACACATCGTTGCCGAAGATGAGGAGGCAGCCGCTGTGAACATGATCTCGCTGGCATGCGTCCACCCGTAATAAATGGGCCACCTATCTTTCTGTTCTGCTGGTGCTGATACCTGGCTGAGATTATGCATGTACATGAAACGTTGCCTAAGGCTTGTGCTTGATAGCTGCGCTGGGTTAATTTCTATGGACACTTATTTTCCACACACGTTTCGTTATTGCTACTACAGCTATCATCACCCCATGCCCACTCATACATCTACTGACCTCTTCCTTGCCCTGCTCTGCTGTGCTTATTTAACATAGCAATATGTGGTGTTCATGCTGTTAAGATCTGGTACTTCCCTCAGTTGCAGTAATAGAGAACGAGCTGATATCAGTCACCTGGTACTTCTGCACCAGTGTTATCATGTGCAATAATCATGGCAGTGGAGAGCGGCTTACCCCTCAGTCGCAGTAATGGAGAACGAGCTGAGGGAACGCGAACACATTCCGAACCGATAACACTAAGCGTGCGCACGTGATGCGCTGCAAACCGGACCGCACAGCGAGTCCTCGCGCATGCTGCAAAAAGTCAGCTCCGGTATGAGATAGTGAGCATTGGAGTGCAAGCCATGCTCTGCCAGCGTGCCCTGCTCCATCTCCCGCTCGTCCACCGCTCCCACTATTCCATTCTGCAACCCACTTTCCCATTCTCCAAACGCCTCAAGAATTGAGCTGAAGACACTCTCAAGATGCGCCGATGCTCCGTACTAATTAGACCCGAGCGCAATACAACTATGCCGCGCGCGTGTAACGTTTTCTCTCCTATGTCTTATTTCGCAGCTTGCGAGCCCTGCCCCGTTGTTCTTGAAGCGCCCCCGCGCGCCTCGCTTTCCTCTCGCGCTCCCGCTCTCTCTTGCTCTCCTCGCTCCCGCTCGACTTCGTTTCGCCTCGCGCAGCTGCGCCGTCTGTCTCAAACAAATGCACACCGTTCTCACGTCGTAGATAAAGCCGCTTTATGTCACATAGCCCCCGTAATGCACGCGCTGCAGCTAGCTACTGCGCATTCTCGAACCCGCGCGCGCGGCTGAGGTCGCGGGGAGAGCTCGGCTACGCGCGCCGCGCACACAGCCCGGCTCCCCGCCCCCTCTCAGCGCGCTGCCGAGGGCCCTCTGGGGAAAGCCCGGCGCCTGTCCTCCACGACCTCCTCCAGCTTCGAAAAGCGGGAGAGCTGCGCGCCCCACCCATCGTCGCTAACGGCATCGATCTTGCGTGCCTCGTCGGCCGGAACGTGCTTCTTCGGCTTAAGCCCGTAGCGCACCCAGCGAAGAAGGCCGCCCGGGCAGTACTGCGTAAATGAATACCGCGTTTCGCCCTCGCTGACGGGGGTGTTGCCGTGGCGGAGACCTGCAGAGGGCAACAGAACCGTGCAACCGGCAGGAAACCGCACCTTGAGGCTGAGATCGGGGAGAACGAGGTGGCCACCGAAATCAGGGTCAAAGCTACCCATGGCAGTCACCGCGCATGGGAGCCCCGGGTAGTTCGTGCTGTCGTTGTGCCCAAGGCAGACGGTCTGCGGCCCGAGGTTCGCGGTGGCTGTAGGGTATTCGCTGTGCTTGAAGTTGACAGGCTTGGACTTCGTCAGCGGTTCGATCGACCGCCGCATGTGAGAAAGCGCAAGGGGGAACCAGTACCTGAGCGTGCCTGCTGCCGGTCAGCCCTGAGCGCGAGGCGTTGCGGGAACTCACTGCTTTGGAAGCCTGCAATCCGCCCAACGTCGCTTGATGCGAGGAGGGCGCCTATGACGCGGTCTTTCGGGCCACGCCGGCTGAGAAATCCCGGGGTCTGCGCGCCAGAATGAGCGCGACCGCCAGGGCTCCGGGCGAGGGCGCGCGCCACGCACCTCCTGGCCGCCGCCGTATGACAGCCCAAACGAGATCGTGGAAAAGCCGCCCCTCCTTGGCAGCCCTTTGCTGCAGTTGAAGAGCGCTGACCGGGGCGTGGAGGTGCGGAGGTGCTCGAACAGCGCGGCCGCCCTGCCAGTCGCATCCGCCCACGTCTCGCCCTTTGCCGTGGCGCTGCGGTCCTTGGGAGGGCCGACAAAGCGGTGATGACTCGCCGCTCGCTGTCGAGCACCACGTGCGGCGCGCTGTACGGCTGTCAGCTCGGCGCATGGGAGAAAGCGGGGCAGCACGCACACCCCGTCCCAGTCGATGTAGCGAAGGCCAGGGCGGTCAAGGTTGCTGCAGCTGCTTAGCTGCAGGCCTTTGTACCCGGTGGATGTGGCGGCGAGCGAGCGGGCTTGAAAGCCATCAACAACGGTCGACGTTGCCGCGCTGAAGCGGCCTGTCCAGGCCAAGCAGGGGCGCTTCTGGGGGGGAGCGCCCGCCGCTGCCGCGTCGTCTTGAGGCGCCGGCGCTGCGTAAGGCGGCGCAGCAGGTGCGGCCGTGAGAAGCCCTGTTTGGCCGCGGGCTTCTGGCGCGGGCGTGCCTTGCGGGTGGCTGCTCTCAGGAGGCTGTGCGCCTTTGGGTTTCTTGCGGTTTTTCCGCCTCCGGGATGATGCAGAGCGCTTGCGGGGAGCGCCGGTACCGGTGGAAGCCAAGGCTGCTCCTGGTTTTAGAGAACCGTGCGGGTTAAGGGGTGCGGCGCTCACCTGCTGAGGAAAGCCCTGCAACCGCAGCAGCCAGCAAAGCGGGGTCGACGGCGACGCCGGGAAGGCCGGCGCCGGCTGCGAAGGGCGCGAGCTGAAGCACAGGCAATGAAGGCGGGCTTGCGGGCGCGCTTGGCGACGAGCTGGTGAGCGGGGAAAGCGGTGAAGGAGGCGAAGGCGGTGAAGGCGGGGAAAGCGGTGAAGGCGGGGAAAGCGGTGAAGGCGGGGAAAGCGGGGAAAGTGGGGAAAGCGGGGAAAGCGGGCTCGCAGGAGGGCTCAAAGAGGAGCCAGCGTCATCAAAAAGCTCCACGGCCTGCCTGATCAAGTTGCCAAAGCAGACCGCAGTCTCGACCAGCACGGCCCCGGGGCATGCCTGGCGGGGGTGAGCCGGGGGTATGCCGAGCTGGACCTTGCGCTCACCTGTTGGCCAATGACGAGGCCAAGGGCGTTCGACGGGGCCTGCAAAACTAAGTCAGCAAGCGCAGGCTACGGCGGCGGCACGATGGTGGGCGGGAAGGTAGCGGCCGGCATGCGGCGCCGCCTGCAGGAACGAGGCCCCGCGGGGTGGAGAGAAGGGGCGCGACGCATCGGGCCAAGAGGGCCGTCCGCAGAAGCAACGTGTCCCCGAGAAGCAGAGGGAAGGGATGCGACGCATCGGGCCAAGAGGGCCGTCCACGGAAGCATGTCCCCGAGAAGCAGAGGGAAGGGATGCGACGCATCGGGCCAAGAGGGCCGTCCACGGAAGCATGTCCCCGAGAAGCAGAGGGAAGGGGCGACGCATCGGGCCAAGAGGGCCGTCCACGGAAGCATGTCCCCGGGAAGCAGATGGAAGGGGTACGACGCATCGGGCCAAGAGGACCGTCCACAGAAGCATGGCCCTGGGAGACAGGAGGAGGTGGGCACAGGGGAGGGAGGCGTGCTCACCTGGGGCATAGCGGGTCAGCAGCTGTGTCGCGTCAGCGAAGAAAAAACGCCTGTGCCGAGGCGCGCGCGCTTTGTGCATGTTGGTTTTGCGGCCCACGTGATCGCGATTCCGCGCAACACCCCGGCCCAAGTGCCGGCGATACTGCCTTACCTAAAGCGACAGTTGGCGTGAAGGCTCACTGTTATAGCCGGTTCATCGGGCCGCCGCCGAGCTTCCCTTGCCCTTCCACCTCTGCCTTCGTCGAACCTTCGCACGCTGTCCGCCTCTTTGCCTACGTCGTTGGTGTAGAAACCGTTTGAACGCTTAAGCTAAAATTTTCCTTCTGCGTGCCATAATAGTTGAGACCTCTTTCAACCTCCTTCAACAAGGCTACAGCTCCCCCAAACGCGATAGCACGGTATTGACGTCTCTTGCAAAGAAAAAAACACGTGCTTCCTGTGACGCCGATAGCGGGCGCTGACGCTGTGCCTTAGGAGTCGACATGGATTCTGAGGCAGATCTACTGGCCACCAAGTGGATTTCGCCCATCGAGTTCGCGAGGGAATACGGTGCGTAACGGTTTACTACAGGTTTGCACATCGCTGACGCGCTACCCAGGCATTGTCTGTCGCACTGGCCCCTTTACTCGGGAAGAAGTGCAGTGCGCGGAGGAGGAGATTGAGCGGCATCGTCTGGTGAGCTTGGGCGGCATCGCTGGTTAACAAGCGCTGACATATGGGGAGCAGGAGAACAATCTCAGCAAGGAAGAAATCGCTAAGGTCATCCTGGAATACGATCATCGGACGTCCTCGGGATTCTGGCCCGTGTCGGTGAGCGTGCTCCTGGGCCATGCCTTTTGCCGTTCACCGTGGTCTTCCAGCGCGAGCAGTGCCATCCCGCGGGGTGAAATCGGTGTATGACTATTTGCGGCGCGCGCATCATCCCTGGGGGAAGCGCGGTAAGTGGCGCCCCTCAGAGGACGATGTCCTACGAAGGTGAGTCGCATAGCTAGTGCCTGGAACGGTTGAAATATGAGCTATGGCAGATCTGTGGTGAAGCTGGGAACGAATTGGGTAGCCGTCGCCCAAGAAGTCGAGCGCCCGGCCCAAGACTGTCGAGATCGATGGCAGAGACGTTTAAAGGCAGCAACGCCAGGGAAACGAAGCCGAAGTGAGCACCCGAACCTTTTCAATAGCCTGGTGTTTACGTTCTCATCAGATCCCTGGTCACCGCAGCATGAGAAGGATCTCCTCCGTGTGATGCGCGAGCTCGGAAAGGAGGGTCCTATCGACACAAAGCAGCACGGGTTCTGGGTCGGTGTTTCAAACCGGATGGGTGGTACCCGCACTGCAGACCAGTGCCAGGTCAAATGGTACGTTTGTGTGCGGCGTGCTCATACGCATGCCCTGATCTTAGAAAGGACTCGCTCGCTGGGGCCGATGCTTCGGAAGCGCGTGTGGGGAGCAGAGGACAATAGAGCCCTCGTTGCTAAGTAAGCGAGCCGAGCTAATCCCCCTGGAGCTCCGTAATAAGCTCCAGCGCATAGGGTTGCGCCGCTCAACGTCGCCAGCGAAGATGACTTGGACTGGAGCTCCATACGCGATGCAGGGTGGGCGCACTGGTCTGCAGACGAAGTCCAGGAGAAGTGGAGCCTGCTGAAAAGTGAGCTCGACAGCAGCGGGCTTTCCCACCGAGGTGCGCAGCTGCCAATCGCTGTGTGGCTCGCAGCTGATTTGCCCTATGTGGCTCCCAGAGGTTGTGGCGCTGTTGGTGGCGGGCCTCGCGTTGAGCGAGCTGTCCCTCCCCCGGCCAGGATTCCCTCTGGCAGCGGGTCAGTAGGCGCATGCCCTCGTTATCGCAATATACCGTGCATGCTCTGGACTCTACCGCAGCAACAAGCGGCGTGCTGTTGTTCAACACGCGCAGGTTATTACACCCTAAGCAACAAAGCCTTTGAACAGTAAGAAGCTGTGCGTATCTATGTAGGTATTCAGTAGGAAATAAGGCGCATGGTCGAGTACGTTCGTTTCGTCCCAGCCCGGGCTCCAGTTAGCCGACGTGCTTTTTGGGACCAGGTGACAGGGTAAAAAAAACTCATCAACGCGAACAACCACAGCGCGGCGGCGTCGGTTTTGTGAAGACCTTGCGACCTGCAACATCCCAGAGTCGGGGTCACGGGCACGAAGAGGTGTGAATAATTCGACGTATGCCAGGGGGACAGGGCATTCCCCAAGCTCGGGTGGTAGCACGAACAAGGCGCGTACGCGACCAGGCCGGAGGCATCCTTCGACAGCGATGAGTGAAACCTCGCCTTATACGCTGCGGTCGCTTACCGTCCATCCCGTGCACGTGGCGCAAGCCAGTGTCGCTTATCGGGTCTATGAGCAGAACGGTGTCGAAAATCCCTGGGTTCGCCTCGCAGAGCCCTTCAGCCGGCTTGCCACGAACTGCACGAACATGGAACGTATAGTCGCGCCCATCCGTGAAGCGCGTCGACTTCTGGGTGAAGGTGAGCTGCTTGTATAGGTCAAATAAGCTGCCCTCTAATGGCCCGTTGCCGGTGTGGGCATGCGCCGGGTAGTTCAGGAAGGCTCTCAGCGCTGGGACAATGTCAACTGCGCCATGCTTATCTACAAGATCTCTGATGGTGGACCGGGGAAATGGGCTTCGAACCGCCATTTGCAACGTGCGCGGCGGCAAACAAGCATGGGGCGGGAGTGCTGCGGGTCCATGGTCGCTTTCTCCTCCTGCTTGTTGACCCGGTTGATCCCCAGGTGCATCGGCCAAGCTTCTCCATTGGATATAGGCGGACTTGAGGTCGACGGCCTCTTGTCGGCTGAGCCAGCGTGCCATCTGTGCAACGTAGCCGCGTTTGTTGCTGGCGCGGTAGGCCTTCTTTGCGTAGTCGATGTGGAGCCGTTCGGGCGATTCGGTGTTGTACCCTGTTGCAGATCCATGGGACAGGATGAGCGCCGGGTAGTGAACCATGGAATGCAGCTTTGGCACGTTAAAATTCTTGCGTATGCCAAGGTCGATGACGACTTGCTTTTCCAGGTGATACCTATCAAGCGAGGCCTGCAGCGCACTGATTGTAGATGTGTATGGACGCTCAGTCGCGATAGAAAGATAAAGTCCAGCAACGCCTTGGCGACCTGGGTAAGCTGATGAATTACTGCTCCGCTAAGTGCGCCAATGAAGGTGCGCTCCATCTCCTGGCGCTCCTTTCCGGTCCACTGGTGCACGAGCGAGATGCCATTCTTGAAGCGTCGGAGCCCTGGAAAGGAAGGCATGGACTTGAAGCGCGCGTCCACCTCTTTATACCCCATGATGTTCACGCACCAGCTGACTAGGTGGTCTTTGAAAACGCCTTTGTGCAGCTGGTGAAGGAGATCCGGCGTCATGCAGGCAAAGATGTTGGCGTGAGGGAGGTTGTGCCAGAACGGATTGTACACCTCGTGTAGGTTGTCGCTGTCGAATGCAGGTGAGGGCTTCCCGTCCATGTGGTCCCGGATAGATTCTAACGCGGCCTGAGCGTCGCGAAACTCGGTATGAAGCGGTTCTCCGGCACGCTTAGGCTCCACAGGGCATCCTGGGCAGGTGTTCCTCCTGCAACAGGAGACGAGGCACTGCTCCGGGAAATCGGCGACGAAGGCGGCAAGGATCGGAAACGCGCAGCGGATGAAACCGTCTGCGCAGGTTGTGTTAACACCGTGCTGCCCAGCCTCGACGAGCGGCGCTAAGAGCCGCCCCATGCAGTGGTGGAAAAGGCGGTGGCGAGCCACAGAACGCTTCTCTTTGGAGAACGTGTCCATTTCGCAAATGGGCAGGTAGCCTATGAGAACCGTTGCGTGCTTGGAGGGCTGACGGCGTATGTCTGCGGATATGTTCCCGAGAGTGAGGTAGACCGGCCAAGCTTTTTTGTCCCGCTGTGGGCCGATAGATGCGTTTGGTCTGAGGAGAGTAGCACCGGTGCTATCGTTGCCCCGGGGGGCATCAACCCCTAGCGCGTAAGAATGGTGAGCCACATTCGCCGCATGCATTGGCTTCAATCACCTGAGTCTTCCACCACCAGTCAGCCGTCCAAAGTTCGTCAAAGACACGCTCTGCTCCCGCCTCGTTGGTGTACACGCGCTCTGGCGCATATGCCATGTTTTCGCGGAAGGCCGGGTTCCCAAGGAGCTCCTGGATGCATAAGAGCGGGTCACGCATCCATAGCTCGACGTCCTCTGTGCGCTGCCTGCCGTTTTTATCCTTGAGGTCCCCGGGCACCTGAACCGTCTCACAGCGCCATCCAGGACCAGCGGGAAGCTTATCAAGGCTCTTGTTGAGGGTGTACTTGTTATGCCAAGATGGTTTGACATGGTCCTGGACCTCCAGCAAAGGTGAGCATCAGCCTGGTTGGTTTGGTGGCCGTTGCTCACTATCTTCAGCTTCGAAAACTCGTCGGCCTTCCCCTGGCCAACGGACCTGGTCAGCCACCTGGCCAGCTCCCACTCATCCTCGCTCTTGAATGGTGCCCATGGCTCCTCGCCAGCTGCAGCATCGTCTCTCCACATTCTCTCGAACGTGGACTCCCCTTTACCGAGGACATCGGCAGCGCGACCGGGGTATGGCTCCACGAAGCGTGCATGGGCTGCATCGTTTGGCGCCTCGGGCTCCGGAGACGCTAACGGGGGGGAGTCTGTGGGAGGGGGTGTGGCTGTGGAACCACCCTCAAAGAGGTTCAGAGACGGGGAATGGGTGCCAGTAAACGGCCTTTGCGGGCTGGCGGTGCAACGCAGTCTACGAGCCATTGCCTAAGGCAAGGCCCGTGCGTTTGTACGTGGTGTTGAGCTCCCGCCTTAGTAGGAAGTCGTTTATGACAGTATTGGCACAGGGTGCCGAGTGGGCGACCGGCAGCAGAGCGACTCTTGCGCGCAGGAGGATCGCGAGGCATAGCGCGGGTGGTAAAGGGGAGGGCGCTGAAATGCGGACCAGCGGTGCCCGAGCAGGGCGTCTGAACGCGGCGTGCTGCGCAGATGCCGTCTATTTGCATTGCACTGCAGGCCACTCTACAGTTGTCTAGCACGGCATTGATCGACCGCTGACCAGCTGGTCGATGGCAGGGTTTGAACGGAGGCAGTACTCGCCTGTATGAGCGTTAAGGCGCTGATGGTGAGCGGCCATGGCAAAGGTAGCGCTAGCATGAACCTAAGGGCCTGATCGGTACACCAAGCTGGAATGAATCAGGCTCGGAAATCCCCGCCAAAACCCTGCCCGACCTACTCGGGTTGGAATTTGGCAGGGATTTTCGAGCCCGACCCATTCCAGCCCGGCGTACCGATCAGGCCCTAAAAGAAAACAGCGCATCCCGGGACTTTGGTGCCTCTTGCTGTGGAGCAGCTGTAGAACGTACGTTAGCCACCCGCAGAAGGAGCTCGAGGTTTTGTAAGTTGAGGTATAAGGCATGCCCCATTCAGCGCCCTCGTTCTCATTAGCCTTCCTCCCACCGCCTAGCAATGCCTTCCAGCGCTGCTGTCCCAGCGAGCAAGCCTAAGCTGGCCGCTCGCCCAGTAGCTCAACCTAAGCCGGCCCAGCCTGGTGGTCCCAGCGATGCCATTGGAGACGCCGCTGACAACGGCCGCGTTGCTGCTTGAGCCCGAAAGCCGTCTCACAAGCAGCAGCAAAACGGTAGGCCTCTCGACCTTGCTGCAAACAAAAGCTAACACAGCCTGCTACTCAATGCGTAGTCGATGAGCAACAGAGCGCAGCAGATAGGCGCATAGCAACAAAAGCTGCAAGTGCTGCCAAGGCCCTCAACGGAGGCGTTCGTCCCCCGAAAGCGCTAAAGAAAGCTAGTGCCTCAGACAAAAATCCGGTACGCTGTTCTATGGCTGTTCGAACCGTGGACGAGCAGTATCTTCCAGTTCTCGTCAAAGCCCGCCACAGCCAGTACCCCAGCCCTGAAGCAGCTGGTACAGCGGCCAACCAAAGCACCTTCAGCAGCCGGTGCTCCGGCCCAGCTAGCACAACGGCTGGCTAGGGTGCCTTTAACATACTCGGGAAAGCATTTGGTACACCGTTCTATAACCAAGTAAGCCGTGCGCTGACAAGATCCTTCAGCTCTCATCAAAGTCCACGGCCTCGACCCTCGCCCCACCTCCAGGGCAGCTGGTGAAGCGCCGTGCCGTGGTACCCTCAGCCCCCAAAGCGCCCCAGGCTCCAGCGCTGAGTGAGCACTTTAGCAGCGAGGTGCTCTGAAGGTGGAGAGTGTGCTGATGCGTTGTCAATACAGCGAGTGATGACCCTGCAGAAGGCTATGGTGTTGACGGAAACGAAGAGGCCCTGGCCTCTTTTAGCGATGAGCACAATGACCCTACCAGCGGGAAGCGCAAGCGTGCGCTGGAAGCACTGGACCCTGGCAGCGGCAGCGACGAGGATGCGATGCCTCCTCGCCTTCGCAAGGCCCCCAAGAGGGCCAGCCGTCTTCGACTTGTTGACTTTGACAATGATACTATCGCGGTCCTTATGGTCGCAAACAAAATATTCCGCTGCAAGATTAGCAGCTTAAACGCATTCCCTGAAGCAGGAGAGGACCTTGCCTTCGCAAAAGAGGGGTGGGCTGAGGCTTGCGAGGCGTTGCAGGTAGAGCCTACGCTGCTCATACCTCAGGGCACCAAGCTGGTGCGTGCGTCTTATCTATATGGAGCACGAAGCTAAGGGCCATTGGTAGGTTATGCAGCGCTCCTGGCAGCTCCGTGGGGAGCTGAAAACGAAGGTGGCAGCCATTGTCAGCGCTGGCTACAGGTTCAGTAGCAAAGAAACTGCCATTTCCAAGAAGCGGAACCGTCGCCGTGTCAAGAAGCTCCTCCACGACTATGGCTTTGCATATAGGGTGAGTGGTTAACAATGACCCATGCCGCTTGCTCAAAAAGCACCCAGGTCCTCGAGCCGGTGGCAGAGGAGCCGTTTGGGCACCCGGTCATACAGCGCTGCATCAACGCTATGTGGTTTGCTGACGCAAAAGATGAAGGAGTTGTGTACCACAGCTACTTCAACCCTATCGGCATGCCAGTGCTTGCGCTGCTTTGCACCGTGGTGGGTGCTATGTTTAACGCGTAGCTCATCCAGTGCAACCAACCGTCAGCCAGATTCATAACTGCATTGATGGCTGGACCACTGGGTCATACGTGCGCAAGAATTTCGCCGGCCGGGAGTATGGGGAGGTATACAAGGGATACCTTAAGTCTATTGCTGATATAAAGCAGAGGGCTGTGGGTTTTGACCCGGTTGGTATGCTTGGGCAAGAGCTTCATGACAAAGCCAGGTAGGTATACGTTTGTTTTTTGTTTGCCTTTCAATAACTTTCTGCCTAGGCTTGCTAGCGGGGCCGGCTCACTCCATGATGGGGCCCCCAGCTACAGCATTATCAGCGACAACGGGCTTGAGAAGATGTTACAAGCCTTCCGTCAAAAAGCCCTAAACAACGGCCATGAGCTATTGGCGCAGCCGACCCCCAGCAATGAAACAGATAGCACCAAGGACAATGCTGAGGATGACGTTGGTGAGGATATGGCTGATGAGGGTAGCGGTGGCACTGAGAAAGCTAGCTCGGATGTCGAGGAGGCTGGTTTCAATTCTGAGGAGCTTGAGGATGGCGCTGAGGAGCTCGGTTCCAGCGCTGAGGAGCTCGACTCCGATGCTGAGGAGCTCGACTCCGGTGCTGAGGAACTCGACCCCGGCGATGAGGGGGCTAATTACGACTTTGAGGAGGTTGACCCCAGCGCTGTTGCCTCAGAGGATGCTCCCTCAGAGGATGATCAAGACGAAGAGTAGGCATGCTTTGTTGCTACATACTTAGCTCGGATCATGTACGAAATGTATCACGCGTAGAGTATCAACGGAGGTTTTCATGCACGCTCAGCTTGCGCTCCATGCCACCCTATAGCGCATATGCACAGTGCAGCAGCACAGGACCTACAGCCTGCTATAGCATCAAGCAGATGCTATGGCAGCTCTAGACTGCTATGAAGCGGTGCATAGGTCTATGTAGAAGCAGCTATGCTAAGGTATAAACGGGAACATAGTGTTACGTTGGGCTATGTAGAAGCGATAGCGCAGTGACTACAAGCTGAGCCTATAGAGCGCAACGTAGACTGCGGGCTACAGGAGATATATAGCAGTACATAGCAACCTGTAGAAGGGCTAGCCGTTACATAGCACTATATTTAGGGGACTTGTCGAGGAGGCTATAAGGGGCTATGTAGCCTATATAGGTGTCTATAGACATGTTTTTTTTCCCTGATGTTCTCACTTCTCAATCAGGAATTGTCGCGGCGCTCAGACTCCTATGTACCTGCCGGCGATCCATATAGGCCTGCTCCACCTTTGAACGCCCACGAAGGTATAGAACTGTAATTGGATACTTCTACAAGACCTCACTGACCATGACATGCAGCTCCAGCCATTGGTGGTCTACAGTTGCCACGGAGGAACAATTCGCGCGCATCGTCTTTGGCCCCGAGCGATTCAGTGTCACAGCAGCACTCGGATCGTGACGCGCAGGCCTTGAAGGAAATCTATAACCAAAAAGAGCAAGACGAAGTCCGTCCCCATTTCCTCCTTGAAGAGGTGCTCTGGAAGCTAGAGGATTGCAAAACGGACCCACTGGTTGACATGAAGCCACCGAACGAGACCCGCCCCAGCATGATCGTCGCGCTGCGATGCGCAAACGGGACTGTTTGCCCTGGCGCTGTCTATAATCGGATCCGCCGAACGGCAGACCTCTGTGCACGCCAACTCTTCGATCTTCCCACAAACCCGCTTGGTGCCCATCTCCCCAAAGGCAGGTCGTACTTTCAAAGGTTCCACGCACTCGACTACGAGGCGGCTATCGTCCATCTCGAGAACTCCCACAAGATCCTGCGCCTGTGTGCCGGCCACTGGAAGGCTGACCACATGCTAGGTCTGGCCCTCGGAAGCGAACGCAAGAAGGAGTCGAAACGCGCTGCCACCGCGCCCTTGGCAGCACGACTTGACAGCATTCCCGAGTTCCCTGAACTTGTCCCAGCCGTGAATGCCCCTTCCCATCAGCAAACCAGCACCATTCCAAACCCCCCCACGACACCAGTCAAAAAGTCAGCGCCGCGAGCCTCGGACAAGCCTCAGGCGGGAAAACGTACGCGAGAGCCTAACCCAGCAGCTGCCTCACCATCCGTAGCCCGCTCATCCAAACGTGGGAGGAATGACGCAACTTCGATCAACAAACTCACCGCAAAGGCACCGGTAGTGGCACAGCCGAGTAAGTAACTTCCGCCCTTGTGCAGTACATCTTCCTGATTGTTTCACAGGGTTTACAGGGGGCCAATACCCAAAACCTCGCAAGGCGGCACCTTCATTCATGGCCCATGTCAGGACGACCAGCGGGACGATTTCAGACCCCTCGCGTGCGCCCACAAACAACTCTGGCCTTTCGGTCTCAGTTGATCCGTCTGGTGAGCCTCTTCCGCTTTTACAAGATCATTCCTGAACAGCTTCGGATCGCATGCAGCTGACAACATTGCGGGTGAGTTGCTCATATCAGCTGCTACACAAACACACTACTGATATATCATCAGCGATCCTTTCTTCCGAGTTTCCATTGATCCTTGGCGCTGCTGATCTCATACACTCTATGGAACGGCATCATTCTAAGTTCAAGGGACCCCCGTCAGAACAAGTCACCGCGCTCCTCGAGCGTGTCCAACACGCGGATCCAGAGTCACCGGAAATTAATGAGGACAACATGGGAGAAAGCTGGGGACATGATCAGTTCGCAGGAGGCGGACTGACAATTCTCTCATCACTGACCAGCTGGCAGGGCATAGGCGACGTAACCACAGCATTCAAGCTCATCGCGGCAGCCATCAAGACTTGCAAGGAGGCTCGGCTGATGTGTCAGGCGATGGGAAAGTCAGTCCCAGCCGCCAGCTTCATTAGCGACTCCTACCTCGAGATCCTGCTCGAGCACGTGCGGGATTGCTGGTTGGATGCCGGTGGGGTGAGTACCAGTCCTCCTGAGTCATCTTGGACGTAGGCCTTAACTGCTATCAGGAAATTACCACCACCCCGACCCCCGCTAACCCCCAAAACTCGAAAGATGTCGCCATGGCCTCCATGGCGCACGTCCCACTGTCGCCTGTCAAGCAGCGAGGTGACGCTGATGTGACCATGGCCTCCCCGGCACGCGTCCCGTCGCTGCAACCAACGAAGCGAGGAAACATGCCTCCATCGGGTGCCCTCCCTATCGCCTTCAGTCCGGAATCCGCTGCAATGGACCCTCCCGGCACCCCGAGCGGCGATGGGCAGAGGGAGCGGTCTCCTGGACACATCCCGAATGGAAGCTCCCCCGCACCAAACGAGGTAAGCCGAGCCTTCGATCAACTTATTTATATCCATCACCTGCATTTTACAGGTTGTCGACAGTGCCGACGCGCTGAAGATTCTTCAAGTCCAGGATCTGGTGGCCTGGATCGCCAAGCACCACATTGACGCGCCGAAGTCAAAGCGAAAGGATGGTGCGTCGTGGGCTATCGCCTTGGGAGCTGCAGCTCTTGGATGGTGCGCTGACTCTGAATAGATCTGATCGCTGCTATCCTCGTCGCACCGCGGTCTAAGCAACTCACGCAAGAAGATATCGATGAAATAGTCGAAACGGTACGTCGTTGTATATCATTTTGTTGACCGCGTCTCAAAGTTCGACCTCAACTATTACCAGCGCAAGAGCAAAAAGGGGAAGGCTCGCGCGTAGCGGTGTAGCACACGCAGCACCGATTTCACGAGTCGCTGTTCGCTGTGGATGCACGATCGCTGCCATCGTGTTTCCTCATCCAAGGGCCGGTGCACACGCGCATTCACTCCCCTATTCCACGCTCCGCCGACACCATATAGATACTTTTATACTTCCCACACGCACGCCTTCTGACGATCTCTCGCGACTTTGAATGACTTTGAATGACTTCGATACGACTTAGACACGACTTGTAATGACCACCAACCCCCCAATTTGACCAGCGTTGACTTCCGAATCACGTGAACTCGATGGGAACTGACTTGTGTCGACTTCCGGGCACCGTTCAGCGACCCAAAAACTGACCCCGAATGACCGCGAGACGACTAAATTCATACATAATTTGACTTCAAGCTGGATGCAGCGGACTTGTGGTGACTAAAGATTGACGGCGATCTACCATGTAGGTGAGCCAACATTGACTAGAATTGACCCGCGAGCATAGCTTACTGACCCGATCAAGTCAAATCCCGGTGAGTCAAGGTCACAGATTTTGCAAATAGTCAACGGGTAGTCAACAGATAGTCGCCTGTAGTCACACATCCCGGCCTAATTGGCGTTGACTACGATTGACTACGATTAACGACACTGCGACTATCGCGGCAGCCGGACCGACTACTGCCGACTGGCCGTTTTCACTGAGTGTCACGGTGTGCCGGAGTGTCGACGGAGTCTGGCGGCGCTTAGTACGCCAGACTCACAGGCATGACACAGTTCAACGAGACAGCACGTTGCACCACATACACCAGGTCCAAGACTTCAGCCGAGAATGTGCCCACGGCGCGGGTATGATGCCAGCGGACGCGCGGACGAGGCGCGATCGTCGAGGAAACCAGCACACTTCCGGGAACCGAAGTCCGCAAGCTTGCTCGGGTCCCACATTTTATCGTGACCTCTGGTGACCGGTGACCGACCGACCGGTTCATGACCGTGACCGTTCAACGTTGAACGTTGAACGTTGACCGGTGACCGTGTGCGGAGGGTTCGGCAACCTCCCGGGCGGACCTGGAACCGGTCATGGCGTTCGCTCGGTCCCGGCCGAGACTGCCCATGCAGCGACCTTCCTGAGTTCGACTCCTTCCACAGCCGCCCGGCCCCGTCTTCACACAACCTACGGAAATACTGACAGTGTTTCACTGCCAGCATGGGACCCAGAGGTATTCCCGGTGATTCGCAGTCCTCTATTTCAGTGCATCGCGGTAGCAATGTTATTCGAACGACACCCGCGGCCCATGTTGCCATCGTATGCTTGCAATATTGAGCTGCTCGACTTGGCTCGGACCTGCGTCCATTGACAGGGGCGTTGCCTTTAGCTGGTCGCACAGCACTGAACACCACATGTACGGGCATACCTGCGAATCGTGACGTCCCTGGTATTGGGGTAAGTCAAACACTCGGTCCTTCATCCTTCAATACTGATCCACGGCTCTGTAGACCCGCATCAACTTTTACGCGTCGACGGCTCTCCCTAAAAGTCGTCACACCTCGGAGACGTTCAACAGGAAGCTGATTGACTCCCTTGATGCCAATGCCGGTATCACTAGATTCGCTTTTCTCATCCCCGCCATCGTTCAGCCCATTCAAACAGGCCGGACTGGGACCATACCTTGTTAGCGCTATATTTGACGTATCATCTAGGGATAGCGGTGTATTTTCCGGTGCCTTATCGTTTCCTATGTCATTGGGCCACTGGCAGCTCACACGTATGACAGGTGCCTTCAAATGGACGCTCCAACACATCAAAATCGGCGTGATTGTCTAACTCGTCGTCATCTCCGCATGGCCCATATAGTCAGTCCTTCTACCTCTGGAAGAATGAGGTGACGAAGTTGTCTCAACACCCGAGTGCAGCATTCGTGGGAAATTCGTTATGTTCTGGCATCCTGTCTCTGCCACCGGTTCTCATACCTCTGGCTCGTGCGCGCGTGCCATATACTGCCTGATAGCTAGACCAGAACCGCTGTTGTGACTACTGCGAAGCTTCAGCTAATGGTATGTCCCAGCGACTCCGCGCGTCTTCTCGATTTCACATAACTACAGGTCGTGGCCAATCAGCATCTCGTCCTACCTGAAGAAGGCGAATGGGCGTGGACAGATGCCGTCGCTCATTATCATCGCAGTCAGCGTGTGGCGAGTGTCCGACTTCGTGATCAAGCATATGTGGAAGAAGTTCAAAGTGCACGGTCTGCACGAAGAGCTATATGTTGACTCCGAGGATCCAGAGACGATCATGATCCGGCATGGTCCCTATGACCCTCCGTTCTTGTTTTCAAGGGCTCTCCAGTAATTCTTTGCCCTTCACAGACAGTTTCATATAGAGCATGTGTCTGCCGGTAGGTAGGATACGCCGTACTTTCCCACGGACTACCCATACACCACCTCCCAAGGTCGCACCTCTCACGATGTAAAGTAATTCTACCTAGAAAAATTACTACCGTCCAGACCTGTTTTAGGGCTGAGAACAACACGCCGCGGTGGGGGCATCACAATCCGTATATGACACTTTCTACCTTGACGCGGTGCGTCTTTGGTCAGATTCGATGGAACGCGGTATCCTTTGTCCGGTCTTAGCGCCCAGTAGCGCCCTAGAAGTGTGTGACCTGGCGCCCGGCCCGTCGGGCGTTGGCTTGATGTCGATGAGCAATCGTCGCCGACCTGGCACAGTCATCAACTGCGTTATCCATTAAACCTCCACCACCAGTTCAACTCAACTCAATCGGCACCACAATGGCTGGCGCCGTAGATCCCTCGGATGTATCTTATGAAGGGTGAGTTGTCCGTCGCGCTTCCCTGTCATTCGTTGGACGTTGAGGAACCTTCCGTGATGCTCAGGCTCGGAGTTGCCCCCAACATGGAGGTCATAAGAGGCTGCATGGATGTTACCGCGGCCCCTCCTATATCGCAGCTCAGGCAGGAAACGAATAGAGGCATCACATCTCCCATCTCGGTGCTTCCGTCCGACGTTCTCCTTCTCATATTCGAGGCGTGCATCAGAGGTGCTCCGCTCTCCGACCTGTCGCATCCCGGGCTCGCTTTAGTTGGTTCCAATCACCAAGCACAAAGCTTAAATGACCCCCCGATACCCCTTCGGGTGTCCACTTCTCCATTGCTGGGGTGGATCGTGTGCTCGCATGTCTGTCGACGCTGGAGGAGCTTAGCTCTGACCACGCCGTCGTTATGGACTGTGGTCTTCCTCGATCTAGGACCCACATGGTTGAACCAGTCGCTCTCTCGTTCGCGATCTGCACCCGGGGTCCGTTTCTTTGGCCATCTGACAGCGGCGTACGACACGTTCCTGAAGCACTCATCCGGCCGAGTCGTCGACTTCTCGCGAGCGTCTCAAATATCTGTGGTTGCGTCGAGGGACAACCTGTTCTCGTTCCTCGATGGTTTCCGCTTCGTTGCACCCGCCTTGAAGAATGTTGAGCTCACTGGCTCTTCCGACGTGTTCGGTCCGAGAGGCGATACACAACACGCGCCGCTTGGTCTCCTGATGCGCAACTCACCGTATCTTAAACACATCTCACTTCACAGCATCCTCGTCGTGTGGACCCCTCTCCAAACACATGCGCGACATCTGACACACCTCGAAATCAGCTTCCATACATATTTCTTCATGTCCACCTCTCCGATCGCCAGAATCGAAGACGCTGTTGGGTTCCTACAAAGTGCGCCCGCGTTGGAGGTTCTTATCCTCATCGAGGGCTTCGTTGAATGCAGCATGGAGCACGCCAAGTCAAGAGGTCCAAGGGCAGAGCTGCCTCATCTCCGAAAGTTCGTTTTGGACGACGACTCCTCTGTCTGCCTCTATCTTCTCAATCACGTCGGCTTCCCTCCCACATCACAGGTCAGGATACGCTTCAGGAATACCTGGATCAACGAAGATGATGCTGCCTCCGTGACACGCCGCATCTTCCAGCATTTTCAAGAGAAAACCCAGCACGACAAAGCAACAGGCGCGTTGGCGTTGCTCTACAACGACCATACGGGGCTCCAGCTCCAGGCCAGCTCCACAGTTCCACCAAACTTTCTGCCCCATCGCTCCGACGATCGCCTTCCCGAGATGGACGTATGCTTGTGGTTCAACCACCTGTTTACCCCCCAAGAAAAGTGGTCACTGTTTCGTGCGGCTTGCAGCGCGCTGCCGTCAAATCTCGTGCACACCCTAGTCCTAGAAGGCGGGGACGATCAAGAACTGTGGGCCGCTCTCGCCTCACGCTTTCCGCGTACCATGCATATCACCTGTGTCATAACGCGCGCAGCTACCGACTTGTGCAAGCGTCTATTGTCGGCAGAGGAAGATCAACTTGCGTTTCCGGAGCGGCGGCGGCTGACTATATCTTATAGAATCGACCCATTTGTGGCTGCTGACAGGAAGGAGATCAAGGGTTCATTGTTGGAGTTGGTGAAGGGCTGTATGGCCAGGGCACCTCGGAGACGGCTCGTCATGAGCTTCAAGGTTACGAAGGAATGGGTTGATGTCAGGGGTGAAGCTATACTAGAGCATGGGGAGGCACGGTGACCTGCGCCGCATCGCAGAGAAGTCCAAGACCTTTCCTGAGGACATTTCGCAGGGCGGAAACTACAATTTAGCCAGTGAAGCAATGTATGAAGCTCACGTTTTGGGACGGCATCGGCGTGCGTCATCGGATAGTGCGTTTCCAAGCGAAGGGTTTGACGAAGTCCTGAACCTTGCGGCGCCGCGGCGGAACTGGAGTCGCCACACAGCCTCGAGCTCGGCCTACCTAGAAAATTGGAATTGAGGCATATCCAGGGAGGACACAGATGACGCCATAAGTCATACAATCGAGTATATATCTTCCTGCTGGGTTGCTGCTGGGTCCCAAGAACGATCCGGTGAAGTCTAGCCGAGTCCGAACTGTAATTTCAGAGTCCTAATTGGCACCTAACGCGCTACGCGTAATCGATACTATATAATCTCACGCGCTGACGGCCACTGTCGGCGGCCTCGGCCATCATCAGTTCGTTGATCAACTTCACGGGACCAGCACTCACGAGACCAGCACGAGTCAGTACAAGGCTTCTCATGAAACTCGCTCATGTACGTCCAGCGTCTATGCCTCGCCATCGGTTCAACTTGACTGAATCTAACATATGCAAGGAACTCTGCTCGAAGAGGGCTCTCACAGGAGTCGATGTCTGTCCTGTTTCTCCACAAACCTAACCCCGCTCTTCCGATTCGGTCCATTGCTTCGATGTCTCCACGGCAGCAGCGCCTCCCGCAACAGCGGCCATCTCTCGACGGCCGAATCCGACCGGAGCGTCTTCTCCCCCATCTCGACGCTACCCTCCGATGCCCTCGTCTTCTTATTTCATTCATGCAAGGACAACTTCATATCTTCTGTTCGACACACTCTCAGTGAAGATGATCCATATATGCAAACAGAGGGCCCTACGTTGGCGCCGATCTCCGCTAGGACCTTACCAAGCTGGATTGCGTGCTCGCATGTCTGTCGACGCTGGAGAGATATCATTCTACACACTCCGTCATTATGGGCCGACATCGTCCTCGACACAGGACCGATATGGACGACCCAGTCGCTTATCCGTTCTGGGCTGGTCCACGAAATTCGGTTCTTTGGGCAGCTGTCGTCCGCCTTCGATGGTTTCTTTGAGAAGCAACTTTCCCACCCCGTCGACCTTTCGCGTCTCTCTCTCATCTCCATAAGTGCGCCGCCGCCACTCTTGGTACAATTCCTCAGTCGTTTGCCTCGCAACGCTCCTACCTTGAGGACCGTAGAAATCGGTGTTTCCCCTTCCCCCGGCCTCGTCGGGACCGTACCCCCCGACCTATTGATACGGAATTCACCACACATCGACCGCATCGTCATCCGTAGTCTTGCTATGATATGGAACCCTCCCCAGACCCCTACCCGGGTTCTGACACACCTCGAAATCAACATTAGCATCTATTCTTCCCCTGTGGCCAACCAATTATCGAAGATCGAAGATGCTGTCGATTTTATACGTGGCACCCCCGCATTGGAGGTTCTATCTCTCAGCGGATGCTTCATCGCTCTGAGGGATGCCGCCGGCTCGATAAGCGTAAAGGCAGAGTTGCCCCATCTCCGCACACTCGTCATAGATGGTTCCGCACCTGCGATTATGTACTTCCTCAATCACGTCAGCATCCCATCAGCATCCCGGGTACAACTACACTTCACGCTTCTCTGGCCTGGCCAAGATCCACCTATCCTGGCGATATCCTTCGTGTTCCGCCGCTTCTCCGCACGCCCTCGGAGCCATGCCGCAACAGGAGTCCTCGCGTTACTTTGGAACTCGGGAACAGGGTTTCAACTGCTGGCCTCCTCTACGGTCCCAGCGAACTTTCACACCCTCCGAACGGGCGACCACTTCCCGGAGGTCGACGTGGACCTGCGCTTCGATCGGGGACCCGACCCCGGGAACAAGTCCCAGTTGTTCCTCGCGGCGTGCAACGAGCTACCACCGGGATTCGTGCACACGCTTGCGGTCCAGGGCCCGGATGACCTAATGCTGTGGGGTCAGCTTGCCACGCGCTTTCCGCACATCACGCATATCATGTGTCTGGACATTCCTGCGGCCCGCTCCTTGTGTTCGTGGCTGCAGGAAGCATCGACCAGCTCGGGTGGGGAGCTCCCGGCGCTCCAGCGTCTCACGATGGCATCTAGGGTTCACGCACATCTTCTTGAGGCACACGACATCGTGCAACGCGTGCTGCTGAGCCTCCTTCAGAAAGCCTGGGGGTCAGTGGCGCCCTCTGCGCAGCTCTATGTAAGCTCTACTATTGATGGAAACTGGGTGGAGGCTGTGGGTGAAGTGGCAGATCACGCCTCGGAGCTACTTAGCATAGGATAGGCGTCTGGTTGGTTCTGATTATGAATTAGTCAAATCGGCTCTTCGGGAAAGATATAGCGAGTGGACGACCAGCAATCTGACACGCCGAGAAGTCGAGTGAGTATCGGGGCGCGAAGAGACATACCGAAAGAAACTGTAGTGGATTTGGGAAAATTGACGCGTAGCGGCACTGGGGACGCGTCCACTGACGAGCTGGGCCACTACATTGAGAATTTGCACGAAGACAAGGCCACCGTCTGGCCATTCAAAGTTGGTTAGCGTCCGGCTTGCCTCCCCCCTACCTGACTTGTCGTCGTGCGCAAGTCAACAAAGTCCCATCCTAGCTGAAAGCACACTGGATTCAAGTTTTCATCCAGAGCACTTCTTACTGTAGTGCGTAGAGTGGCGATGATATCGTCCATGATGGCAGACTCCATGCTCCCGTATGACGTACGCGAGAAAGGCATCCTCCAAGGTCTTCTACTAAGCCGTTTCATATGTTGAAGCGGCAGCACCATTAGAGATACAGGCTCAAGAGAATCGTGCATGCCCCCAGACCCAGCCAACTGGAGATACTGCAGCAGCATGGATTCGCTAACCGTAGCATTCAATCTGTGGCAGGTTACTCGGACCGTATACAAATACTCTGATACGGCAGAGACGAGATGATACGTGAGTACTAAGAGCGCTGAAGGTCACACAACTGGACGGAATCCTTCTTGGGGTATGCTTATAGTATGTGAGGGATGCGGACGTGGCAGTGGCAAAGTTCAGGTCCAACAACGAGTCGACCAAGTTGCGACCAAGCGTCGGCGTCCCCGGGTCGGACTGGCCGGTGATCGGTGAAGCTGAAGTCCAGCTGAGTCATGATTCCATTTTTGTCACGTAACGCGTACGCGCGTGCGACGAGGTGCGACGCGCCGCCTGAGAGTTGCCTGAGTCGGCCTGGGTCGGCGGCCCCGGCCATCATCGATTCATCAGCTTCCCAAGACCAGCACTCCAGCACGAAACCTTCTCATGTAACCCACGCAAATAGGCCCATGTATGTTCTTTGTCTATGTTTCATGCCACTCAGCTCAACCCGATTGAATCCAACATTATATGCAAGGCACTATACTCGAAGAGAGCCCTCATGGCAGTCGATGCCTCTCCTGTTTCTCTGGACACCTAACCTCGCCGTTCCGATTCGGTCCATTTCTTCGACGTCTCCACAGCAGCAGCGCCTCCCACACCAGCGACCATCTCTCGAGGGTCGAATCCAGCCGGAGCGTTTTCTCTCCTATCCTAGCGCTACCCCTCGACATCCTCGTCCTCTTATTTCATTCATGCAAGGACGACTTCATATCTTCTGTTCGACACACTCTCAATGAAGACTATCTCTATGTGCAAACAGATTACCCTGCGTGGAGACCAATCCCCCCTGTGACCTTACCAAGCTGGATTGTGTGCTCGCATGTCTGCCGACGCTGGAGAGACATCGTTCTACACACCCCATCATTATGGGCCGACATCGTCCTCGACACAGGACCAATATGGATGACCCAGTCGCTTATCCGTTCTGGGCCGGTCCACGAGGTCCGGTTCTTTGGGCAGCTATCGCCCGCCTTCGATAATTTCTTCGAAAAGCGGCCTTCCCTCTCCGTCGACTTTTCGCGTGTCTCTTTCATCTCCCTGGGTGCGCATGCGCCACTTTTGGTGTCACTCCTCAGTAGTTTGTCTGGGAATGCCCCCGCTTTGAGGATCGTAGAAGTCAGTGACATCTCCGATTACTCCTCCCTCGTCAACGCCGTACCCCTCGAACCCTTAATACGTAATTCGCCACACATCGACCGCATCGTCATCCGTGGTGTTCCTATTACATGGAATCCTCTTCCGACTCCTACCCGAGTTCTTACACACCTCGAAATCAACTTTGACCTCTACTCTCCCTATTTCACCACGTTATTGTCCCAGATCGAGGTCGCTGTCGAATTTTTACTCGGCACCCCCGCATTGGAAATTCTATCCCTCGGCGGATGCTTTACTACTTCGAGCACGGACGCTGCCGGGTCGAAAAGCGCAAAGGCAGAGTTGCCCCATCTCCGAGCACTCGCCATGAACGACTCCGCGCCTACGATTACATACTTCCTCAATCACGTCGACTTCCCCACAGCATCCCGAGTACAGCTACGCTTTACATCTGTCAGGATGAGCGATGATCAAGCTATCCAGGTGATATCCACCGCATTACGCCGCTTCTCCGCGCGCCCTCAGGGCCATGTTGCAACAGGGGCCCTCGCACTGCTCTCGGGCGCTGAGGGAACAGGGATTCAACTGCTTGCCTCCTCTACGGTCCCAGCGAACTTTCACACCATCCGAACGGACGACCACTTCCCGGAGGTCGACTTGCACCTACGCTTCGACCGGTGGCACCCCGAGAGCAGGTCCCGGCTACTCCTCGCGGCGTGCAACGAGCTACCACCGGGATTCGTGCAGACGCTCGCGGTCGAGGGCCCGGACGTCCGAATGCTATGGGGCCGGCTTGCCGCACGCTTTCCGGACATCACGCATATCATATGTCTAGACGTTCCCGCGGCCGCCTCCCTGTGTTCGTGGCTGCCGTGGCTGCAGGAGGCATCGACCAACGAGGGCGGGGAGTTCCCGGCGCTCCAGCGTCTTACGATGGCATCCAGGGTTCACGCACATCCTCTTTGGAAGGTACACGACACCGTAGAACGCGTGTTGCTGAGCCTCCTTCGGGAAACCTGGGGGTCAATGGCATCCTCTGTGCGGCTGTCTGTAAGCTCTACTATTGATGGAAACTGGGTGGAGGTTGTGGGTGAGGTCGTAGATCACGCCTTGGAGCCAGCATAGGATAGGCGTCCGTTTAATTATGTATAGCTCTCAGATTATCAATCGATGATATTGGTTCTTCAGGAATGAGATGGTTAATGTCAAGTAATCCGACACACCGAGAGGTCAAGGGCCTGCATTATCGGCCGCTGCGTCGAATCTGTGGCAGCCTGTAGATTGCTCGGCACCCACGGATACGGATACCCCGATCCAGCGGAGATGAGGTGATGTGGATAAGGAAAGCGTGAAAAAGGGAGGCGAGCTCATCTCTATAGTGAACATGTATCGTATGGGCCTGGGAGCGCACGTCATGTCAACGGTGCCAGGACGACGGTGATACTGTAGTCGTCCAAAATTGAAGACTGAAGCCTTCGACTCTGAGAAGAGAGCTCAGCGCTCAGGCTCAGCCAAGCGACAATGAGGGTTATGGTCGCCTCTGACGACCCTAGACCAGTCGAATGAGCCTGCCGACTCGCTGACTCCAATAGCTGCCACAATCATCATGGCTTTCCATACATGATACGAAATATTCTACACGTATCAGCTCGGCCTGGAACTATTAGGTATATAGCACCTCTAAGTCTAAGTGTGCAAGCAACTATGTAGGGTACGAAGCCAGGAATTACTGTAAATACGAAGATTCGTGGTTCTACAGGTCTAAAGCGAGGCGGAATTGATGGGGTATGTTCGAATCAAAGCTAATGAGATAGTCTGCTATCACGTTCCTGACGCTAAGCAACCATGTCGTAGAGGTACAGGTTCGTAGTCAGCGTTTTGTCTGAGTGCTCAACCTGGTAGAGCGACATCGTCAGTATCGACCTTCCAAATGGACAGGATAACGCATACCGGAGCGACACCAAGTAGCCATTCCCCATCCATGTCAAGCTCCACGCCATTCTCAACGTTGACCCACGTGGGCGGGAGCGCAACGCTCGTTTCCACGTACGGCAGTGCCGAAACTAGATCGTGAGCGAAAAACTTGCCCCGCGGCACAACGCTCTGCTCCACGTTCACGCTCAGCGACGTCCCATTTGCAACACTGGGCTTGACGCGCGCATGTGCTTGTCGCGTGCGGCGGGTGTTGAAATCACGTAGGAAGAGCTGCTTATCCGAGGAGGCACGCAACCAACGCTGCCCGGAAATAGTCGAGCCGTTCGCGTGCTCCTGGCCAAACTCCAGACGGACGGATTGCGGACCCCAGGAATCCCATGGTATGGGTGCACCGGATGGGCTGGTAAATGCGAGGAGCGCGCTGCGGAGCGTCACCAACATGAGGTCGCCAAGCCGGCCAGAAGAGATGTCGACGAAGGTCGCGCGAAATATCGCCAGACTATCTAGTGGAGAGTGGGTGAATGGTAGTCGGGGTGCGGGGCGGGGATCCGGTTTCGCAACTCTTTCTTCGGGGGCGGGGTAGTGATCGGCGAACCCAAAGATGGAATGTAGTTTGATGTTATGTTGTAAACCCGGCAGCTCGAGGACGGAGACCACCTCTACTTGGAGGGGAAACTCGCCCTTGGCTGGCGGCGCGATACGGAAAATCTCGAGCACCCTCTTCTGCTTGTTCGAGAGCGCAAATGTATTCTCGGAGAGCACTGTCATGGTTTGCCCATATACGCTTCGTGGGTCGTCTACGAGCTGCAACACGCGTCAAGTCGAGCGTTGTACTAGGGTAAAGCAGACTCACTTTCGAATGTGTACCAGTCTTCCATGAGACAAGGTACAGTGCGCTGCGCTTGTCTCTAGAGCCAATCCACGCGAAGAGGTTGTCTCCAACAATCTCTGCGCTGACCCTGACAACGTCCATGCCGGCATGGACCGAGAAGACCACGCCGTTTGCGGCAGGGTGCCTCGCGCCTGTCGAGAAAGCCATGGGGCGGATCCGCAGCGCATCACTGCGTTCTTCGTATCTTGTCAAAGTAAACCTGATGCACATATCAAGACAAGGATCGGACTCACGTTATAGCGATCGTCAAGTCGCACTCTAGGGCAAGGGAGAATACGACCTTGGACCTTCCAGAGGTATACTCGTCCTTCCACCAATCCAAGTGAATGCTTGTCCAAGACGGTTCTATTTGTCCGTTTATGGGCAGTTTGCGCAAGTCGACATAGTCC
This sequence comes from Gloeopeniophorella convolvens, assembly GCA_022496205.1. NCBI lineage: Eukaryota > Fungi > Basidiomycota > Agaricomycetes > Russulales > Gloeopeniophorella > Gloeopeniophorella convolvens. The sequence goes on along the minus strand of WTXD01000031.1, from coordinate 128,665 downwards.
CATCCAGGGGGTAAAATTTCAAGAGGCGGGCAATCTACGAATTCCCGTAGTGCCACGAGAGTATCGTCTTGAATCGAAATGTCTAGAAAGTCAGAGCTGCGTAGAGACAGCTTAATTGGTGCCTTGCGGATACTGAGGTCTTGCCATGACTTCTCCAGAGTCTGCAGTGACGAGAGGCGATGGGATATAGATGTGGGCCCCGAGGAGCGGGGTTCGTGAACACCGGCGGTTGCAAAAAACACAAGGTATCGTAGGTATATCGAGCAGTCGACAACCGCGTTCAGTCTGCGACATACGGCCTGGCATGTGCAGATATCTTTGGGTGGTAGGAAGGCGATTATGTGGACGAGGAGTTCAGGGGCAAGAACAAGAAGTGATGGAGAAGTTGTCGAAGGCTGCATTTGGGGAGATGGGATGTCGATTTGGGAAGAACTTGCTTCGCGGTGACCCAACGGTGACCGGTCCACGGCCCTCCCGCGGGCGACCGATTTTCCGGCAACAGGCGGATACATAGAACGGCCTCCGGCCCCGGTTGCGCTCATTACGCTGCTAGACTCACTTTCACTTTCACTGGTCACCGTCATCAAAGACCGCTAAAATAGCAGCGCTCAAGGCATCCATACATCCTTGCAATGGACCCCCAAATGTCAGAAACATGATAACCTTTAATGCCGTGTCTTCAGTTTCTACACCGGCATTGCCCAATGTGTGCACCTGGGGTTTCGGTACAGGTAGCACGTGGACTCTTTCGCTGGAGGATCTGTCGGGTATACCGTGCCGTTAACAAGTAGCATTCTGCGTTGTCCTCAACGCCATCAGCCTGGTACCGGACTATGGTTTCCCAAACGTACCCCATCCTGACATCTAGCCAGATTTCCGTCTCCTTTAAGAACACTCCGACGAGTGTCCCATCGATGTCGATGAGGGAGCGCCGCCCGGCTTCGGTGGTAGATCTCCCTTGTCTATAACGGGGATTATTCTAGCGCGACTTTGTGGCGAGTGCCTGGCTAGTTCCACTAACGGCCTTTGTGTCAGGCCACGAATTTGTGTCTGTGAATCTGGGCCCTGCACGCGGTGGGTACCCTCTCTACATCCCACGCCTCAAGTTTCAACTTGCGCGTTCGCCTCTGACCACTCCTTGGTTGGGTTGGAATATCTTGTTCATGCCCTCTCCTTTTTTCAATTTCCCATCGCCGCCACCCGGCGAGCAGCAGACAGTCCCCTTCCCTCGTCGTCGTGGGGGTGTCGCTGCCGCCCCAGTTTATGCTCAACTCAAAGCTGAGAAAGAGCAACTCAAAGCTGATAAAGGGCAGGTCAGAAACAAACAGCACGACCCCAACAGCGGTAAGAAAGATGCCTCGAAGAGCACTACTATCGATGACCCGGGCGCCGTGAGCATCCTCCTCATACACGCCCTAACTATCTCATACAAACGCGATGCACCTCCCAGTCCCAGCCTCCGCAAAGAAAGACGAAGTCGTCAACGCGAGCTACCAGTGCTAGTGCTTCCCGCCGCCCGCGTGATCCGTCAGTTAAGAAGACGAAAGCTGCAAAAAAGAGTTCCGCTACTACAGTGCCCCGGGCCTCTCCGGAGGTCATCGTGATTGGCACACCTTCCTCTGTAAGCCTCGCTCCTCCACCCACGTTTCGTGTTGTACTCATACCATCTGATGCTGTCCAGTCTTCCCGGGCCCCTAGTAGGTCACGTTCTACGACCAACAGCACCCTATCCACCGGTACTCCGTCCACCTCAGGTCAGAGACCGGACAATCTCCCCTGCGAGGCCTCGCCCTTGGTACCGACCGGCGTGTCGCCACAACCTTTCCAGAGAGATAAAATACTTCCGAGTCCATCCCATGGCTATGATACGAACGGTCACAGCTTGTCAGGTGCTCGGGGTGAATTTTTTGAAGGAACATCGAAGTCGTCGCAATCGGGAGGCTCGCCAGTGCCGGGCTCGTCGCAGCACGGTCCTCCCATCGGTGGCACAGCTCAATGTCCTAGCTCGCAGCCGACAGACTCCACGGCCGCCGATCCCAATGTGCTCTTCCAACAGATCCTCGACGGGATGGCGTCAGGTGATCCTGGCATTGCTGACTTGGATCTCGCCAGCCTCTTCCCCTCCCCTGAGGACTGGCAATCTGTCGTTGGCACCAGTGTAGACACTACACCGGCCTCCAGCTCCACCCCGGCCTCGCACCCCAGGGCGATCTCGACCGCCCCGCCAGCCAAGGACGCTGCGTCAACCTCCAGTGCTACGCCAGCCCCCGGCGCCGTGCCCGCTGTTGACGCTACACCATCGGTGCCGACACCAACGCCAAATATAGTTGCACGACCCTATGCAACTCCAGGATCCTTTCCTGTTGACGATGCGGTTCCGCTCACGTCGACTCCACCCTCCTTAACTGCCGCCCCTGCTCCGCAATCCACGATGATGGCGCTCCCGTTACCTAGACCTCAGCGCACCTTATCTGAATATATATTCCCGAGCTTCTCCCAAGCGATGCAGAGCTTCAACTTTACCGGTACAGATGGTCCGCAAGCCCAGCGCACACTCATGGGCCCAGGGGTCCCTCCCGCGGGCGTAAACCATACGCAACGGACCATGCCACCCACCGGTCCGCCACGCAAAATGACGCCCGTCTATAACTACCCCATGTTCAACTCGACGAAAATATGGCGTCCTTACGGAGAACCGGGGCCCGATCCCGATCCCGATCCCGAGCCCATAAGGCTTGGCAAGCGGAAGCAGGAAGCAACCCAGAGCTCCGTGGAGCTCCCGAGCTTTCGTACCCTAGGACCAGGTGCGGAGCGCCCTGCTCTGCGCGCGTCTTCTAACCCCACAGCTGACGCCTCGATTGAATGAGTAGATCCCTGGGCAGACGCGACAGCGCATTCCGCTATGCGGGCACGCGCTCCGCAGAGCAGGCCCCGGTTGCCGGAGGCGACCGTGCGGATATCGGGCCAACAGCCCCGCGCAAGAAGTTCGAGCGCGTCGCTGCAGGGTGCTGGAAGCATGCCGAACAACGGGCACGTCCCTTTCGCACAAGATGGCTCGATATTTGAGCCGGAGGGACGGAAGAGAGCTAGGTACTCTGGGCCTAGCGGGAATATGTGACGAGCTGGGTCCCGGCGGCCGAACCTTCTGCGTCCCGAGAGGCTGTAGTAGTATAGCATACTGTAACTGTCCCTTGACTGTCCCACGAAAATACAATAGGGCTACGATGCCGTGTATGAGATTGCCACATATTATGCTGAATCATGGACGGGGGAAACGCGTTTTCTCCCAACGATGCATCAATGCCGGGACCTGGTGTCTGGATTCGAGCGCTGGTCTGCGTTTTCGCGCCATGCGCATTACGTACATGCGGCTTCCATGAGTTTTACCGGAGCGAGCCGAATTGGACTGAAGGCTCGTTGTTCGTCGCCAGAGGTTGCCAGCTGTTGTCAGTCGGCCTTGATGCAATTGTGGCCATGGGATTGAATATTGATGGCGCGGCCAGGCCACGCGAACCTGCGGGCGTAGCAACCGAAATACCAGTGGCTACACGCCGTAACGGGCGCCCTCTGCTGTATAGATGTGTCCACGGAGCGCCGAAGGAAACTACTTGTTCAGATCCACCTCGCTGTCCTTCTCAAGAGGTTTTTTTTAGGGGACTAAGGTCCTTCACACGAACCATGGGGGATTAGGAAATATGTAGCTTCAATTGCAATGAATATACAAATGCGCCAGCGACACGAGTATATCCTCGCGAACGTGACCTCGCACAGCAAAGGTACGGCTTATACTTAGGAGCAAGCGTGTAACGATTAACATGTAATGACGCATCCACGGTCATGACCATAGTTGTGCCAGAGTAGATCTCCCCAGGGGTATACTGTAGCAAATAAGCAAAAAGAATATGGCCGAGTCCGATGGAAAACAAGACACGACGCACAGCGCCCTCTAGAGAACGGCGATGGCACCGGCTGCCACGGCAGCGAGGGCTGAGCCGAGGAGCGCAAGCGAGCCGTCAGCCGCGCGTGGGGCAGCGCCCGTCGCGAGGCCACCTGCCGCCTGAACGGGGCCGCCGAGGAGCGCGGCGCCGCACTTGCTGTTCACGGCATCGTAGAGGGTAGGCTGGCCAGCGAGAAGAGCGCTGTTCTGGATGCCGGGGGCGTAGGGGACGGCGTTAAGCTGGGTCGTGTACACGTTCATGATGTTCGCAGTGCAGCGGTTGCAGAGCTGGTCCGAGGTGAGGTTGGCCTGCAGGCCGAGGAAAGCGATATTCTCCTTGCTGTACTGAGCCACGTCGGGGATGAGCGCAACCTGGGAGCCATCTGCACGGCGGAAAACCGCGCGCTTGCCAGAGGGAGCGGATGAGGATGTTGTAATGTTGTTTAGGCAGTAGTCGCCAGAATCGTCCTTCTGGCACACAGCCTGTTGGAGGGCGGGAAGGAGGTAGAGGACATCATAGGAGCGGAGGACATCGTCGTTCTTGGCGGACGTCAGCTCAGGTCCGCAGGCTTGGTAGAAGCTGGTGAGCTGGGTGCGGACGAGGGTAACGTCGCATTGGCTTGAGGAAGAGCAAATGGCGCCAAGAGCGGAGGTGATGGTGGAGGAGGAAATCTGCGTCGCGTTGGAACCCGCGCTGAATTGAGAGGTCGCATTGATCAGGGGTGCGAGGCAAGCCGACAGGGAGTCGTTGTCGTTCAGCTGATTGAAGAAGGTCGAGCAACTTGTACTGATGTTCGCGGGAATGAGGGGATTCGAGCTCGACGTCGAATTGGACGAGGACGCCTGTCAAAGATCGAACAAGGAGTTAGCAAAGAGGTTACATGACCAGCACGAGATGGTGATGGCAACGCACAGACTGAGCGACAGCGAGGGTGGCGAAGAGAGAAGCAACAGCGAAGGACTTCATGATAGTGACGGTGGGAAAGAAAGAGTGACTGAGGGTCTAAGATATTTACGTCGACGGGGTCGAGCGTGTCGGCAGAGGCGTTGCAAAAGCGTGGGGGGTGCTGAGCTGAAGGCAAAACGGGGCGAGGAATATTTTCCTCCTTTTGATCCCCTCGCGACACCACGTGCGATTCAACCCGTGCCTGGGCCGTCAGGCGCCTTCGCGACAATCACCGGCTCTTGACTCCTCCCCACCAGACCCAGGATCGAACATTTCCTGTAGCATGCGTCCCGCCGACTTTGACCGAACAGCCTCCTTCATGACTCCATGCCTGCAAATGACAGCGTATTCGACGACTTCCAGACGGTTTTGGGTGTGGTGCCCGCATCGGCGTTGCCGGACCGTCAGCCGCAGCGGTCAGTTATGCCCGCAGTTTGCTCTTCTGCTGTTCAATCCGCTGTCACGACGGTGAGCGATCTCTGAGCGTCGGCAGGAGATGCCCAGAGCCCGGAGGCTGTGGCTGGGAACCTCGCATGCGCCTCTCTGTCTTTTCTTACCGCACACGCAACCCCGCTACGCTGGTCGGCGTTTTCCCTGATTGGACAAGCATCATATGGGTTCGCACGTTCTCCGTCGGCGCGTTTGACAGCCATCTTCAATCACATCGGCAACCATCTCTGAACATTCAGAGCGTGGAATCTCGGCCGCATAGCTGCGGCGAGGGCCCGCCGTTAAGTAAGTGCAACAACGTTCGCGATTTTTCTAGGCGGCTCAGGGATGGCCACTGTCAGAGCCAGAAGCTGACTGCCCTCGTGCAGCGCTGCGTTCTAGGCGTTCCGGCACCGCCTGCTTTGCGATTTCGGGTGCGCAACCTCCGTTCGCAGTTTGTTCAATTCAACGGCGCTTACTGTACTTGCGGTCAGATTCGTAGACATCGTGGACTGCTGAGGCGCCTTGTATGCCTAAAAGGCAAAATTCACGCCGTGTGCAGCCCTTGCCAGTCCGAGGAGTCGCGTGGCATTCGCCCGTATCTCTACCCTGTTTCGAATCGCGCTCTCTGGTCCATTTATCAACAAGTAATGTCAGATCAAAGATCATCTCCTCTGTTCCTGCGCCGGCTGTCATCTTGCTCATCCTTTTGTCAGTGCTACGAACTACCGTGCGGGACGCTTTCGTTCGCGAAAGGAGGCACTTGACCATATGATGTCATCGTCAGGCACTAAGTCTAACCCCAGCATGCCCTTATGTTAGACGAATGCTCATTTTCGAGGCATGCAGGGATGACCCTCTCAAAGAGTTCCGAGATTGATTCGCGGAAGACCGCATTCCCCATACCTTCCCTTTGAGTCAGGAGGGATACTCTACCTGCATTCACGCCCCAGGATACTTTGGAACCCTGGTGGAAACCCCGGCGCTTGTTTCAGGGTGGGTCATGTGTTTGTATGTACTAGCGCTGGAGAAAGGTTCCTCTAAGTGTGCCCTCTTTGTGCAGGACTATCTTCGCAGGCACCGGCGCCCAGTGGTTTGAGGCGTCCCTCAGTCGTTCCGTGACTAAGTAAGTTACTCCAAGGGCGCACCTCATTCAACTTCCATCGAGTTATCGGTTCATGAACCGCTCCCTTATGGCTCCTCGGCAGTCAAACTTCCCATTGGAAATCCCCCGTCGCTTCAGCGTATGTCGATACGTACTTAATATGTTCTTTTGCAGGGCGCCAATAGTGAATACAGGCGGCATCCCTTAGCCACCTCGAGGAGTATGGACCTGAAGAACGATGCGGCTACAGTGCAGCGCGGATTTATGCGCGGCCTCATCACGACAGATTAGCTGATATGGCGCGACCTCGCGAAGCGGTTCCCGCGCGTTGCCCATATCCCTTGCTGTACCTCGGAGACTGCAGCATCGGCGTGGCGTACAATGCGAGCAGACCCCAAGGCGTTTCCGATGGAGCCCCGGCCTGAACAGGTGGAGACCGACAGCATACAGGACTAGAAGTCAGCGTGAGCCCGGGCTTCTGGAGGTTTTGAAGAAACGTAGAAGGCGCGGGCGACTAATCCCACTTCTGGTCTGGATTTACTGCGTTGAAGTGAGACTGACGGTTGCACGCATCAACGCTGAGCGTAGAATGCTGGCCAAGCTGGCTGGCGCCCCTTGGGCCTGGGCTTTACATGGACTGCGGCGTCGCCTGCCGTCTCATTTGTTTACACAGCTCCGATGCACGACGACAGCAGCTACGTAGGCATCACGTACTGAGAGCGTATATACGTAGCCCTCTCCCGGTACTTAGCTGTGTCGGAGTCTGGACGAGATGGCGAATCTGGCATGAGATATTTGCTCAGCTGCAGGGTCGGGTGTCCTAGCGGTCGGCCAGACCGGCTTTTGCCGGGCGCCACGAAAGCGCGTGGTCGCCACCGGCCATCGGCCACCTGTCGCCACAATTGTCCCCATGCAGAGGTCGCGTAGTACACAATTGACCTCTGCCTGCTACCTGCACCTACTGGCAACTTGAAGCTCGCTGAATTGAACCGATTCAACCATTTTTTCTGACGCATCCTTTCGCCCCCAATCTTCGACAAACCAATCCCTCAAAAGTGACCGGGATGTACTGCGAAAGGTGAGCATTCGAGCCTTTTCACTCATGACATGTCGCGGATGCTCACCGAAGTCGCGACAGTGCTAAATCCTACTGGATTGATTGCCTTGAGCTCCGCGAAAATGTTTTGAGCTATTCGGCCTCCGTTTCTACGAGCGGTTCGACGGGGGTCAAGCGAAGCGTCCTGGGCATGTTTGATGATGAAATCGCAGCGCTAGAGCACGTAGCACTGCCCGCACTCAAGGCTCACCGTAACGCATTGGCACCGGTCTTCAAGCTTCCTTACGATGTCCTCGTTCTAATTTTCGAGGAGTCCCACCGCGGCAGCTTGATTGACTTGCAAGGACAGACAGCACGCGGTGACTCTGTTCCTCGCACTATCTCAGCCATATATCCCCCAGGCCACCGGACCGCATCTCGCGCGCACCTACTGGCGCGGAGGACTTGCTCGCAAGTGTGTCAGCGTTGGCGGAATATCGTCCTCAATACTTCTTCCTTGTGGAAGGACGTCGTCGTCGAAGCAGGCCCCCGAGAGCTCCAAATGGTGTTAGCTCGTGCACAGTCTCCCCGCGAACTCTGTTTTATTGGCCGTCTGACCACGGGGCCATATATGGACTACACCCCCAGGTTGGACTTCTCACGCGCGTCCGAGATAGTTCTCAAGGCCCTCAACAAACCCACGGTCATGGCCAACCTCATCAGCTCCCGTTTCAACGCGCCCGCTCTGAAGAAGCTCGACCTCGCTTGTGATCAGTGGGTGTCCTGGGACTCTTCAGCAAGAGATCACCAGCCTGTGCCGCTTCATCGTCTAGTCGAGGGCTCGCTACGCCTTCAAAGCATCTCCCTCCGCAACTTTCTCATCACATGGCAACCCTTCGCGCAGCCTTTGCTCTACCTAACGCACCTCAACGTAATCATCGAGAGCGGACAAACGAAGCACTCATTGTCTCGCATGGAAAGATTCGTGGAATTCCTGGACAGTACACCAGCTTTGGAGCACCTCAGGCTTTATCGGTGCTTTTCGGTTGGACGGGACTCGCTGGAGCCGAGCTCACGGACCGTAGAACTTCCTCATCTGCGACGGCTCGACCTGGAGATCGGAGTGCGTGACTGCCTCTATTTCTTCGACCATGTTGATTTCGCTTCCAATTCGCGAGTCCGCGCCTTGATCCCGATGGGTGCGACGACCGTCAATGAGCAGGGTCTCACCTCCATGATAACCAAGTCGTTCCGTCGCCTTGGTGAAGTGCTCCCGGATTCAGGACCTACCGGTACGCTCGTGCTCCTCGACTCCGAAAACGGAGGGCTGCAAATCCTGGCCCACTCTTCCCTGTACACTCCTTTCCAGAACGCGATCCCACGTTTCGGTATTGGTGCTAGCGCCGATCTGGACGTGAATCTGTGCTTCATCGGACGAGTCAATGGAGAGATAGAAAACGCCTTTCGAGCTGCGTATAACGCCCTCCCTCCGTCATTTGCACACACTGTGGCGGTCTCGTGCGGGAGCGATCGAACGTGGCACGAGCTCGCAGAACACTGTCCTCGCGCCATGGAGATCGTGTGCTGCCACCAATCTGCGGCAGCCTCCCTCTGCGGCATCCTTACACCCTCAGGGACTCGGAGGGCTCAATCGGTGACGTTTCCAGAACTAGTACAGCTCACCATGTGCGTGGGTCGTATCACGCCTGACGAACTGGGGCACACGCTCCTGGCGGCTCTTCGCGCTCGCGAGAAGATGGGGCGGCCACTCAAGCGGCTCTTTCTGCACTCTGAAGAGGCCGGAGATAGCTCTGTTATGGAGGCCATGCGAGAGATTGTGGAATACGTCGAGGAGTTCCGAGTCTAATGCGACCGATAGCTGAGCACGAGCCTAGGTCAGGCTTAGAATGATTCAGTATCTACTGCCATAATGTCTTGTTAGTTATGAATTTGTCATGTCGAATGACCTGCTGCTTGGTTAGGGCCCGGCGGGCTATCAACGGTGATACACTGTATACTCAATCAGAACATTTCCTCCGCCCCCGCGCATACAAGCGTGCTTATCGTGGGCTATGGACGGAGTAAGAATATTATTTCGATCGCATGTAAGGCTTTCCGTGCCAGCACTAATCCGCAACATTCTCCCGGACTCTGGTCCACCAACGTCCGACCGACGCCCTCGCGCTGCTTCACGGCCGGGCACCGCCACGCCACATCGGAGCCAAGATAAAAGGTGTCGTGCGGCACATGGTATTGTGGATCATGTCGTTGACTTCAAGAAGCAATACTGAGACGAGCCCGACTACCCTACACCTGTATCAAGTAAATCCGCCACACAACAAGCGATCGTAAAAGTACACCTGCGCAAAGTACATCCACCGAGTAGCGCAGCCATCATATCAGACCGTTTCTACGTGTTCGACGTTGTCACGTACTTCGACCAACCACTCCACCCGGGACACGCACTTCCGTAGAATGAGTCGGTGGAGTGGCTGTCCGAACAACCTACGCGACCGCAGAGCCGATAATAGGGCAGACTCGAGGTTCGAACGAGGGATATTGATACTACATAATGTCAGCACCCCGAGTCCTGGCGCGGGAACCGTCCCATCTTGGCGTGGTAAAATGGCGTGGCATAGAGCAACTGCTGTGCTACCGTCGGGACAAACGACGTGTCTAACCCGAGGAAACCGCTCGATGAGATGGTGCCATAGCGTAGGACTGGCTTCTTGAATCAAGAGCGTGTCCACAAATGCTTCCGGGAGCGCGTTGATTGCTTCGCGATACGCGTTCACTGGCGCGCCGCGCCAAACCTTGAAGCAAAGGTTCACATCCGTATCTGCGTCAGGTGGGGACATCGGCACTTCGAGTGGGAACGCCTCGTGGGGGCTGGAGTGTGCGAGTACGTGAAGACCGGTTTTGAGGCTTTGAAATAACCCGATAGTACCAGTCGCCGCCCCGACTGCTCGAGATTCCTCGTGGAGGAAGAATCGGAATGTTCGGCGAATGACGGAGATGATGTCTTCTTCCTCAATCTCGCTAAACCTAAAACGGATCTGAGCGCGTGATGTGGCAGGGAAAGCTATATGATTGAGCAGATAGATGCATTCCGGCGTGCGGTCGTCTAATGTGAGCTTTCGCAGGCGAGGGAGCTCCACAGTCTGATCGCTGGGCTGGATAGCATCACGTCTGAATTGAAAGCACCAGATGAGTGAGAGGACCTCCAGTGCCGGTGTGCTCCCGAGGAATTCGACCGCCTTTTCAACACGGGACAACGGAGATTTCGTCATGAAATTTGAACGATCCACGGTAATTTCGAGATGCGTGAGATGGCGTGCTGAGAAGGGGAAGGGTTCCCATGCGACAAAGACATTGTGGAGTGACATGTGCTGGATAGACTGTGAATCGCATGACAGAAGGCTAAGGGGTACAGGCCGGGAACCTTCGAAGCGCGTAGAGGGGAGGGAGATGGTTAATTCGGCATTCGTCAGAGCGGACGCGCTGCCGGGACGAAAGCTTTTGAGGAAGGACACGACCAGATCTTCTGTGAGAGAAGTTAAAGATAGCGCAGATACACGCGAAAATCCGATGGTGGCAGGTATTGCAATGTCTGGATTTGAGTACATCGATGAGAGCCGGCCGAGGAGACGAACCCTGGGGACGGGCTTAGAGCGAATGAATGATTGCTTCAGCCATAGAGGGCCAAGGTCGACCACGATGTCTCTCCATAGAGAAGGCGAGCTCAAGATGATGCCCCTCCAATGTCGACAAACGTGGGAACAGGCGATCCACCCGAGCGTGATCGGTGCAGGGGCAGGAGGGAGGTCCTCAATGCTGCTGTTGTTGGGGAGCTCTCGCATCAAAGCTCCGTCTTGCACAGAACCGATGAAGTCTCGTTTGCATAGGTCGAAAACAAGGGTGAGGATGTCGGAGGTGAGCTTCGAGATGGGGGAGGCTGCAACGTCGCCCTGGAGTGTAGGTGCATGGAGCTCTGGTTCGTTCGCTCTGAAGGCGTATGTAGACGCAACTTTAGAGAGGTCAACTGTGCTTGACGCCTCACGCATTCCCAGCCAGTGGTGATCTTGAAGTCGAGTGAGCGAGAGCCAGCGGGATTCAGCGCTGTTGGCAAAGTTGCTGGGTCAGTAGTTGGCGCTGTCTAAGGTTTAGGAAGGCACCTTTCACGTGATAGCTTCGCGGGCGGTGCATCCATCAGGCCTTCGATACGAACAGGAATGTGGGGGTAGTGACAGTGCCAGGGCATCGTGAAGGTTTATATCCAAGTCAGTGCAGCGGAATTCGACTTCCAAGGCCCAGGATGGCTGCCCCATGAAACGGAGATGGCACTGGTTGAATGAGCGATCCCGGTGATGCTCGAGAGCCCTGGCATTCAGATGAACGCCGAGGATGGAGCCCAGGGCATTCCGGAAGATCAGTGGGCCTCTGTCCCATGCTCAAGTAGGTAATTTCGAAGGTACATATACATAACGAAGGCGAAGATCAGGCAGAGGCGCTGAGCCTGGCGCTAGCAGGAGACGGACAAGCAGTGAAAATGGACCCCATATTCAAGCCTATTCAAGCATCGACTTCAGGGTCCGACATATTCAAATTTTGTGGGCGCCTACTGCACGACGCGTCTCGGGCCGGCGCATTGATATATCATGGACAAGCAAGAGCCTGCTGCAAGCAGGCAAGAGCGCGTGTCGCGCGCCTGTCGACGCATCCGACTCCCGGGTCCTCTCTTGTCCATGTCCACCATCCCCATCGCTCGCCGTCGCCCTGCTCCATGTCCTTCCCCCTTCTCATGCCCGCCCCTTTCCACCTCAGAGGCGTGTGATACACGTGGTTGAACCCGTATCCTGCCCCCGGCCGGCGTCCACGCCGCACCCTCGCACAGCCTGCTGAGTCTTCTACTGCCTTGTGCCCTCTCTGCCTGCTGCGCCGCGCAGCGCTTGCCTCCACCCTCGAGTTACCGCTGCCGTCGCGTTCTCTTTTGCCCCCGCGCCCTTGTGTCCCCCCCTTCCATCTTTGCCAGTGGCGAAGCAGGCAGGAGGAGCCATTGGCTATGTCCTGGCATGGGGCACCTCTGTTCTGACCCAGTGACCCCTGCTCTTGTCTTACAACTCCTGCCCGTCTTCCCTTATCCCCGCTGCGGTCCCTTGATAGCACCTTCGTACTACCTCGCTACCTATGTACACCCGCGCGGTTCGTGTCGTGCGCCGTGTGGGGTCGGCCCGACGCGGGATGGGGAGAACCAGCACTGGCACAGCCCGGGGGCAGCTACCCCGCCGCCTACGTTGTTACCCCCATCACCATGTATCTCGACTACCTTGCACAAATCATGTATATGTTCTAGTACTTGAAACAGCAAATCAGTAAAAGAATCTTCGGCCCATTTCTGCCAAGGGCAGCATGCTCGTTTGGGTGGAGCCAGACCCAAACCTCGAAGTTCGAACGCATGCGAATCTCTCTTAGCACGAACCTCCCATGTGATGTGCTCATTGATCCACTCGAGACAGACTAGTTGCGGGATGTTGCAGGACGCGGACGTTGGTGGGCGCGAGTTGACTGGACTTTGCAACGGTGCACGGCACGTGGCCGCCGGCTTCGGAGCCACTTCGGAGTCTGGCACTGTCGCTGCTGCGCACAACGTGACTGCATGAGAGTCGCCGCGGCCGCGAGATCCCTGGAATCCTTCAATCGATGATCTAGTACCTGGCACGGCTGCCGTCCCCAGTAGTGCACATCTCACTACATCCCGCTTCCTCAGTTGCCTCACTGCTGTTGCATATTTGATCTTCCCATGACTGACGTACGCCCTGACGAGACGCCACATGAAAGGTAATCTGCGCTGTAGCTGCACCCTTGCTTTAGGTCTGATCAAAATTTCACGCTTCATTCGGCGCCAACTCCTACTGGGATCGGTGCTTTCAGTCGCGTACCCAGAGCGTGGACCAGCATACCCTGCGATCCGGTGGACATCCGCTCGATGAAGACTCAGGAAGGCGCCGTCGGGAGACGTTGGACGATGAAATCAATGCAATTTTAGCGTTACTGGACTCTGCAAAGGCTCGCCGTAACGATGCGTGCTCTGTATCGCAGCTTCCGGACGACGTCCTCTCTCTTGTATTCAAGGCTTTGATCGACGATACAGTGGCAGTGCTACAAGCACGAGCAAACCTGGACCATGCTCCCCGTCTCTTTGTCGAGGAAGACATCATTTCTGACGACAGCGAGAGCGACGACTCGGAGTTCTCGGAATCGCAACCTTCGTCTCAACCAAGCAGCCCTTTGTGCCCCGAATTATTCGATCCTCTCAGATATAGATGGGTCATATGCACGTTCGTCTGCCGTCGTTGGAGGCGGGTAGCGCTCGGTGCGCCTTCTTTGTGGAAGGACGTGCTTGTCGATTTGGGTCCCACGTGGTTTCAACGCTTTCTCACCCGCTCAAACGGCGCTCGGGGGATTCAATTCTATGGCTTCGTATCGCCGTCTTACGAAGTGCTTACGGGCCAACGGCTCTCATATTCTTTGGACCTTTCGCGCACAGAGGTGCTCTCATTGCGAGCCAAAGGGAGGCATGCGCTTGCATCATTCCTCAGGTGGTTTTCGTTTTCTGAGCATCCTATGGTAGCTTTGAAGCGCGTCGAGCTCTCCGCTATCACGCCCCTTTTAAAAATTGAATACCTACGTGAATTTCCCCTTGGCGATTGTCTCAGCGCCTCGCCGTCTCTTCAATATGTCTCGCTGTCTAACATAATCCCCTCCTGGAATCCTGCACCACCACTTCCCATGCAAGCGCTCACGTACCTTTTGGTGATGTGGCGGACATACAAGGGCCACTATTCGATCATCTGTTTTCCGGGCCCAAGGATATCGTAGAAGTGTTGAAGATGACCCCTTCCCGTGGGGACTTTTGTGCCACCCTCGGCAATCAGCTGGTCGACAGCCACAGATGGAATCGCCAACCTGCCGCACCTGCAGAAACTTGTGTGGGACGACTGCGCATGGCCTGATGGCTTCTTCGACCACATCGCATATCCCGAATCAACGCAAGTCCGTCTACGCCTTTCGTACTTATTCGACAATGATGTCGCTCCCATTTTGCATCGGACCTTCCGTTACTACCAGGAGACCCTACCAGACGAAGCAGAAGGGTCACTCGCCTTGCTCCATAGTTCAGAGCCAGGCTCGGAACATGGGGTACAGATACTCGCGGACTACACCCCCCTCATAATCTCCTCTTTGGAGTTCGACGATCGACCTCTCATCGAACCAGGCCCAAACATCAACCTCTGTTTCAAGGACATTGCGCGGGGTGGTCGGTCCTCCCAAATCAACACATTACGCGCAGCGTGCCAAACATTTCCTGCACTGGCCGCGCGCGTTCTCGTCGTCGAGGATGGCGACCCACAGCTCTGGAGTGACCTAGCGGAGCGTTTTTCCAACGCTACCCAAATCACCTGTTGCGGATTGGCCGCCTATAAAGCTCTATGTCGTCTTCTTTCACTGTCTGGAGGGGAAACAGTCGCCTTCCCCGAGCTGGAAGTGCTGAAGCTGTGGAGCGTGAGAGCGCTAATTCGGTGGATCAAGTTGATTTCTGTTCTCCGCGCACGAAAGGAGCAAGAGCGGGCCTTAAAAAGGTCATTTTTGATTCATGCCAATTGAACGATCTCAATGTGGACTCTATACGCGAGGTGGTCGACAGCGTGGAGGTTACGGTAGGGCGAAGGTGTGGTGATCGCACATTGTGGTATTTGATCGAGGAAATTCTTGTATTGTTTAGTCGCCGTCTTGCTCGAAGAGTTACTGATGGTTACACCTGGTTGATCCCGCGCGAGTCCGACCAGTAGCTCGCTCGCAGTGGATTTGTTGTTCAGGCCAAGTTCGAGTGTCTTGAAATTGTTGGAGTTCAGCATCCAATGAGACGAGTCTGGTGATACCATGGTGATTATTGAATCGTGCTTCGCGGACTCACCAATCATCACGGAGCATCACGGTCACCGCCCGTTCACTGCCGGCAGTCCGCAGAGTGTCTGCAGGTGTCCGCAGGACACACTTATATGCGAGCACGTGAGCACGTACTGTGGACTCTGCGACCGCGTCGACTGGTGTTTTCCGGCCACTAGACTCCCCTCTGAACTTTGTCTCACTGCTTATTACCCGTACCAAAGAATTTCGACTTGATCCCAATTACTAACTCCAACTTCTCCTGCCGACTACTGCGCGCTGTCGCGTCGAATACGCTTTGTGGGCGGAGTCTCCAGCAATCTACTCACTAAAGACGCTGGGCATTTCCGACCGAATATTCTTATCAACAACCCTCCCTGGCCATGGCAAACTACTCCGAGAACAAGGTTGCTGTAAAGTTGGAAAGGTGCGAACGTGCTTAATCATCGGAGTCTTCCAGCGAACTTATGGCTGGTCCTCGGGCCATTTTGACGATAGTGACAACGATCAGCACATTTCCTGTGATAATGTGCTCTCCGTCATCACCAAAACCCGAAACTTCTTGCGGGCCCTTGCGGCCCGGATGGCTTCCGGGTCCGGTTATCGCCCCCGGTATACCCGTATATCTTCCGGATCGAGAATTCATCGATAGGCAAGCTCGGGCAACCCCGGATATCTGTGAGATCAAAACTATGAGATAAGACCCGGTTATTACCGGAGGTTGTCGGCGTGCCATGGCTTGCCACGGGGCCTTGGCGATCGGTCGCCGGATTCGACATCGACTTGTCGCCTCCTGTCGCCCCGGCCAACGTTATTACACCGTCGCACAATTCCAGCGAACTCCACAAGGCCATGCAAGGGCCAGTGGAAACTGTGGGATGCTGTGTCTCCCTCGTGTTGCACTCGGGCTTGAGAGAACTTTGTCTCAACGAGTTCACCCCAGCCCTACAATTGGCTCCGGAAGTTGTGACTGACTGACGAAGGTAGTAAAAAGCTGGAGTCGAACCCGCAGCTCCACACCAACCGCAATCATATAACTAATACCGTTCCACCATGGAGGCATTCTAATTGCATGCTCTAAATCAAATATGGGTGCAATTTAAAACCCGTGATGCGTGACGCGTGACGATTGACGCGATTGACTTGGAAAGTTTTCATCGTTTCATCGACTCTGTCTCCTCCCTTCACGACAACAGTGTAGCCCACTCTCCTGACCCGCGCATGGCAGCCCCAAGATGACCCATCACCCCATGGCTTGTCTCGGACACGAGACTGCCCACCTTTACTGCGACACTTGCCGTGCGGCTCCATTGGTGAAAACAGCGACTGCGCGCCCGCTCTCGCGTCCACCCCCGGGCTCATCAAGACGACGCTGCCGCAACCCCCGTCGCGCAGCCTCGTTGCAAACCAAGGCGACACAACCGCGCTGCAGCAGCGAACTGCTTCGCCTGGCGACGCAGCCATAACGTGGTGCATCAACGTGCGCCCCTCTTTCTCCGCCATGCTCTGACGAGTGCAGCTTCACATTCCGGGATGAAAATGGTCATGTCTTCGTCACATTCGACTCGCCACCCCTGCCACGGCGCTCTGACGAGCACGGCTCCACTTCCCTGGACAATATTGGCCATATCAACCTCGTGCCCAGCCCGCCCCCCTGCCACTTTGTAACCATGCACACACGGCCCCTGCCCGTACCCCATGCGCGGTTGCACATTGCGCTGAATCACCGCCGCGCTCTAACGAGTGCCGCCCCACTTTCGTGATCAAGGATAGTTTTCTCATCACCACATCCGATTCACCGCCCCCGCCGCTCCGCGACTGTGCGTGCGGTGTCCAGCGCAGCATCGGACCGCCGCGGCTGCACTCTGACGAGCGTGGTCATGCCCCCGTTTTTGGAGCTGGTTTCCACACCGCTTCACCGCCACTGCAAGCTTGTGCGCACGATGCCACCTCTACCATGGCAGCGCTGACGCCGTCCCGCGCCGACACAGTTTCCAACTGGCGTGCCGTACCGCGCGTCATTGAGTCGCCGGACGGATACACCCCGTCGGACATGGTAGCTGTGGCATCGTCATCCTACCCCGTGCTGACACAGTCTCGGACTGGCGTGCCACCATACGCATTCTCACAGTGCCGTTCCGCAACCCCCTACCGCGAGCCATATGAGCGAAACCCCGTCAGTGCGGCTCTGCGTGCATGCGCAGTATGCCACAGATTCGGAACCAACTGCATTATGGTGCGTCCCGCACATACTTGTGGTCTTCTCCCGCTGACATGCTCCGGCACCCGACATCCTCGTCTTGCAGCTGTTCCCACTCATATGGCGTGCATGTCCCAACACCCTCCACACATCCATGCTCTCCATCCTCCAGCCATTTCTGCAGCCCTGGCTCCCATACCCGTGCCTGCTCCTGCTCCTGCGCCCACTCCTGCTCCTGTGCCCGCGGCTGCTACAGCCCACCCCCCTTGAAGAGCTGCAGGTCTGCTCACAGGCCTTCAGGAAGTTCTAGGGATGCACGCGCCGACCGGATAGTAGTAGCGTAGAGTAGGGACGCAGTCACAATGTCAGAAGGACCAAAGGGTCCAAATGTGCTCTGAATGCACTTGTCGCTGAAGACAATTTAAACATGGAACGACGAGGTACTGTAAGGTGTGATGAAACTACAATAACGGGTGAAACTACAAGGGCCCCTCAAAATTACCCGGCTCTGGTAGAATCGAGATACAACTCGCCGAATCGAAAAGGGTGCCATGGATCTCTCGTCCTGGTCGACCCTTTTGACCTTATAGGGCCTTACAAGGCTCCAAAATTTTCTTCGGGTTTTGGTGATGGTAGCGCCCGTAGAGAAAAGTATTGAAGCAGCCACTTCCAACCTCGTCAACCCCCATTCCCGGCGCAACTCCCTACCTCTTGTCTCAAAGGTGGCCCCAGAGACGCTCACGCTTGTATTTCACTTCCTCAAGAGAGAGTGGCGCCCCGGCTACAAGCGTAATCACCTTGGTTGGCTTGCCGTCTCACATATATGTCGACGTTGGCGTCAAATTGCCCTCAGTGCCCCAACACTATGGGCAGACTCTATTTTTGGACTGGGCTCACGCTGGTTGGAAGAGGGCATTACGAGGGCAAGAGGGCTGCCACTCAATATTGACCCGCCCAGAGGTGTGACCCCGACTTTGGATGATTGGGTGATCATCATCAACAACCTTCACCGCTGCAGCTCGGTCTGACTTGCAGACCTCCCGGTGGATTGTTCGAACCATGTCCGTCAGCTTCTCTCAACCCCGGCTCCTCTGCTTCAGAACCTCTTCCTGGCGACTGCCTACGACCGCAACATGCATCTGCACGTTCGGTCTGCGGACTTCGTGATGATCAACGGAAGCGCACCAAATTTACGCGGAATCACCTTTCACTATATCAATTTCCCCTGGGCTGTCTTGCCGTGCAATTCACTATCGTCTTTGGTGATACATCGATCCTTGGCGTTAGAATGGGACAATCTCATGGCCCTACTATCCGCTAGCCGATCTCTGCGGACTCTGGATCTCTTCTGTCGTTTCCCCACCCCCTCACATAACCAGCCACCTCAGTATCGGGCGGTTCATTTACCGAACCTTACTGATTTGCGTCTCAATGGACCCGGCATGAGCTTTGTCGTACACATCATGAATGCTCTCGTCATCCCTCCGTCAAGCAGGCTTACCCTGTATTGCTCCGATCAACCAGAGAATCCTGGTTCATGCATGGTCATCCCCGCGGTTGCTGCACACTTTGGGAGCCCTGGATCAAACATCCTCCAAAGTTTATGTATCCTTGAACATACGGACGAACCGGGATCGATGGGCATAGCTGCGCGAAGTGATGTCGCTTCAATGAACAGCTTCTTTGACAACGACAGGTTCTTTGAGGTAGAGGATGATGTCACGGTCCACGATGCATCAATCTCTTTCTCCGGGTCGGCCGACAAGGAGTGGGGATCAGGCGGCAAGCCACCGATCGCCAAGACCTTCTCCGATTCGTATTCTCAATGTTCCCTCTCACACAGCTTAGGTACCTTACTTGGATGTTCCAGCTTATACTGCTCTCAGACCTATGGACTGGTCAGAATACCTTCGTTATTGCAGCAACGTCCGTGAAGTTGACATCGTGGGGAGCAACTCGGATTCATTTTTCTTAGCGTTGGCGTCTCAGAAGAAGCCTTCACCACTGGATCGCTGCTGTGCCAAGTCGACGGCGCTTAACGGCCACAGGCTCCCCCTCCTTCCTCAGCTTGCAACCCTTTCCATCCGCAAGGTCGATTTCACTGTCGAGTGCCGGATCTATGGTTCGTTATATGATAATTTCCTAGCTGTGCTGGAACAACGCGTACGGTTGGGGACCCCTCTCGCAAGCGTGGGTGTTTGGGGTTGCAAATTCGGCTCGGAGAGAGAAAAGCGCATATCCAAGATCCGGGAAGTCTTCCCTCGGTTTCAAGAAGACGGTGGAGACCTGTGAATAGGGGGATGAAGCCTATCAGAGACGTAGCACCCCTGTACATATTGACTTCAGCTAGTAGATCCAATACCCCCTACCAGCACTTTACCGCATACGAGCGCTGACATAGAATTGGCACTGTCTCCTGATAAGCGCGCTAGCGAGGAACTGCCAAGATAGTCGGGGCGTGTCACGCGAAAAGACGCCACGCACGACGTTCACTAATACGTGGCGAGGGCGCGCGGTGGGCCTGCGCGGCGGGAAGTTCGCCGCCATAGACTACCCAGCGTGTTCACGGATGGAATAGACATGTTCGTCGGCGTGCGGTGCGTGAGGCGCGGCTTCCGTGCTCAATTCTGCGTATAACAGAGCTGACGGGGCGGTGTGGTGTGCAGGTACGTGGTGCGGCACCCACCGGACGGGTGCATCGTCGGACGCTTCAACCCCGAGCTGTGCGCCAAGGTCATCTTCCCGCTGCTTGAGGGTCCCGCCATAAATTCTGTCAGGAAGGTCGACCCCGACGGCCGACGCGGAACCCGTGTCGGAGCGCGTCGAAGCCTGGCCGCATCGAAGCGATTCACGTGCATTCTATACTCATGGTTATCCTTTTCTTCATCGGAAGTAGGGGTCATCTGCGCAAATGCAGTTGCAGCGGTTTGCCGGACCTTCACTCGGAGGCCTCTAAGATATTTGGACTCAGTAGCGACCGTCCCGGAAAACGTGGATCATGTGAATGTGAGAACTTCGCGCTTGTGGCTGAGGAGTCTCATGATCACGTGCACGCTTAGCAAGACACGCGTCACTTGCGCGACGGAACGGTGATAACAATGAAATTAACCCCCACCTTCGCCCTGCTGCTGATTCAGCCATTACTTTGTCGAGGCGCACGCCAGGACGGGATGGGAGAGGCTTATGGTAGTGCTAAGGTAAAAGGAGAGAGGTGAGTGCAATCGTTTCAGACCCCGCTAGCGTCATAGACCTAGTCATCTTTCTCGACGCAGCGACGAGACAAATGCACACGGAAACATGGCTCTGGTAACACCATATGCCTCCGCAACCACGGAGACCGACACCAAGCCTGAACTTAACGGTGTTCAAGATGCAAGTCATTCTCGAATGCTCATTGAAGATGAGATCATGGCGATGGCTTCAAGTCTCGCGTCCTTGAAGTCTCGCCGTAACAACTTCCTTACGATCAATAGATTATCCTCGGAGATACTGTTGCACCTATTTCACTTCCATGCTTCCATCGAACCCCCTGGCTCCCCGACGAATTCTCTCGGCTGGATTGCAGTGACGCATGTATGCCGAAAATGGCGGCGGGTGGCACTGGAGGATTCTGCATTGTGGGGCAATATTGGCTTCGCACTGGGTTCTACGTGGGTAGCAGAGATGTTTTCGCGAGCAAGAATGACCCCCCTGGATATTACGATCTCTCAATCCGTGGCCCGGCTGGACAATCTGGCAGTACTCCCAAGTCATCAGTCGCACGTCCGTTCATTGGGCCTCGAAGTCCCAGCGGAGTCTCGACAATGTGTCAATCAAATCCTTTCGACAGCAGCTCCTGCGCTGGAGAACCTCTCGATTACATCCCGCAACCCCGACGGAGAGGCCGCCATGGACTTCGACATAGCTATCGACACCACTCTTTTCGAGAACCAAGCATCGAGGTTGCGCTCTGTTACCCTCTCGCGTGTCGCCATCCCGTGGGAGTCGTTTCCGAGTTGCTCGCTATCCCATCTGGAAGTCCAGCTGCCACCACAAAGCAAGCGACATCCCTTGGGTACCACGCTAGAAGGTCTATTTGACGTTCTATCCGGGAATCCGAACCTCGAAAGTCTTCTCCTCGACCACTGCATTCCCGCTGCATCCCACCAATGGCTCCCCCAGTATCGTTGCATCCATCTTCCGGGACTGAGGTATCTCAGCCTCTCTGGTACGAGCACAGATGTGTTTCACGTCATGTCTGCGCTGGTTATTCCTCTTTCGACGAAGCTCCGGATGCATTGCATCTCTACGATTACAGGAGATAAAGATTCTTGTCTCATCATTCCTCTAATATTCGCGCGTCTTCACGAGAACGACTCGGAGCCTTTGCGGAGCATGAGTCTCAAATTCCCCGCGGTTTCTGGCCCTTCGTTCCCGTGGTTTCAACTTACGGCCCATAGTGTTCACCCCACTTTCGAACAGTCCCGACAACCCGAACTCCATCTTCGTATCGACTCCTCAGGAAAAGGGTTCGCTGGGGAGCTTCGGAGCGTGTTCCACTTGCTGTTTCCTCTACTCCCACTGGAAGACCTACGAAGCCTCGACGTCGATAATGGCAACATGTTGGACCCGCAGGAGTGGGTGTCTTGTCTTCGTCGCTGCCATAATGTCACCACGGTTCGGGCAAGTGGACACCTCGTGGGGTTCCTACGTGCCCTGACGCACCCTAGCCTGGCTCAGCCAGCTGCAAACAATGCTGCAGTAGTTGCTACCTCGGCCCTTCCTTCCGGCAATCCAGTTTCTGCACCGCTCCCCCGACTGTTTCCCCGTCTCACCGTGCTTTCTATCACCCGAGTCGATCTCACAATTCCGCTTCCGGCCCCACAACGCGACAAGACGACGGCGCACGTCATCCTCGACGTAGTGAAAGAGTTGGCCTTACCGAAGTTTCCACGGAAGACGCTCGAGGTCACCAAGTGTAAATTTGCCTCCCACTGGGTTCCGTTGTTATCGGGTCTTGGGAGCAACTTCTCCACCTTCAGATGGGACAAAGAAAGTTTGGCCAGTGTATCGTACGACGAATAGATGGTGCGTTCATGTTCTTCGAGCCCCTGGGTCACGCTGAATAACTCACAGCTCTGAGACAGCTTGGCCAGCCGAGTGTGGACGCCTCTAGATCTCTGTCGTGTTTGCCTCATCGTTCTCGCCACAACTTGTACCTCGCATGTACACTCAAGCATCGCATCATGGATGAGTCCGTCTAAGCATTATGATATATTTACTTTACGTATGTACACCAAGGGATCATGGCGGTCTACCAATGGGGTAGTGGACGGCAAGGGAGGCGACTGCCTATACTGGACGTGTTGGACAGGCCGTCAGTGTATTTGAGACAAATATAAGATCTGGAACAGATAAGGTCACAAGCGAAGAGGCGCCACGGAATAAAAATCTACGTTTAGAATCCTCTGGTCCTCATACGCTCTGGGCCCACCGCCCACCACCTCAACTACCTCAACCACCTCGTGCATCACATCCCACGCACGGCCGATATCACACTGCTCCAGCACCAATCTGCCCAACGGGTACCCGAGGCGCTTGCGGGTACCCAGAGCAGCCCGCAATGAGAGGATCTGCTGCGGATCAGTGAGCACAAGCTTGAATAGCCGCAGCAGCTCAAGCTCGGGGAACGGCACTCCGTGGCCAGACTCCGGCGCCGATGCGAACACCTCGCCGAGCTTGCTTACAATGCCGTGTCCGTCGTAGTGGATCTCCGTGACCTGGGGGCAGTGAGCCGCGATGTCGTGCCATATGTTCGCGGGTACGATATCGAGCACAAGAGTCCGCGTGAAGGATGCCGGGAGGATATCCCATAACGCTGGGAAGGCCGAGAACGGCCTCCATCGTGCTTCGAGGCAGATATCCAAGGCAGCGTCGGCATCCGGGAGATGCGAAGAAGAGTCCGTGGGCAGCTTGGGTAGCGTGGCTTTGATCGACAACTGGGCGTGGGTCGGGCTGGTGTATAGCCAGGAAAGCTGGCCAGACGTCTCGGAAGCCCGCGGGTCCTCGTGGAAGAAGCGGAACACATGGCGCAGCAAGGGCCCAACCGTCCTATGCCGCAGCCAGGATAACCCGAATTGAGCTTGTAGCTTCGCCGTAGCAGGATAGTCGACGTGTTGAAGAAAGTAAACCGTCGCGCCACACCTGTCTTCCAACACAAGTTCCCGCAGATACGGGAGATTTACTGTCTTGGGCAACGAATTGGTGGTCTCCTGGAGAATGCAAGTGCAAAAGATCAGACTGAGGACCTCTAGCGCGGGGGTGTTCTCGAGAAAGCGGACGACATGTTGTATGTCAGCCAACGGCGACGTGGTGAAGAACTGGTCATGGTTGACGACCACCGAAAGGGACGTCAGGGATCGTGCGGGGTGTGAAAGAGGCATCCATGTGACAAGAAGATTGTGCAGCGAAACGTGGCGCACATTGGGCGACCCGTCGATCAAACCGCGGAGCGGCATGGGATTCCGTACAGGATACCTGTCCACGGGGGGTTGCATGACCAGCTCGAGAAGCTCCATGTCGGAGGAAAGGGCGCCAAAGTGTTCGAAAATCGTCATGAGTGCATGTTCTGTCAGCGCAGTGAGAGAAACAGATGCCACTTGTGGCGTTCCGGTGGGAAGAGATGCGTCCTTGTGCAACCAAGGGTCGTACGCGGTGCCCAAATTGCCAAACAGATGCAGTCGTGGGATGCGTTGGGAACGAGAGAATGACTCCATCAACCATGTGGGGCCGAAGTCAGCCGGAATGCGCCGCCAAAGGGAGGGTGCTTCCAACATGACATGTCTCCAGCGCCGACAGACGTGCGAACACGTGATCCATTCCAGGTGTGCAGGTCTGCCGTTCAGTATACGAGGCCGCCATGAGCCAGTGGATGGAGGGTATTCCGGATGCATATGATTTCTGAAAGCGTGGAAGAATTCGTCTCTGTAGATCTCGAATATGACAATGAGGATGTCCGCCGGTAGCTGGGAGGCCGGAGACTGGAGTTTCGGCTGCGGGTTGCCTATTTCTAATTGGGGTGGACTGGGTTGATGCCCCTCGTTTTGAGCATCCGGTTTCCTCGAGGGATGCTCAATCAAGCTAAGGCGTGAAAGAAAGCGCGAGGTCCTTGTTAACCATCTTTTGGCAAAGTGAGCAGAAAGTCCTTTGGATGATCACGGAAGGACGCACCTCGCTCCCGAGACAGCCTCAGAAGGCATCCTTGAGAAGTACGCTTGGTGTCGTGCGCGGAAGTTCAGGGGAAGAAGGTCGTGCGATTGACTTGCGATTGATAGTGCGGGATATATCCGTGCGCCCAGTTGCACAGCCTCAGTTACGCTGGCACCCGTGAGATCTCGCGAAGTGATGTCTGTCTTTCCATGCCTACTACGGCACCCCAGTCAAAACGTCTTGTCTTTGAGTGATGGAGTGAATGAAGTTCCTTGGGTTGGTCCTCGCTGTGTCTAGAATAAGTATGCAGACAATCATGGCGCAGGGCGAGGGGTCTTTTTAAGCATCGGAGACTTGCCTCCGAACCGACAACGTACCTTAGTGAAGATACTCTTCCCAAAATTCGAGCATGGTGCGCGCAGAGCTGAGGAAACCCGCGCAGACGGTGATCAAGACTGGTGATGATCGTAGTTGAGTGAGTGGTAGGACCAGCGACAGCGCTCTGTGCTTGGCGGCGGCGGCGCCACCGGCGCTCGAGTCAACGGAACCGTACGTGCAGTGCACGTGCCGCGGAGTCGCAGACTCCGAGGCTGAACTTCACGCGTCACGTCGTGTGTTTTGGTCCCCTCTCAACATCAACACCACACGGCGACCTAACTTCGCAGATTTCGGGGCCAGGCTCCACCATTGCAGCCATCCACATGCGGATACTGTTTCGCCTCTCGGAGCCTGGCAGCCTGTATCCGGCCTCAGCCCGGCCTCCGGAACTTGTCGTCCGACGCGATGCACTGGAGTCTCGGACTCCCGTTCGCCGTGCGGGAATCCCTTTCATTTGGTTTCTCGGAGCATCCTCCTCAGATGATAGCTGAACACGTGCAGCTATTCTGGTATGATCGGCTTCTCTGGGTGCGCGAGCCAGAGCCACTTGGTCTCGATGAAGACCGTCCGCCATGTTATCGAGTCTGCACGCTGCACCGGCTGTCACCAAGATCGGGACCTGTCTTACCCCAAAAACAAAAACAAACAAACAAGTTTGATAAACCTGGATGTCCGCCAAGTCCGAGGGCGTATTCGACGATGACGCACAGGTATGTCTCACCGACGGCATCGGTTTTCCATCTTATCACCATGGCACCGGCATTGGGTGCTCCCGCGAGCACGGCGTCTTCATGATTTTGCGCACACGCTTTTCGTGCTCGGTCTCGGCGCTTTGCCCGTGCACGTGCCTGGGCAATGGATGAGCGACGAGACATCGACGTCCACGCAAAATGCTAATGTCTCGCTTTGTCTCGGGCAGCAGAACGACACAATCGGCACTCGCACTCTTCCACATGCGTGTCTACCAGACATGAACTCCGCGCGACGTATAAAGGCCCACATTTAGTTCGTCAGTACGAGAAACACAACACTCACGCCCCACGCACAAACCTCACATTGCCATGGACGCTTTCTCTTACCTCTTCTTTACCTCCACTACAACGGCTGAGCCCCAGTCATCCACCCCCATCGAATCCGAGAGCCACGGAGGCGGCAGCAGCACTTCCTGCATCGTCGCCTGAACGGCCCGCACCAGCATACCTCGTATCGCATCTCCGTACGCTATCCATACTTCTCCTTTCCCCTGAATGTACTGACTTCTGCCAGAGTAGGATGCGTATACCCTCAATGTTCGCACTTCCTCCTTTTTTCGTTGGTTTCGCTATGGATCTCTATCACGAATGGATATGGTGTGGTCGGGGGAATGAGAATGATTGGCGCGTGTTCCGGAGGATGCTAGAACTACTTCGATTTCAGGTGCTGTTGTCTAAATTGACTTTCGTGGTACCGGTGGTAACCGAAGACCAAAAAGTCGCCACTGCGCAGGCGTTCCCACACATCGCTGTGCCGGGGGTAGTAAATCTGAATCTGGTTGCAAGCGTGGGTGCCTGTGATGTATATTATGTAACCAATGGGCGCTTGTCAAAGTTCAAGTCGTGGACGCCGTGCCAGCTCGTCTGTGTGCCCACACCATGTAATTATCTGAAATCCCACAACTTAGCTTCGCTGTCTGTCTGGATCGCGTTCCGCATTATTAACCAACGCTGTCTATGCCGCTGGGCATATTCTCCCTGCTGATTCTAGCACCACATCAACCTTGACCGCTGGAACGAAGCCAGGTCTTGTCCGAGTGCTCAGTGCACAAGCGGTCCAATTGCGAGCGCTGGCGACGACTTCAGTGTTTGGTGAGGTACGACAAATACCTCTCTCGCTTGCGCCTTTGTCTTCAGAGCGGTGCGGAATGTTCTGATGTGGATTTTTTTTCGCGTCCTTAGGAATTACATACTGTCGATCCCATGGTCTATGCAAGATGATGGTTCTTGATGATCAGGTTATCGACGTGAGTACGCTGCTTCATCTTTCACGTGGAAATTCTGACGTTTGCCTCACGGAGAATGGTTCGTTCTCGCAACGATATATAGCATAGCTGAGGACTCCGTTTGTTCCAGGCTCCCGATGTATGCACTTCTAGAGAATCGAGATGGCATTGGATCCTCCGAATTCGAACCACCACAAGAGGGTTGCGTATATTTATGA
This sequence comes from Gloeopeniophorella convolvens, assembly GCA_022496205.1. Lineage (NCBI taxonomy): Eukaryota > Fungi > Basidiomycota > Agaricomycetes > Russulales > Gloeopeniophorella > Gloeopeniophorella convolvens. The sequence continues at coordinate 101,303 of WTXD01000031.1, read as the reverse complement.
CACGAACGCAAACTCCCTGCGCATGTCGCTCAGTCGGGGCTGGCTGGGTATATGTGGTCCAACGCGCTGTTTCGAACTGCCATGCCCATGAGTCCTGGCATAGCGCCGCCAGACTCCGTCGACACTCCGGTACACCGTCACCCCAGAATGTGACAAAGCCCTGCTGACATGCGAACCAGCCCGGAACGTGTCAGCGACCGACTTCCCACCGCACCGATGTCGTATCTCGGAGCCCGGGGTAAGTCACACCCATTACTAGGGTTGACCTCATCGTTCTATTCGACTCCTACAGAAAGCAGTACCAGGTTGGACTTCCAAATGGCCCCGCGGAGGCCGGGAGCGGTGTCGCCTTCCCGAACAGTCGATGAGTTTCGCGTACATGGTCTCAGTGCCCCTATAGCCAGCTTCTTTGGACGACGTCAAAATCTGTCGTCTCTCCGTGCACGCATGGGCCATGCATGGTTCGGGACTTTCAATCTCAGCATATGCCATGGGCTCACGTGTAGAGATGGACCCGCCTTGATATTGTAATATGTTCTGAACTTCCCGTGAGAACAACATCGACCTCTTTCACTCCCAACAGGTTGGACATGACCTCAGGATGGATGATAGCGTATGCCACTGATGTTAACAGGGCTCGTGCCTTCCGGCGTGCAGCCAGGGTCATCGCAGCTGAGCTCCCTCGGACAGTCCTATATATGTGGTTATACTCACGACTTGGTTCAGCTGATAGCCATGTACTCACTTCGACACCAACTATAGCGATGCTTCTATTCTCGAAGACGCCGCACCTATCACCGTGACTATCATTCGGAGGCATGAAAGTCATCGAGGGCACGTCAAGGTAACAAGATGAGCCGCTCGACTCTTGTCAACTGGTTGTCCCCATGCTATTTAAGCCTGCGTCGACGCACCTAACAGTAGAGACGTGCTGATCATGCTCGTAACCCTGTTCAAGCTCGCAACGTATACTGCCTTAGCTCTGGCTGGGGCGATCTTGTTTGTTCTTCTGAGGCATCGTTTGAGGCAGCGATGCCTTTGGAAGGTGCCTGGGCCACCCAGCCCATCCTTTGTCTGGGGTAAGCTTTCGCATCCAAGTTGGGTGTTGTCCACATCGTGCTGACCGGGGATGAAGGGAACATGCGTCAAATGTTCAATCCCCTGGCCAGCTCCTGGCACAATGGGCTGTCTCGAACTTACGGAAGGGTGGCACGCGTGTATGGACTCTTCGGGGTAGGCCTCTGCTCGGTGCTCACCATTGAGTTGAATTTCACATCCACGCTGCGATTCTAGGACATCCAACTCGTGATATCGGATCCCAAAGCTTGCAGCAACATCTTTGTCAGAGACCAGTATGTTTCGAAGAAACAGACGCTTTCCTCAAGTATGTCTGGTACCAGTACCACAGAACCCGCCGCTGAATTCAAGTAGTGCGAATATGCAGGCATCCGGGCCGAACTTGTTCTCCACTATAGGTTCGTAATGGCCTGTACTACTCGGCCGAGCACTTCCCGACGTATACGTACCTCGTAGGCGCCCATCACCGCAGGCAGCGCAAGTTACTCAATCCCGTCTTCCACATCAACCATATGCGACACATGATTCCCACCTTCCATAATGTCACACGCCAGGTAATTCCATACTGTCTCATCGCTATGACATGCAGCTCACATCACGATAGCTTCACGGGATTCTGAAGCCGATGGTAGAAGATGGCCCACAAGAGGTCGACATCGTCGAGTGGATGGGTCGCCTCGCGCTCGAGCTGATTGGGCAAGCTGGTCTCGGGTACAACTTTGGCACTCTCGACGGTAGGAACGACGAATTCTGCAAAGCTGTGAAGGAATGGATGTGAGCATCCCAATTATTTGAGCCTGGCTCGACCTGATCTGCGTGCAGTCCTACTATGTCTTCGCTTGTCGTGCCTCGGAACATTTTCCCTTATTTTTACAGGGTATTCCCGGCCTGGTTCCTGAAGATTGCAGGGAGGATACTACCGTGGGAGAGGTTGAACCACGCCATGGATGTCGCAGGAATGATGACCACCAACGCGAGCAAGGTATATGAAGCGAAGAAGAGGCTTTTAGAAGAAGGCGACGACGCCACTGTCAAGCAAGTTGGCGAGGGAAAAGACATCATAAGTCTCCTCAGTACGCCCTCAATCCCGGCTTCCTAGTACTGACCGCCTGACGTGCTGTGTCTAAGTCCGGGCTAACTCAGAAGCGTCTGACAAGGACCGTCTCAGCGAGGAAGAGATTGTCGCTCAGATGACGTGCGTGATAAGAGCTCGAGATTGGCGAAGCACTGACGGACCTGGGTATCTCCTCTTAGCATCCTCCTCTTAGCAGCTACAGACTCGACCTCTGGCGCTCTCTCTCGCATCTTGCATCTCCTGGCCCTTCATCCAGAAGTTCAAGACAAGCTCAGGAGCGAGTTGAAGGAAGCATGTGAAGGAAACGCAGAGCTTCCGTACGACCAGCTTGTCTCTTTGCCCTATTTGGATGCTGTTTGCCGCGAGACCCTTCGTCTGTACGTCAAGCTTTCTCACCTCTACACTACCTCTCTTGACGAATACGCAGTTACGCCCCAGTCCCTGGAGTGATGAGAACGTGAGTCCTGCGCAAGGTATTCTGGCCCATGGCTAACGGCCCGATAGAACACGTGGTGCTGCCGTACTTCCGTTGTCAACGCCTATCCACGACACCGAGGGCCGCGAGATCAACGAGCTCTTCATTCCTGATGACACGACAGTGTACATACAAATCTCTAATCTGAACCGCGACCCGCTCGTGTGGGGTCCTGATGCCGCAGAATGGAAGCCCGAACGTTGGCTCTCTCCGCTGCCCGAGAGCGTCGCAGAGGCCAGAATCCAAGGTGTCTATTCCAACACGTGAGTCACCGACAGCAATTTTCTGCTCCTCTCCCCTCGTCTTCTCATTGACGAGAATGCGCCAGGATGACGTTCATCGGCGGTGGACGATCGTGCATGTACGTGCATAATTGCAGAGAGCTTGTGCTATGCGAGACTGACCTAGATTCTTGCAGCGGTTTCAAGTTCTCGCAGCTGGAAATGAGTGCGTCCCGTAGCCGTGTGATAAAACGGGTAGCCGCTCTGATCATTATGCTCTTTTCAGAGGTTGTATTGTCCCAACTCATCCCGACATTCAAATTCGAGCCTTCAAAGCAAGAGATCACCTGGAGATTTGGTAACATCGTCAGCCCGTCTTTGAAGGGATCCGAGACCAAGGTATTGCATCCAAGCCTCCCTATCATCATGTCTCTTGCGTGATCGTGGCCTCCCTCATCGCCATCGAGGCTGTGCCAAGACTGCGGTGCGCTTTCTAGTAGTCAACGTCCGATCACTGTATGTGGTATCTTGGTTTATGGTGCTTTTACAACGCTACTTTGATGACTCATGGAACGGGAGTGTACGCCTCTCGTTTTCGACTTACGTAAGTCCAGATATCTAGGCATTGTCTCTTTTCAATACAAGCTCAGCAGTGGTGGTGTTCTGGCACTGGCTGAGCGACCACTCCGGCGTGCACGGATACTCGACAGGGGTGTGTATAGCTCAATCTTCATATACATTGGCCTGGGAAAATGGGATGACAGGAGCAAATGTTTCCGAGTCTCTCCAGTGCCGCCGCAGAGAGAAGAAAACGTTGCGCACGGGATCGTGTGAAGATAAAAGTGACCGCAGCCGCACCGGCCGACGCGGGGCCCTCGAGCGATGGGACAATGATCTTGGCGCGCAGCTCGGGCGAGTCGAAGCGCCCGACGACGCGGCGCCCAGCGCCGCGCCACGTACCTGCACACCACACCAGTACCGCCCCACCAGCTCTACTACACGCAGAATTGAGCGCAGGAACCGCGCGCCACGCACCGCACGCCGATGGACGTGTCTGGGTCGTCCGTGAACGCGCTGAGGTAGTCCATGGCGTACCTGCGCTCGAACCGCACAAAGTGCGCCACCGCGCGCTCTCGCCCCGTGTCGGTGAACGTCGCGCGGAGCGCCTTTTAGCGTGACAGGCCTCGACTAACTCGGCGTTTTCTTGCTAGCATGGACATCAGGAGACTACGCCAATTCCGGAGCAGCGCTCGTATGAGGTGAAGTGCTGGTGCAGGTTGGGTATACAGGCAATCAACCCAGTGGGACGGCGCCGCCAGTCGTCGGAAGGCCCCCCGAGCCACCACAGCCCGATCAAAGGAGCATCAGCCAGAGGTGCCAGCAACAACGGTTCTTATGTCTATTATGTACTCCGTATCAGGTTCAGTAGCTGAGTATCGTGCCGAATAGCCTCCGCGTAGTAAATCTACAGTGAGAGAGCGTAGTCGGCGTGAGTCTGATACAGGAGTCAACGATTATGAGTGGGTATTAGATCTAATCTGAAGTCAATAGGACGAGGATGCCACGTCTCAGATAGGCTTCATCCCCCTACTCACACGGCTCTTCGCCGTCTTCTTCAAAATGAGGAAAAACTTCCCGGATCTTGGATATGCGCTTTTCTCTCTTTGAGCCAAATTTGCAAACCCAAACCCCCACATTTGCGAGAGGGGTCCCCAACCGTATACGTTGTTCCAGCACAGTTAGTAGATTGTTATATGGCGAACCAGAGCTCCGGCCCCCGACAGTGAAATCGACCTTGCGGATGAAAAGGGTTGCAAGCTGCGGAAGGAGGGGGGGAATATGACCGTTAAGCGCTGTCGACTTCGCGTAGCGGTTGTCCAGTGATGAAGGGTTTATCTGAGAAACCAACGCTGTGAAAAACGAACCCGCGTTGCTCCCAACGATGTCAACTTCGCAAACATTACTGCAATGGCGAAGGTACGTTGACCAGTCCACAGGTTTAAGAGTAGTAGTAGGTGGGACGTCCAAGTAAAGGTACCCAAGCTGTGCGAGAGGGAACATTGAGAATACGCATCGGAGAACGTCTTGGTAATCGAATGGTATATCGTCTGATCCCGATTCGCTGTTGACCGACCCGGAGAAAGAAATTGATGAATCGTGGACCACGACATCGTTGTCTATGTCAAAGAAGTTGCCGTCTTCAAAGAAACTGCTCATTGAAGCAACGTCACTCCGCGCGGCTATGCCCATCGATACTGGGTCGTCTGGATATTCAAAGATACATAAGCTTCGGAGGATGCTTGATCCAGGGCTCCCAAAATGTGCGGCAACTACGGGGATGACTATGCATGGGACAGTGTTCCCTGGCTGATCGTAGGAGCAATTCAGGGAAAGCTTGGTTGACGGAGGGATGACGAGAGCATTTATGATGCGCACGACGAAGCTCATACCGGGTCCATTGAGACGCAAATCGGCAAGGTCCGGTAAATGAACCGTCCGATACTGGGGTGACTGGTGATATGAAGGGGTAGGAAGACAATGAGAGAGATCCAGAACTCGTAGAGATCGGCTAGCGGATAGTATGGCCATTAGGTTGTCCCATTCTGACACCGAGTATACATCGGATGTCTGGCATTCGCTCCAGTTTATCACCAAAGATGATAGTGAATTGCATGGAAAGAGGGCCCACGGGAAGTGGGTATGATGTAAGGTGATTCTGCGTAAGTTCGGTGCGCTTCCGTCGAACATCATGAGGTCAACAGGCGGATTGTGCAGATCCATGGTGCGGTCCTTGGCAGTCGCCAGGAAGAGATTCCGAAGAACAGGAGCCGGAGTTGCGAGAAGTCGACGGACATGGTCTGAACAATCCACCGGGAGGTCTGCAAGTCGGACCGAGCTGCAACGGTGAAGGTTGTTGATGATGGTCACCCAATCGTTCGAAGTCGGGATTACGCCTTCAGGCGGGTCAATATCGAGTGACGCCGCTCTTGCCCTCGTAATGCCCTCTTCCAACCAATGTGAGCCCAGTCCAAAGATAGACACCACCCATAGTGTCGGAGCACTGAGGGCGATTTGACGCCAATGTCGACATACGTGCGAGGCAACGATCCAGCCAAGGCGATGATCTTTGTAGCCGGGACGCCACTCCCGAGAAAGGAAGTGAAATACGAGCGTGAGCGTCTCCGGTGCCATCTTTGAGACAGGAAGTAGGGAGTTGCGCTGGTAGCGGAGGTTGACAAGGTTGAAAATGGCCGCTTCGATATTCCTTTCTATGAATTCTACGGAGAGCACATTTTCACATGCAATGTGCTGATTGTCATCACTATCGGAAAAAAATGACCCAAGGACCGGCCATAAGTTATCTGGAAGACTCCAATGATCAAACACGTTCGCACAGTTCACACCTTTCCAACTTTACAGCACCCTTGTTCTCAGAGTGGGTAGGCATGGCTGGGGACAGCTGTTGATAAGAAGATTTGATCGGCTCTCAAGATGCCCGGCGTCGTCGGTGAGTAAATTGCTGAAGACTCCGCCCACGAAACGTCTTCGACGCAGCAACGCGCAGCAGTCGGCGGAGAGAAGTTGGAGCTGGTGATTGGGATCAAGGAATGCTTTAAGGCAGATCACAAGCAGTGAGGTAAAGTTTGGAGGGGAGTCGAGGGTCTAGTGGTAGACTGTCGCCCAAATCGTGGTTGCGCTACCCACCGTCGCGGTCGCGGTCACGGTAGTACTGTAGTACTGACGAGTCGCGCGGCGGCGCGAACTTGCCGCGTGCTCACGTGGCTGCGCAATGGCCACCCCGACACGGAACGACGGTCTTCCGTTACTATGTAAGGTCAGCTTTAGGAGGCAACCTCGACCCCAACTTCATCAGTAGCTCTCGACAGCACGTCGTCGCCGCAGCTTCAACGGCACTGTGCTAGCACACTCTTGCTCTCTCTTTTCCCCTTTCTCTGTAGCTGAGGCTGCGCTTGAGCGGCACACGCTCTCATCCGGACGGTCTGGTCCGGCTGAATTGCCTCGTTTCGCTTGTTTGACCTTCTGCTGAGCCGCCTCCGCGCCATTGGAGTGTGTCTCAGCTCCCGAGGGATACCGAAGGGAGAACAAAGTACGTGACGATTTTGGACGCCATCCATGTCTAAAAATTGCCGCAAAATCGTGTGTCGAGAATCGAAGTGCTAACACATGCCCATATCTCGTCGCTGGCCTTGTTTTGACTGATCGCCATGGCACCAACTTCGAGTGCTGCCGCCTCGGTACTGCGCTCGTATAGGTCACGGACCGAGTGTCCATCCGCCTTATTGAGCTGGCTCAATGCTGCGGCATCAAGCGCACGCACGACCCAGGGCAACACAAGGCATATCTTCGGGGGCCGAATGAGACAACTCATGGGTGTCTCGCCTCGCTGCACGGCACAACCGTACAAACTTTTCCCCCGACACACGTCTCGTGTGCCGTATATAAGCTCTGCCTTGCCCGCCCGGGGCTTCAACACGAGATCCATTCACATCTCTCTCGCACACATCATAATCACTACCATGGACATCTTCTCCTACCTCTCCACCACCACCATCTCCATCGCCGAATCTCAGCCGTCGACGCCCATCGACTCCGAGAGTAGCGGAAAAGGTTCCACCACCTCCTGCGTCATCGTGTGAAGCGACCATACTCGGCGTACTTCACCCTGTATATAAGTGAGCCACCATACGCCAGTTACTCGTTGCATGTACTCATCCATCATTGTGCAAGGTTCGGGCACGGGTATCTGTATAATGAATCGACACGACGTGGTGGTAGATGAGACTGAATGCCGCGCGTGTCGACTGTACTTGGGCGGCCATAGCCGTCGTGTGTTCTGTCATGCACTCCGTGTAGGCCAATAGCACTCTAGACTGTTCATATCGTCTGATGTTGGTGCGCGTAAACCTCAAGGACGCCTGCCGCCGCCGGTGACCATCGCAGGTGTATTGCTACATGCACATACTCAAGATACGCCTCTTCAGCGAACTCTAATGATTGAACAGCATCATATACAGAGATCCTGGCACGTTGAACCAGATCCAACATGAAAACGAGAACATGTTCTGATCCTAGGCCTAATCTTGATGTTCCCGCGCTATAGGATTGCGAATCTCACTTTGCATTGGCCTGTAGGCCATTCAGTGTAACATCTTGCCCTCGCGTGTTGACTGTTTCTGGTTCTGAAAACAGGATGGAGGGACCTCTGCCCTTGCCCTTCTGTCTTGTCGATCTTGCTAAAGGGCATATACGGACTAAGAGCGCGTACAGCGCAACAGTGGACTTTAACATGCATATGTGGATGCTATGCGGCGTGTCAGATTGTATTTAGACAAGTCATCAATAGATCGCCACAACGGTGTCGGAACCGATCAAATTATGGTTTTCTCGTCCGTCTTCTCGAACATCTGATGAACTCGCACATCAAGTTCGACGCATGACGACTGCAGAACTTGACGCTCACGGTGGCGGTGTCGGATGTGCATCAAAGCCGGCGGTTCGGGGCCTTTTGCTCATAGCCCTGGATTTTCAAAGACTTGGCCTTTTGGCCTGGGCGGGAGCCAGGCGGCACGGTCCTCGCTGCTCAGGATGACTATGGTCGACTCGGAAACCGTGCGGCAGGTAGCTGGTGACAAACTTGAAGTTGATATCGCATGGCACGTGTAAACAGAAGAAAGTGATCCGGCGACTGCCGCAAACAGCACTCCGCAGCCGCGTTCGTCTGCATTGGAGTACTAGTTCTTGCCAGTGCACCATCATCGCAGCTTCAGTTCGAACGGCCTCAGGACGGACCTGCGGCGCAAGCGAGCCTACCTAACGCGGCGCCGCAGCCAGCAAGGCCGACCGCCGGCGTGCCGCGGCACTACTAGTCCCTCTGAGCTGTCTTGCTTTTTGTTCTTTCGTCGTACAGACCTCAGGTCGGCTTATGCACCCCCTTCCGAACACTCAGGCTACTTATCTGGCCCGACGGTGCCTGAGTCGCCTCGTCTCCTCCGCCCAACTCCGGATCCCCGCCGTACCGTCTCAGCGCCACCAGTGATGGCGCGTCTCACCCCCTCGACAGAAAACAAAAAAGAAAGCAGAAAATGCGCAGCGAGCCCGGACGCCGTCCCAAATCTCTGCCGCACGGTGGCGACCGAACATGTATGTCTCGCCGGGGGCCTTGTCCTGTCCTGTCCTGCCTCTGCACTGACAGCCCCCGAGTGCTTCCGCCTGTAAGGTGCTGCTGCGCGCGTGTACATGTGGGTCACGGCCTGAGTGCCCGACGGCTTTGCATGTGCATGTGCTGGCTCAATATTTGGCGAGCCGGCGGGGAGATTGCACAAGGCGCATCGTCGGCGGCCGCTTGAGACAGGCCATGGATTTGGGTGTCTCGCCGGCACGACCGTACACGCTTCTCCTCCTCCTCCCAAACACCGGCGCACGGTATATAAACCCTGCGCTGTTCTTTCCATGCCTCCAGCTCGAGAGTCACTCGCATCTCCCGCACCAACCGCCACCATGGACGCCTTCTCCTACCTCTTCTCCGCCACCCCCACCGAGTCGCAGCCGTCCTCGACGCCCATCGACGCTGAGAGCGGCGGAGGCGGCTCCACCACCTCGTGCGTCGTCGCGTGAACAGCCCGCGGTATGTATATATATACCTACACCGCCCTGCACCTTCGTGAGCCATCCCATGCAACGCTCTTCTATCCCTTTGAATATACTGACGTGCGCCCGGGCAGGATGCAGGGCGTCTTCGATCTTCACACCTTCGTCTTCTCTTTGTTGGTTCCGTTGATAGAGTATTATGTGTGGCCTGAATGGGCACGGCGCGGCGGATGGGGGGTTCAATGCCGCGCGTGTCAAAGTGTATTCTGTAGACGCCCAGGGCGCTGTCGTCCACACCGACCCAATCAATAGCTTCCTGGGGCCGTCCATGCATGCCGATCACGGACAAGAACCGCTAAGAGGTGTATTTGCTACAACCATCGCGCCCACGCCCGCGCGCACTCGACCAGGGACCATCGCACGGCGGGACAAAACACAAACACAAACATGTACATATATAAACCAGAGACGCATACGACAGCGGGGAGAGAGAGAGAGAGAGAGAGAGAGAGAGAGAGGAGACAAAACCATATAGCACAGCGTAAAAACTCAATAAACGTACAGCGTCCGTCGGCACCGGTCACGATCCCGCGAGCCACCGGAGCGGCGCCAGCAGTCAATCCGTGCGCTGCCGCTTGCCCGGACGGCCCTCCTCCTCGCCGTCCCTCGCCGCGTCGCCCTCGCCCGCGCCCGCCGCCGACGCATCGCCCGCCTTGTCCTGCGGCGCCGCAGCAGCAGCAGGAGCGGCGTCAGCAGCCGGCGCGGACGCGGACGCAGACGCGCCCTTGAGCCCGCGGAGCACGTCGAGCTCGCTCTCGGCGCGCGCGCGCGCGGCGCGCTCCTCCTCCCACAGGCGGCGCATCTCCTCGAGCTGCGCCTGGAGGTCGCCCATGGCCTGGTCCATGAGCAGCTTCTCGAGCGTCCACTTTTCGATGTTGCGCGCCTCGTTCTCCTTGAGGTGGTGGATGTACTGCACCGCGCGCGAGAGGATCGCGCCCTTGGCCTTCTCGCCCGACCCGTTCGGCACGATCCGGCCGAGCTCGTTGATCCCCTCGTTGATGTTCCCGCGCCGCCGGCGCTCGACCTCTTTCTGCAGCGCGCAGGCGTGTCAGTACTCCTGTGATGCGGTATGCGCGGCACGCACGTGGTTGTCCTTGCGCTGGCGCGCCCACTCGTCCGAGCCCATGTTCGCGCTGCGCGCGCCGCGCGTGCGCGTCGGCGCCGACGCCGACGCAGGCCCGTCGCCAGCCTTCTCGTCCGCCGAGCTCGGCGGCTCGCCCGCGTCGCCCTGGCCCTCGCCGCCCGCGGGCGCCGACCCGTCCGCAGCCGCCGCGAGCGCCGAGAGCTGCCCGAGGCCCTGCGCGGCGACCGCGCCGGGGTGCGCGAGCGCGAGCAGCGCGAGGGCCTGCGACGAGTGGATGGGCGTCTGCTGCGCGTGCGGCGGGAGGGGCTTGGGCAGCGGGAAGGGCAGGCCGGAGGGCCCGCCGGCGGGCTGCGCGGGCGCGGGCGCGGGCGCTTGGCCCTGGCTCTGCGCGAGCGCGGAGAGCGCCTCGGCGGCGCTCTCTTTCAGCGTGCCCTGCTCGTCGATGAGTTGCTGTGCCAGCGCGGGTCAGCGGCGGAATGAAAAATGGGGGGACGGACGGAGGAGCGGGGCGGCGGGGGCGGCGGAGCGCGGGCGCGTATGGCTATGTGCGTATCAACTTTCCCACGCCGCACGATAAACAAAACAGGGGGCGCATCCGCGGGCGCTGGGCGGGGGTTGGGCCAGCGGGCGACGAGGCCAGCATCGGCGTGCTGTCCCCGCGTCCCCGCCCTTCGCCGAGAGCACCTGCGCCCGCACCTGCAGCTGCGCCGCGCTGCACCTGACCGACGCGCGAACGTGCCCCAGCCGTGACCGCACCGCCGCATCACGTGTCCCGGTCGCCCGCCGCCGCCGAGTCGAGGGGAAGCAGTGAGGGGGTAGTGCCCACCTGGTACACGCTGGGGAAGTGCCGGAGCAGCTGCACGATCTGCGTGCTGTCGAGCACGTGGGCGGGCGGGGCGCCGCCGGCGCTGCTGGGGTCGGCGGGGGGCGCGGGGGGCGGGGGCGCGAGCGCGGGGTCCTGGTTGGCGGGGGCGGCGGACATGGTGCTGTGTGTTGTGTGTGTGTTGTGTGTGTGCAGGGGTGCGCTGGGCGGATATGTGGGTGCGTGTGGCCCTGCGCAAGGCGGCTTATCTGGCTGATCGGGCGGCGTGCGCGGGGCGGTGTCTGTGCGCGCTGGCTGTGCGCGACGGCGAGCGTGCGCAGGCGGCGGTAGCGGGGTGTACGGGGCGGTGCGGGGGGGCAGGTGGGAGGGGGGAAGAGAGAGTCACGGGCTGGCGGGGGGGGGAGCGTGGGGGCGTGCGGGATCACGGGGGGCGGCGCGAGGTCACGCGGACCACGCGCCTTTTCTATGCCCCACGTGAGAATCAGGTGCAAAGACGTCCACACACGTGCAAACTGAGCCGGCTTCTCGGCACGAACTCAAACGACACGACAGGGACTGAACTCAACTCGAGAAGCGCCGGAACTTGCTACAACCAGGTTCTTAATTTCTGGTTGCTCCCAATCATTGATTCTATAGTGGGTCACGGTAAGAACTCTATCATTTCTGATCGTACATGGGTTCTTGTCTGCGCTTGGCATCGAGCATACAATATGACCGTTGGTTGACGGGGCGCTGCCCATCGGGCAACCATGGTGCCAGTGGACCGCAGATGGCCCCAGGCGCCATCGCGCCGTGCAGCCGTGATGGGGCGCCAAACAAGCTAGGCAACGCAAGCACCCGACCCGTACGTGACCATGAACCGGCGGGTCGATCGGGTGACATTGTGCCTGCGTGGGTGGGAGGCAGTGGCTGCCTTGCAAGGCAATTCGTTACCAGAGAACAGGATTGGCATTTTTGGGTGGCGACCATTCCTAGGCAGGCAGGCAGATACAGGCAGAGAGATAAGTAGGTAGGTAAATAGGGCAGGGCATATGTGTACGGGGTATGGGCGGCAGTCAGCACTAGTCGTACAAGTACAGATGGGGGGTGGCGCAACACTACACACACACACACACACACACAGATAACTCCTACAGAAGATCCGCGCGGCGCAGGCTCGCGCGCAGGATGCCGTCCTCGACCGTGCGCAGCGTCGCCCCTGTGCTGCGCGTGTCCTGCAAGCGCAGAGCCGAGTCAAGTCGGGTCAAGGAGCTATAGCGAAGGTACACGCACGACGACCGAGGTGAGGTGCACGTAGAACCGGCGCGGCTCGGGCGAATGCTGCTTCGCGATCTCCTTGAAGTGCGACTGGAAGTCTGTCCCCCGCCACCATCAGCCCACGCACGACCCTCCACGACATCTGCGGGACGCACACTTCTTGACCGTCTCGACGTCGTTCCTGCGCGCCCCAAAGCTCGGCACGTGCGTGCGCACCTTGACGCCCGCGCGCAGCTTCTGCTCGAGCAGATCGCACTTGTTCAAAAAGAGGATGATCTGCGTCTTGGCGAGCATCTGCAGCGAGCAGAGCGTCTGCCAGAGCATGTACGTGTCCTCGAGCCGGTTCACGCGGCGGTCCTCGCGCAGCCGCTCGTCGAAGGACGAGATGGGCGCGAGGAAGATGATCGCGTCCATGTCGTCGAAGTAGGGGTACCAGTGCGCGCGCTGCCGGCCGCCGTGTGCGGTGTTAGTGTTCTCGGCGGCGGCGCTGGGTGCGACGCACCGAGGACCGTGTCCCGCCAACGTCGTACATCAGCCACTCGTGCCCGGCTGGCGGCGGCGTTAGCGGGCAGCAAGCACGGACGGCGCGAACGCGCGGCGCACGCACCCTGCTCGACCCAAAAGCTGTACTCCTGCACGCCAAGCGTGCGCAACCGCGCGCGGATCACGTCGTTGTCCGACGGCTCGTACTCGCGCGCCGCGATGCGCTCAATGTCGTTCAAAAAGCTGCGCGTCGTCAGCCCCGCGCGCACGCGCACCACAAACGGGAGCGGCACGCACAAGCCGGGCTCCTCCTCCATGCGGATCCGCCGCCGGCGCAGCACCTCGCGCACCGCGCCGTCCTCCCACAGCGCGCGCATGTCCTCCGCGCACCCCGCGACGACCTCGCCGACCTCCGCATCGCGCCGTGCGCGCGCGTCCGCGCGCGCGTCCTGCCCCGCCGCGTCCGCGCCGGCGCCGCTGCTGCTGCTGCTGCTGCTGCTGCGCGGCGGGCGGAAGCGCTCGAGCGCGGTGCGCCACCCGTCGCGCGAGCGCACGGCGACCTCGCCGAGGTGCACCTCCTCGACGGCGGCGGCGCCGAGGCGGCGCTCGAGGTCGGCCTGCACGCCGCGCAGCGGGGCGAGGCGCAGGCGCAGCAGGCGGTGTTTCTCGGTGAGCGGCACGGGCGGGAAGGGCGAGGCCGGGGAGGGCGGCGGGTTGCTGGTGCCGCCGGCGAGGGCGTCGGCGAGGAGGTCGAGCAGGGTCACGGCGGAGCGGACGAGGTTGAGCTGGATGATGGCCGCCAGGAGGAGCGCTCGGCGAGCCATGTGTCGCGGGCGTATTGGAGCTGGAAGTCTGTGGGTTGCGCGCGCGCGTGGGCGTGGGCGTGAGCGTGAGCGTGAGCGTGTGTGCGCGCGGATCGGGGCGGGGAGAGGGGCGCAGGGGCGGATGTCTCGTCCGCGGATCGGCGGGAGGCGCCCGGGAGGCCCCTGTGCCCGAAACGGTGCAAGCCGCGCTGCCACTCACTCTTGAGCGTCGTCGATTTTCCTGGTGCGGTGCGGTGTGGGCAGCGAGTGGAGGACGCGGGTGGGGCACGCACCGCTCTCGCTCTGTCCGAGGAGCAGGACCTTGACGCAGGGCCGCTGGCGGCGGCGGGCGGCGCGCTCGGCCTTGAGCTGCTCGTCGATCTCGTCGTTCACGCGGCGGGCGTCTGCCTCTGCGCGGAGGCGGGCTGCGCGGGCGGCGGGGGCCTCGTTGGGCGGGGGCGCGATGGCGGCGGCGAGGGGGTCGTGTTCGGGGTGGCGGAACATGTGGGAGGAAGGAAGGAAGGAAGGAAGGCGGGGGGGAGCGGTCGCGAGGGAGGGCAAGGTTATGCCGGGATTGTGAGGGCGTGGATTATGATTATGGAAATGGATAATATCGGGGGTCGATATCGGTTTCGGACACGGTTTGTTTGGTTTGGGACGAGTGGCGCGCGCGCGGGCGCGCCGGGGAGAATGCGGCGGAGGCTTGGCGCTCGCTGCACGCTTGCGACACTCCGGCACCTTGTTTGTGTCCCCGGGCGATCGCGGCGGGCGCGGGGGGCGCGGGGGGCGCGGGAGGGAGCACGCCAAACGGTGGAGCGGGCGGGCGGACGATCGCTGCGGTGCGGGGGTTCGATGCGTCGCCCGGTCTTCGACTTCTCTGTCCACGCTTCTCGCCGTCTCATTGGCCCCTCACATACATAGAGGAACGATCACCGCTCCCAGAAATCACTCTGCCTGCGCCAGTGCTCGTGCAAGAGCCACTCCAGTTACGGCGCCAGCGTCACCCGCCCCGCCGCCGCCCCCGAGAGCTTCCCCTCGCCCACCGACGTGCCCGCACGCTTCCCAGCCTCCCCCTCCATCAGATCCATTCCGATACCCTGCCGTAACCTCTCTACCCTGCATGATTAATCGCCTAGGCGCCTCACCGACGGTCTCGCCGCGCGTCCAACAACGCCCAGCCACCAGTCGTCGCGCAGCCGGCCGTCGTCGGACGCATTCACGCGCACACGCGCACGCGTCCGCGCCACCTCGCACGCCATGCGGATCGCGACCCGACTTGCACCGCGACCCGACTTGCAAGCCTCGGCCGCGCGCGCGCGCGCGCGCGCTCTATCCTCGCGCTCCGCCCCAATTCCTGCGCGCCCTTCATCGCGCCCGCGCTGACAGCGCCCTCCATTCCCCCTTGCGCCTTCTGGCCTGCGCCTCTTCATCTGCGACGCCGCGTTCCATTCTCTTCCAACGCACTTATGAACCGTTTATCGATGATGGATGCCAATCATTTTAATCACGGCCTGCCGTCCTTGATCGCTGGCGCGCCGTGCGGGGAAGCAGCGGGCTGCATGTCTGTCACCGGTCACCTGTTTGATTCCGCACGCCAGTGGCGTCGCGCATCTATCGCGCCCGGCCCACCCACCCACGCTTCACGCGCGACGGGCACCCGCTGCCCTTTCACACATTCACGCCCGCCTTCCCTACCGTGCTCAACGATTATATTCACCATGCGGTGCATCATACTTACCACCCGCGGGCCATCGCAGACCATGAGCCGCTGCAGTATCACGGGTGCCCAGTCCAGTGCCATCTCTGCGCCGGACGCCCCGCGGACCACGGCGGAAAGCATGCGTTTACGCGCATGGGCATGGGGTTACTAGTGCCATGCCAGGCTCGACTGCAGCCGCACCCTCGCCCGCGCCACTCCCCCCTCCCCCCCCGCGGCCGCACCGGCGCCGCCCGCCCCTCGCGCAACGCCCCCGCGCTTCCCCATCCACCCGCGCGGCCGCTGCGCCCGGTGGCGCGTTGCCATGCCGCATATGGCGCGCGCGCGCAGATAAGCATGCGCGCGGCCCTCCGGCCCCAAGGCGCGCGCGACGTAGGGTACTCGGCCGCCGAGCGGGATGGTCCTACCGGAGCGGGGGAAGGCCCGCGCGCGCGCACCTGCCTCTGCACCAGCGGGCGCGGGCCTGTCCCAGCAGCAGTCGCGTATGTAGCACTTATGCATGTATACGCGCAGGGGGGAATATAATATGACAACCACTCTATCTACGGTACTACGGCGACTGGCTCAGCGCGGGGTCGCTCTCCCGCCGCAGGCTCGGGCTCGGCAGCCCGCGCTCCGCACGGCTCGCGCGCGACCCCGCGCCAGGCGTGCCCAGCACACTCCCACCACCCTCGTCGCCCTCGCTCTCGTCGCCCGCGTCGACCGGCATCATCTCCCCGCCCGCCCCCGCACCCGCGCCCGCGCCGGCCCGCCGCGCGCGCCGCGCGTGGAACGTCCGGCTCGCCGTCGCGTTCGAGAAGAGCGGGAGCAGGTAGCGCTCGTCGAGCGCCTGGAACCACCGCCCGTCCTCTGCGCCTGCGCCCGCGCCCGGACTAGGTGGCGCGTGCGCGTGCGCCGGCGCGGCGAGCGGGAGCACCTCGCCGCCGTCCGAGTCGTAGTCGTACGAGTCGCTCGACGCCGCGGAAAACACGGACGCCGCGGGCGAGAACGCGCGCGCGGGGCCGGCGCCGCCGCCCGTGGTGGAGGTGGCGGCGGCGGCGGCCTGCGCCTGGTGGTTGTAGCTGCTCGGCGCGTAGTGCGTGCCCACGCGCGCCGCGGCGCGCGCCCAGCGGCGCGTGGACGCGGATGTCGGCGGTGGCGGCGGTGGCGGTGGTTGTGGTTGTGGCGCGGGCTCGTCGTCGCTGCTGTCGGCGGCGTCGTCCTCGACGCCGGTGCGGATGCCGAGCACCTCGAGCATGCGCGCGGTGGTCCCGCCGAAGAGCACGACGGTGAGCACGACGACGACGAGCACGGTCGTGCGGAGCGTCTGCGCGTTGCGGCCGTGGAAGCCCGCGGCGAGCGCGACGCCGACCGCGCCGCGCAGGCCGGCCCAGAAGAGCATCATCTGGTACGCGTGCGGGAGCTCCTCGGCGCGCTGCCCGCGCGCGTGGCGGTGGAAAAAGTTGATCGCCTCGGAGAGCGGGAAGACGGCGGCGTAGCGCGTGAAGACGACCGCGACGGTCGTGACGGCGATGAAGAGCGGCTTGACGTACGACGTGACGCGCTCGCCGGCGGGCGGGGACGTGAAGAGGGACAGCCCGAGGTAGATGAAGATGAAGTTCTCCGAGAGCTGCGCGAGCGTGCCGAAGATGTAGCGCGTCGTGCGCTGCGTGCGGCGCGACATGGTGTGGTACGCGTAGTGCTTGAGCGTGATGCCGCAGAAGAGCAGCGAGACGATGCCGGACATGGAGATGCCGTTCGAGAAAAAGTAGCACGTGTATGCGGAGAGCGCGACGAGGCACGACTCGATCGCCGGGTACTGCGCGAGCGACGAGTGCTTCAGCACGAGCGACATCGCGAGCCCAAACGCGACGCCGAGCGCCATCGACACGCTGAACGAGAGCAGGAAGATGCCCGTCCCGTGGAAGAGCGACGACAGGTAGATCTCCGTCCCGTGGAACTGGGACAGCGTCCTGTGCGCGCGCGCGCGCGCCCGTCAGTCAGCCTCTCTCGCCCAACCGCCAAACACATGGTCATCACACGCACTCGTACATGACGATGCTGACCGCATCGTTCAGCAGGCTCTCGCCAAAGATGACGGTGTACAGCTTCGGGTCGACCTTGTACTGGTTGAAGATCGCGAGGATGGTCACCGGGTCCGTCGCGGAGAGCGTCGTGCCGAACGTGAGGCACTCGAGGAGCGTCAGGTCGAGCGACTCGATCCCGAGGAGCGACCAGATGTACACGAGCACCCTGTCCTATGCGTGGTAAGCGCACGCACACGCGTCGTCGCCGCAGCAGGCAGACGCACCCGACGCCGACGGCCGAGATGAAGGTCCCGAGGAACGCAAACGTCAGGATCGAGCCAAAGTTGCGGAAGAAGTTTTCCTGCGGGGCCCTGCGGTCAGTCGTCCGGGGCAGACATGCGCACGCGCGCGCGCACCTGCTTGAGCTCGTACCCCGAGTTGAGGATGATGGGTGGAAGGAGGAGGTTGAAGAAGAGCGTGTGTTTGAACGTCTGCCAGGGAGAGCGGGTCAGCGCCCGCGCCCGCGCTCGCTCGTGACGCGACGTGGCTTCAAGGCGGCCTCTGCGCCCCCCGCCCTCTGCCCCCGTCCGCCCATCCCCAAGCCCACCACCGCACCACCGCACCCCGCACCCCCGTCCGCCCAGCCACGCGCGCCGCCGAAAGCACTACAAGACTCACCAGCATCTCCCTAATCAAATGTCCCGGCGCCAAGCGCACGATGAAGCCCACGACCATGCCCGCCCCGATGGACACGACGGTCTCGTGCACGGCGCGTATGCGCTTGATCTGGAGGTAGTACGACGTCCAGAGGGAGAGGATGAGCAGCGCGCAGACGAGGAAGAGCGACCACGACGAGTAGAACTCTTCTTCCTCGGGGATGGGTGCCGGCGACGCGGACGGGTCCGCGGCCGCTGCGACGACGGCCGAGCCTAGGTGTATTGACATGGGCGCTGGACGGCGAGGGGGTGCCGAGGGTGTGAGGACAGCGTAGAGGCTCGGGGTCGAGGTGAAGCAGAGGCTGCGACTCGTGCTGTGCGCCATCAAACGGGGCGCAGGGATGACTAAGCAGCGTGCCTCTCCTTCTCGACCGCCATGTCCATCGTCGGCCTACCTGTCGTTATCAGGCCTTGTCGAGGTTCGAACTTGCGGCGACTGGCTACTATGGAGACCGGTAGACCTTTCCTCGAACCATTCAATAGGCCCCCGTGCCTAAACGCATAAACACGTCGCCGCAACAGCCAATTTGGGTGTCCACTTCTTCCCCAGGTCACCCCAAGTGCTTTTGCTGCTACGTCCGAGTCTGCAAGGATCCGTGAACCGCTGTCCATAACACACCGGCCCCCACTAGACGTCCCCACCTCCGTATTCGGATCTTCGAGGGCGATAACCCGGTACTTTACCCCCGAATAGTTGGCCTCGAAAACATCCCGAGGCTGTCCATGTTAGTGGCTAGGCCTTGCATATCGCTCCCAGATACACAGAGGCATGTCCCTCGCCGTCGATTGCTCACAGGCCGTTTCGTTAGGCTCCGTTGTCCGTTATCGCGGTGGCAGCGTTCACACTCCAGGATTTCCTCCAACGCCGTCATCTCCTTTCATCTTCGTTGGAGCACCTGGACATGGTCATGGACACCCCTCTCAATCGATACACCGCATCCCAGCCACCACTTCTCCGTTCCCTCACTAATGGTTCCCCCAATTTGCGGCGCGTCTCTCCTCGACGGCATTGTCGACTAGGGGCGCCTCTTCCACACCCTGCGCATACTCTCACCCACGTTTCAGTCGCCATTGGTTGTGACTACTTCAGCGGCGTCTTCTTCAAGCGATATCAACGCCTCGTTGCCTTCCCCAAAGGCAAAATCGCGCTGGAGAGCATCCACATCGCCGACTATGTGCCCCAGAAGTCACCCACTTCCAGACTAGACCCCGGTCGTGCGCCTTCCGAACCTGCGGGACCTTGTCCTAGGCGATAGGAACACCTTTGACCACCTCCCCTACCTCAACCACTCATCCTCTGCGAGAATGAGGGCTTGGATGTTCCTGGGAGCTTGTCGAGCCGTTAGCCCGTATCAACCGATTCTTCCAGAGGATCTGCGCGCGGCACAAGCGCATGGTACTGTCTGTCGGATCCACGTTCCTCTCAAACACTCAAGGTTCTCCGTCACGGCCGTGCTTCCGACGCGTGCTCTCACGTCCGACGGCCAGTCTCCCAACACGAAGACTGTCCTCGACATCGGCCTCGAGAGCCGGCCGGCACTGGCGGCGAACCTCCCGACGCGCGCGGACCGCCTTTCTCCGTCCTCCATTCTCCTTGCCCTTCACTTACGCGCTCGTCATCGACACCATCCGGACGGCGGAGCGGCACGACGTTGCGCTGCACTGCCCTCATTTGCGGAGACCCGCCGCACGAGCCGTGGAGATGCTGGCGAGCTTGGGGAGGCTCTGGCGGCGTCGGGGCCAGAGTCGGCTCGGGCAGTGGCCTTTCCCGATCTTGCGCTCCTGTCGACATCAGGCGGTTGCCTCTGTGCGGCTGTCAGCTTGAGCAGTCGTATAGTAGCAGCTGCGCTAGACTAGCGACCGAGTCTCTTACTGCACTGACGATGGCAAGCATGTATCTCTGTTAGGGACTGGGGGAATTGTTATACATCACTGAGTTCGAGAGCTCAGAGCATGGCCTCCCAAGTGTCTGTCCTTATATACCCATCCTGTCCTGCTACTACAGGCCTCTAGAGCCTCATAAGGGTTTGCATAGGGGTCACGATGACTGGGGAGGTGCGACATGATCGACGCCGGCTCCGGCTTGGTATACGAAAGCTGACTCCATCTGGCGCCCCCGCCCCGTCATTGATCGTTGACAATGCCGGGGCCGGATTATGGGTGCAAGACAGGAGGTGTTCATCCCAAAGAGTATTTGTACATAACGGCTTCCACCCGCGCAGGCCATCAGTGTGAATAACCGGGCACAAAGAGAACAGAGAAGACGCACAGTTGACGTGGCATGAGACCTTTCTGCACCATGGTCATTCGGGTACAACGTCTTTCTTTGGCGGGCCCCTGTTGGTGCGTTCCTTGTACGACTTGACCGTCCTGACGGTGTACCACGTCGAGCGTAAGGTAGCCATCGACTCTCGAAGACCGGCGCCGGGAGTCCCCTCGTCTGCACTCTGCTCGTCGTCTTCGACATCCGACTCGTCGCTGCCTTCTCCGCCCACAAGCGGCGGCGGTACGTACACACCTGTGACGTGAGCTTGAGCCTGCGCCTCGGCGAGAGCCTGCATCATCTCGCGCGCCCATGCTGCCACGCGCGTGGCCTCCTTTATGAGGTCCTCTGCCTCCTGGCCACGCTGCTTAGCCGCCTCTTCGCGCTCCTCGACCTCCGCTTCGCGCTGCGCAACCTCGCGCTCCTTCCTACTGAGCTCCAGCTCGCGTTCCTCGATGCTCCTTGTGTCCGTGCCCTCGGCCTCGTCGCTGGGACCGCGATACGCCGCAGGGACCGTGCGCGGCGCTGTCGCCGCAATTGGGAGTAGCCGCCGCCGCTGCGCCGGAGGCGTGGGGTACTTTCGGGTAGCAGATGCACGGTGATGGTGGGGACGGCAGCGGTGATATAGACGAAGATTGTAGCTTGGAGACCTCTCGTCTGGATGAGACGCGATAAGGTCGAGAGAGCTGTCTACCGGTCCGACTGTGACCTGATGCATCCAATCCGCGCTTCGTAGTATTACGGTATTCAGACTGCTTCTTGCGGAGCCCTTGCAGCAGCTTGGTGATGATGGATCGCACATTGGGAAGATACTTCTCTAGGGCGACAGTAGACGCATCGTCGGAGAGACAGTCTTCGAGAACGGCACGGAGGTCATCAGGAACACTCAAGAGCTCTCTGAAGAAATCGTTGAGTTGAAGAGCGATCCAGAGGAACAAGGAGAAGAGCGCACGACATATCGATGTCATAATGAGCAAAGGCCACTACGACGACGTTGAAGTCGTTGCCCAGACGAACGTAGACATCACTAACTTCCTCCTCTGACGCCTTGGAATTTGACCAGTTTGTTAGGGACTCCAGAAGTTGCTTGATAGAGACGAGAAGACGAGTAACGGAAGACTCGACTGCAGGCTTGTTCATGGTGAAAGGACAGAACGTCAGCGTTGGCCCTGGTCATGTATATGAGAAGAAGATAGCCGAGCGGCTGCAAACAGACTGCAGGGCACCCGTGCAGCATCCTAGCAGATGTCGGCGTGTCGCCGCCAATCCGAGTGCTCGAACCGCACCGCCGAGAGGATTAACACTGGATCGGAGGACTCACAGTGCTGCGCGCTTCGCCCGAGGGACCAGTCCTTGACGGTGATGAAAGGAATTGGTGCCCGCTTCTGGAGGATGAAGAGTTGCACTTGGTGACGGTTGTGGCTGCTTGACTGCCATGCTAGATGTCGTCGTCGCTGGTGGAGGAGAAAGGGCGAGGGATCGAGGGGCTGAGCGCTGAGCACCCGTCCCTCACTACTTTACGGCCTAATTGGCCCTGTACACGTGGGTGCCTCCACCCATCCACGCGGCTCTTCTGCCCACCCAAATATCAGCCCGCGGTGCGCACGTAGGTCCTGTCGGCCTAGACGACACTCAGTCGCTTGAGAATTGTACGTCCGCGCGGGGCGGGGGTGGGGGCGGAGGCGGAAGCAGAGACCGGCGCACGGACGGGCGTATACGCCGGCGGCGGGGTTGGAGGCGGGGGTGGTGGAGCCATGACCGATCGACTAGTGAAGGTACAAGGCCGCGCGGATCGTCACCGTAGTGAGTGCAGGACATCTCAAGATGTGAGACGATAGCTCAATAGCTCACCATGATGACCCGTCATCTAGACATTAGGCTAACTAGCTCTGTCTTCTGTTTATCAAGCATCCATTATCCCTCACGGTGCATCATCTACATAGCTGTATCATCACTCAATCTCCCCGCCTCCTCGACAACAGCTTGTTGACAACGCTTGGTAACAACTTGGTAAACACGATATATAGAAATTTCATTCTGACAATAGGCTTCAACATTGAGATATCAATCTTGTTCACGGCGTCAGCCTGCTCTGCGGTCGCCTTATCCGGGCAGCATGACACAGCGCGGTGGGCATGGACGCTCCTGCGTTAGGGTCCACAGTATGTGCACGGCATCATGCATCATGAACGGAGCGCAGTGGTGACAAAGCGGTATGTCTCTCTTTCTCAACCATCATGTTCATCGTCGACCTACCGTCGTTATTAGGCCTTGTCGAGGTTCAAACTTACTGCGACTAGCTACTATACTGTAGGCGCTGTATATCAGCAGACCCCTGCTCTAACCTTTTAACGAATTCCCATGCCGAACTGCACGAATATACCGCCGCAGCGGCCAATCTGAGTGTCCACTCCTTCCACGGGCCCGCCAAGCGCCTTCGCTGCCACGCCTTTTGCGAGGATCCAAGAGCCACTTGTCCAACACTTTCCGGCTACCGCCCGATGTCCCCGTTCCCATATTTCGGGTCTTCAGGGACGATATCTCGGTACTTTGCCTCCGAGTGGCCGGCCACCACGCTCACGCAATCTCAGAACATCCCGAGGTTGTCTGTCTTTTAGTAGCCTAGGCCTTGCGTATCGCTCCCGAACAGGGACACGCTCACCGCCGTTTACTGCTCACGTGCTGTTTCGTTTCCCCTTGTCGTCGTGACAGCGTCCACACGGTTCAGGGTTCCATCCAACGCCTTCAACTCCTTTCACCTTCGTTGGAGCGCCTGGACTTGATTGTCATAGACACGCCTCTCAATCGATACATCGTATCTCAGCTACCAACTCTTTGTTCCCTCATCAATGGGTCCCCCAACCTGCAGCGTCTCTCTGTCGACATCATTGTCGACTGGGAGCACGTCTTCCACATCCTACGCATATTCTCATCTACCTTTCAGTCGCCATTGACTGCGACTGCTTCATCGTGGCGTCTTCTTCCAATGGATCCAAGCGTTGTTACCTTCCCCAAAGGCCAAATTGCGCTGGAGGGCACCATATCGCCAACTATATGCTCCAGAAGTCAGCCACTTCCAGACTAGACCCCGGCCATGCGCCTTCCGAGACCTTGCCCTAGGCGATAGGAGCGGTTTTGACTACCTCCCCTACCTTAGCCATCCATCCTCAGCGAGAGTGCGGGCTTGAATGTCCCCGGAAGCCTCACCGAGCCATTATCCCGCATCGACAGATTCTCCCGGAGGATCTGCGCGCGGCACAAGCGCATGGTACTGTCTACCGGATCCACGCTCCTTTCAAAGGTTCTCCATCACAACCCCGCTTTCGCTCAGATCCGATAGCCAGTTCTCCAACACGAAGACTGCTCTCGACATCGGCCCCGAGAGCCGGTCGGCATTAGCGGCGAACCTCCCGACGGCCGCGGACTTCCTGTTCCCGTCCTTCATTCTCCTGTGGATCACCTTCATCTCGTCCGTCACTTGCACGCTCGTCATCGAAGTCATCCGAACGACGGGGCGGCATGACGTTGCACTGCACTGCCCTCATTTGCGGAGACCCGCCGCACGAGCCGTGGCGATGCTGACGAGCTCGAGGAGGCTCTGGCGACGTCGGGGCCAGAGTCGGCTCGGGCAGTGGCCTTTCCCGATCTTGCGCTCCTGTCGACATCAGGCGGTCGCCTCTTTGCGGCTGTCAGCTTGAGCAGCCGTATAGTAGCAGCTGCGCTAGACTAGTGACCGAGTCTCTTACTGCACTGACGATGGCAAGCATGTATCTCTCTACGGACTGGGAGAATTCTTATACATCAGTGAATTCGAGAGCTCAGAGCATGGCCTCGCGAGTGGCTGACCCGTTGCGCGAGGCCGGTCGAATTCCAACTGCCCGACACGGCGACACCTGTCAAAGCCGTCACGCTCCGTGACTTTGTCCGATGGATCTATCAATCAATTGGATGGCAGTGCGCACGCGGCGGGATTCCCTACCATCACGAGCTTGCAACGTTCGAATTGTACCAGCCTGAGCTACGCCCTCAGCATGCACTACCTTATGGACAGCACGCAACCCGTGGATACCCCGCCTCTGAGGTATAACTTACCCCCTCTCGTCCTACAACTGCAACTCACTGTGATACAGCGCTAGATCATACTGGGCCTCCTGCTTCCGGCGGCGCTTTGAAGAACTGGACAGAACGTTCCCCCAAGCCCCATGGAAAGGCGGCGGGTATTCGGAGCAAATCTTCACATGTTTCCAGGAGGACATCGCAGCAATCCACGCTGAGCTACAGCTACTCAACGTGGCGCGGAATGCTGCCAGCCCCGCAGCCTCAAGGATCGGTCACGATGTCCTCTTCCTCGTTTTCGAGATGTGCAGAGATGACTGGGTAGCGGCCTTCCGCTCGGACGCCAAGCAGGACCATGGCTGTGACGGAGTCTCTCCCCCCGCTCCGAGGCCTCTTTCGGAGGTGGGATTGATAACCTGCTCGCATGTCTGTCGACGCTGGCGAGAGACTGCACTGAGTTCGCCATTGCTTTGGCGGGATATACCCCTCTGGTTGGGTCGGGAATGGGTCTTGGCGTTCCTCGCTAGGGCTCAACGTGTCTCGATGGTTCGTTGTTTTGGCGATCTGCCAACAGCGAACCCGATAGAGCGCATGCAATCATTCCTCCCATACCTCTCGCTTCCCCGGGCCTTGCGACTCTACACTGGCCCGTCCCCGGATCTTTTGTATCAATACCAACACGAACTTGGGGCTCTATCCTGCTTCAAGGAACTCGAACTGCGAGCTGATCCAAATGTGGATGAGCTAGATCTGCCAAAGCCTGTTGCCTTGGACTCGCTGCTTACCACGTTCACGTCCCTCGAACGCGTCTCGCTTCGCATCTCTGTGTTATATGGCACCCTGTGGCTCTTTCGCAACCGGCACTTTCCATCACATGCCTCGAGGTCGTCGCCCGGGGGTTCCTAAGGGTGGATGGATCACGGGTATCGAAGGCGCCATCGAAATACTTGGGAGCACCCCGATGCTGGAGATACTCATTTTGATGCACTGCTTCCCATCCGCATCTTGGCAGTCAGGAGAACGCGCGCTGAACTCCCCAATCTGCGAAGGCTTGTCGGGAAGACCGGACGGAGGCATGCGATCAACTGCTCCACCGTCTTGATTTCCCCGCTTCGTCTCAAGTACATGTCAACTTCACATCCGGAGTCGATGCGGCAAGCCTGACACTGTCTAGCGCACACCGAGCATTGCGCTGCTTCCGCGATTCGGAATCGGATTCCCAGAGTACCGATACAGGAGGTATTGTCTGCATCATCAACTCGGCGGTATCCAACTATCTTCGAGCAACCGTTTGCTCTGCCCCACGTCCTACTCCTATCCGACCTCCTTCCAACCTATACACGGTCGAAGCAGACGTGGATATTTTATTCGCGGGAATCAGCTCACAATCACAGTCCGAAACCATGCAGGGCTTGTTGAATCAGGGACCCCCTCCCTTCGACATTCGTACATACCCTCAACCTGGGGTGCATCGACGAGAGACTGCGCCGAGATGTCATCCAGTACTTCCAGAGCGCCATACACGTCGCTTTCCTGGACCACGACTCGGCTATCCTGGCTCTCCGCGTCCTTCTGCAGCCCCAGTCGCAAGCAGGGTCGACCCTCCCCGGGCTATCTATACTGGAGCTACGCAATATTCCTGCCCAGCAATCACACTTCTACCTCGCCAGACTAGATTCCCTCAGGAAGTCATCGTTCCTGGGCCAACAGATCCAACGACTTATTCTGAGAGGTTGTAGTTTTAGCGACGATGAGCTTACGAGGCTCCAAGAGTTGTTTGATCATGTTACTGTCCTGGGGTCGTAGGTCTAGTTGTCCAGAGTTTTGTGGGAGACGCGTGTCCGTTGGTGGATGTATCGAAGGGGTAGAAATACATCATTCATACGAGCGGACATGTCAAAAGAGGCAAGCAGCGGTGCCGCGTGTTGACCTTCAATCTTCATTGTCGTGCGTACCGGACAACGAGGAGTCTGGCTACGCGGCGAGGCGCGTAGTGATGCGCGCACAAGTGCAGTTGACGCGCCTCCACTTCGGGCGCGCATTTATATCTGGCGCGGTCAGGCGTGGTATACATAGGCCCCTTGTTTGCGTCCCGCGAGAACTGTGCTGGGCCAGCCGCGGTGGCGCGTCTCATGGCCGCGCGGCGGACGCACCCTGCACCTAGTCTCCGTAACAGACTGGCCAAGTGAAGACAGTCGTTCACATGTACACCTACACCCTGCAGATGCAGACCAGTCGATTCGGTTGCAACTCCGACGCGGGCTGTGCCGGTTACATATCGTCGCTTCTGGCGCCGGCCCTCTTCGTTGGCACCAGGTGGCCGACCAGTGGCAAACCAGTGGCGGTGGCCCGTACCATTACTCTTGTATTCTTGCCGGCTCGCTGTGCGATCACCATTTCTACTCGTTTGCTGCTCCCCGGCTACTCGTGATGGATAAAAGAACTCCCATGGGTCCCCTGTATGAAAGGTGATTGGTGCCCCCGTTAGCTGTCCTGGCAGTTGTTCATTCTGGAATAGTGCTGTATCTTACTGGAGTTCGTGCTTCCAAAAACGCCGCGACATCTTGGAGAAGATGCAGTCCCTGCGGGTCGAAGATGGTGCTGGATCTCGTCCTGGTGATAGCACCAACGTCCTGAGAGCATTCGACGATGAGATCGGCACCATCTCGAAAGAGCTTCAGTTGCTCAAGGCCCAGCGGAATGCCGTCCCTTCACCCATCTCAAGGCTGTCACTCGACATCCTTCTCCTCATATTCGAGCTACTCAGAGATGACAGCGTGGCCGATGTCCAGCAGGCTATGCATTTAGGGAGCTACTTCAGATCCTACAGCACCATCCGCGCCGATCCGGATCTAAAGTTTTCAACAAATCTAGGGTACATCGTATGTTCGCATGTATGTCAGCGCTGGAGGCAGATTTTCCTCAGTGAGCCCATCCTGTGGAGACACATAATCCTCGACCTGGGTCCAGAATGGCTACGAACCTTTCTTTCTCGATCTCGATCCATCCCTAAACTCTCCTTCTTTGGCAAGCTACCGTCGAATTACCACACCACCCTGGACTCCACATTCGACCCCATTGACTTCACGCGCGCATCGCTCCTAAGCGTGGAGGGCTATATCGAGTATTCGAGATTCACATCGTTCCTCAACAACTTCGACCTCTGTGCACCTGATTTACGGAGCATCGAACTGTGCCTGACCTTCAGGTCTTTTCCTCCAGTTCCAGTTCCAGAACCCCCGTCTCTCAATCTCCTGACACGCAGCTGCCCACGTCTCCAGCGCATCTCAATCTGTGACATTCCCGTCTCTTGGCAGCCCCTACAGCCACCCATACATTCCCTCACTAGTTTGGAGATCATCATTTCCGATTCTCAGCCTCACTCCATACAACCAGCATTTTGCGTCACAAATGTCATCGGATTCCTGAAGGGCACTCCCGCGTTGGAAGTACTCGTTTTGAGATGGTGTTTCGCTGACGATCCAATTGGAGCACCAGATGCTCCAGGGAGTCACGAGCGTGTTGAGCTTCGCCGGCTCCGGAAGCTTGTGTTAGGCGGGGACGCCTCCGACTGCGTCTATATAGGCGACCATCTCGAATTTCCCTCCCTTTCTCAGGTCCGGATCTCCTTCCATTTTTGCACTCTAGCAGAAGAAGAGGCAAACCCGCTCATACGTCGAACACTCAGTTTGTTCCACAACAAACCCGAGGGAACCAACGTGACTGGGCTCGTCGCGATTTACTATGAAATAGGCCCAGAATTCGGGTTACAGCTGGTCGTCCACCCTACTCTGTACGAACCATTTCCCGTCCTGGATGTAGAAACGCCTTGCGATGCCGATACGGACTTGAACTTATACTTTGATGGCTTCCCCGGCGAATCATTGTCAGGCCCCATGCGTACAGCGTATCGAGCTCTTCCCCCGTCGTTCGCCCACACACTCTTACTCCAGACAAGCGACCTTGAGATGTGGCGTGACGTCATCGAGTACTTTCCACGAACCGTACACCTCATCCTACCGGACAATGACACCGCAGCCCTGGCATGCTTGTCCCTTCTAGTGCCTCCCGAAGACCAAGCCCCTGAGCCTCTGCTCGAGTTGGAGACCCTCGAAGTGTGGGGCGTTCGTCTGCGCGAATCCCATGTTGGTGTCAGGCTGCCGCTCATTCTGAGCAGGCGTCAGCGCCTCGGCGGCCAATTCGGCGGCTTGTCCTGAAAGGCTGCCCGGCCTACGACGACGATGTGGACGCGCTGCGACGACTGGTCGGACAGGTGGAGGTGTTGTGGTGACCGTGACACCGCGATCTCCCAGATGGTGACGACCGGCAGTCCTCGTTTCATACCAGATTCGCATCGATAATATATCAGCCCAACAAGTTACGAGAGCTTACATGGATTCACGATACTCACATCCTTGGGGTTGTCCATTCTTACAAATTAGAGATCGATGGTTAACTCAGCCTTTTCGCGCTAGGGATCCTTTAATGTCTACTGTGGATATTCACTCGTTCAAGTGTTTGCTTCATAAGGATGATGAATCGGTCGCATGATTGGGTGGTTCACGAAAACTTCTTCTGTCATAATCATCTCCATGCAACGTCATCACCCGGACTCATGCTACGACTCCTCGGAAGATACGACCTGACCTCGACAGAGTTCACCCGCTGCCAGCGCGAGCAGCAAGGTCGCACATGCCCCCGATTGAGCATTCTTTCAACATCAAGCTTCATACAGAGACAGTCAAGGAGCCATTTTCGATTGCTCGCGCGAGTATCGAACGCCGCCTACGCAAGCTGCAGACCGTTCTGATCGTTCGAGTAATGGAAAGCCGTGGCGTTCCTTCCGTCTGCCACGCGGTACTCGTTCACATACCATGCTCAATTGTGCCAAGGAGCCAAGATAGACAGATGACGAATTCCGAAGATGCCTCCATCCTACACATCGGCAGGTCAGCATATTCAGCGGGCGTTAGAATATCCATAGCAGGTTCAGGGCTTACCAGAACACGGGATTTGATATATGACATGTCATGTAAGGTGCGTAAGCAAGCGGTTGATTACTGGACGCTCCGGGGTCGGGTTTCGTGGCCTAGACGGCATCTTGATTCTTCTGGGTGCCCTCATCCCCAGTCACCCCCATGGAGGCGCCACCTGAAGCGCCCTGAAGTGCTGATCTATGGTCACTAGCACTTGCTGATGATTAGTTGACGAGATGACACATTGGCGACAATACCGTGGTCATAGTAGCTCAGCTCGAAAACAATTAGAAAGTACGTCGTCTTTAACCTTGCTTCGCTCTCCCGGCTTTTCAATATAATATGCACCCGAGATGACAGCAAGACCTCTTTTCCCCGAGGATTTCACGATCCCGGATGTTTCAGAGTTGACGTGTCCACCGACAGTAAGTATGTAGGTGAACAGTGCGCGCGAGGCTGATCTTTCCAAAATGTGCATATCCCGGTCGTGTGCATATCCCGGTTAAGCATAGTACAGGAGAGGGAAGGAGTCGCAGAAAAAAAACCCCCCAAAGACGAAAGTCGTGTTTGCACTTATTATACAGTAGGGTCGTTAATTAAAGAAGGAAGAAAAAGAAACGAACCTAGGCCACGTCGGCGAAGAATTCTTCAAGGTTGTCAAAATACAGATTGGCATCGGGGAACTCCTCCTTGACGAGATGCCAGACCCACTCGAAGAGAGTGGCGAAGGTGATGTCGGAGCCGGCATCCGTTCCCTTGTTCGTCCCGCCAGTGAGCAACGCAACAAACTCGCCGAGGGCGGAGACGATGAGAGATCCAGAATCACCTCCTTTGGAGAAGGTGCCGGAGTCGTGCTCGTGAGAAAGGATGGGCACCTCGAGCGACTCCACATTGCCGGTGGGGAAGTACTTGCGGACGAAAGACATAAACCTGGTGAGCGTGCCAACCGTGGTGTTGGTGGTGAAGCCGCGCTTGAGAACGCGACGAATGCGATCGCCTTGGAGGTTCAAGGTGTTGGGGTTGTTGACCTGATCGGCGGTGAGCATGCCCCCAAGGGTAAGGAGACCGTCTTCGGGGTACTTGAACTCGGATGGGACGTCGATACGTTCGTACATCAAGGCTTTGAGCTTCGAAGGGGACAACCCCGGACCTGTGGAAGAGAGAGACGTATGACATTTCAAAGCGACGTGTTCAATGAAAATATAGACTAATTAGCACCGCACCAAGGCTCAGAACGTTGCCGATCATGTGCTTAAACTTGTCCTTGTACAGCTCGATGACGCATAGGTCGCGGGTATAGCGGTGAGGAGCAACACCGGCACCGATGGGGGGAGCCCAGCGGACGAACCCAATGACTCGGTCCTTGCGCTTGCTCCACCTCTTCTTGATGTCGACAAAGAACGTCTTGAGATTGTCGATCTTGGTGCGCGTCTTGGAAAGCTCGGCCTCGTTCTCGTCCAGCTTGATCTGCGACTCTTCGACGTTGATTCCATCCTGCACCCTAGTTTTGAGCGTGTTGATTTTATTCTCGAGATATTCGACCGAGTCAATGTGCGTGCCAATAAGGGCCTGGATGGAGACCAGGTAGTTTGTGAAGGCGGGCGCGCCCATGACAAGGACCTCCTTCTTGGTGCAGATTCTGACATGGCTAGAGTCAGAAAAGCTCTTGGATTTCAAGGGTGTGTCAAGTAAATTAAAAAAAAGTACCGTGGTACCTATATAACTCGTTGTCCCCGTTGAGCAAGAAGACGTTGTGACGGACAGTGATGGCATAGAGCTTGTCGCCGACGCGGAAGTAGGGACAAGAGTGCCTTGCATAGTAGTCTTACGACCAGCAATGGGAAGACTGAGGGAAACAGAGACGTTGTCGATGACGTCCTTGAGAGGGTCACCGTCTTCAACGGGGCGGAAAAGGGCTGGACCGTGACCGTGCAAGGTCTTGTAGACCGACTCACGATAGGCGATGTCGACGTTCTGGACCTGGAGCGAGTCGAGCAAGGCACGGATATCCTTGGATGACTCGTGCGCAACGGCACCGGTGAGAGTCTCGGGCAAGACGCCAATCCAGATGGTAGGGTTGGTGTAGTGACGTTCTACGTCCTCGACGGGCTGGATGGATGGGATATCTCGTAGGTGACGTCTTCCTCTTCCTTGGCATCGTCGTCGTCGTCGTCATCGTCCTCCTCCTCGATCTCCTGGTCCGCCTTCTTGTTGAGCCACGTGAAACGGACGAAATCGACAGATGAGACTTTAATGTTCCTCTGGTTGAGTAACGCCACAACCTTATGTAGAACGAATGTTAACCAAGAAATTATTGCGTAACGAGAAGGCCACGCACCTGGTCGCGAACCGCGTCCCACATTCCATTCTGACCGAACTCGTGACTATCTGGAACGGCAACAACCCTCATGAGGCGCTTGTACGCCTCAGGGCCAGAGGGCTCCTCGAATTCGTCATCAGAGGTCCTATAAATGAGCTTAGGCACGCGTCCCTTTGGACCCACACCGGCATAGTAGAGATTCGCCTCAATCTTGGGAACTTCGTAGGGGGTGGATTCAACGGTGGTAGCACTAGAGACGCTGTCGTCGCTGGACCACGAGCCATCTTCATCAGAGTCACCGCTCTCGTCAGGATAAGGCGACGCGCTTGCGTGCTTTTTCGAGGCACTGGCGATCGAACTCTGGAGTCTTGACGTACTCCTCGAGGTTGGGTTCGATGGGAACATTAACCATCTGTCGAGCGATTACGGAAGGCGGTCAAGTTCGCAATTCTCATGACCGGGCCGTGATTTATCTGGCCGCTCACCATTGCGATACCGTTCCGATGACCTCATGGTCGATCTAATTGCCTTTGCAAGGTGCTTTCAAAGCTGCACAATTGCATACGGACGGATGCCGAGCGGGAGCGAGCACGGAGAGGAGCGAGTTCAATGGCACGCACTGGCAGCGGCCTGGAGAGGAGGCTAGAGAAGCCTGGAGCGGCGGAAGCTGGCGGGAGCGGTCCGGCGTGAGAACAAAAGAATGCATATGGATTATTACGGGCGTTTATAGCTCTCCAATCATATCTAATCATATGCATTCTTTTGTTCTCACGCCGGACCGCTCCCGCCAGCTTCCGCCGCTCCAGGCTTCTCTAGCCTCCTCTCCAGGCCGCTGCCAGTGCGTGCCATTGAACTCGCTCCTCTCCGTGCTCGCTCCCGCTCGGCATCCGTCCGTATGCAATTGTGCAGCTTTTCGCCTGTGAGTTACTGGATCGAATCATGCCCAAACCAATCTTCGATCTCATCCGATGAAGCATTATTGTGTCCCAAACTGCGTCTCTTGTGCATCTCTATTCGAGTCTTAGTGCGTTTGTGCTCACTTGCCGATCACCTCAGGCACCTCCTGCATACATCGGCAGTGTTCCAGTGCATTGCGGACATCACAGAGCGGGAATTCACGGCCCGTGATGTCGCCCTGCCTTCTCACTCCTACTACAATACTCTCACCACCAGAGCATCGCCATCTTGCCAGGTCCTCGCCAGTCCGGTGTGGCTCCTATCTTTAACGCAAGGCCTCCGCTCTGTGCGTAGACCCGGATAACGTAACTCCGACGCAATCCCGCACCGCACGACACTGTCACCACGAGCAATGAAAGCCGCTACGCTGCCGCCACCATGAACCTCACGCACCAACGCAGAAGTGACCAATGACGGGGTGCGTCAACGCACGCTATGCCCAACGCAGCTATGCTCAAGCAAGTGTAGTTTCAAGGACCAGACCGAGAGTGGCGAGCCCGTCCTCTTGTCGTATCTGATGCTCCTGCCACCCCGCCGTCTCGCGCGTGACGCTTCCGTAGTGAATGAGGCTTCAATGCTCATCTCGCTGCGCCGCCATGCTCGTCAGATCGTGGCAGTATTCCCACAGACGAGGGTGGCAGCCCTGTCCTCATACCACCTTCACCGTCATACTTTCGTGCATGCAGCGCCTCCTTTAAGTCACCGCCGCGCTCTTCGTCAGTTGCTGAGTTTGTTATTCGAGAATGAGGTTATGGAGGTGCGTGATCACACTGCAGTGGAACCGAGAGCAACGGAAAGAGGGAATGAAACACGAAACTGCTGGGTCGATGTGCAATACCGTACTGTACATCTTTATCACCAAGGCGGGCCAAAACATACTCTCCAGATCACGGTTGGGCTGTATGTACGATGACTGAAACGGAAACTTACGGCTTGTGCTGAGTACTACATACGCACATGAAAGCATTCTTGAAAAACAAACATCTCACAACGCCGAGGCAAGCAAAGGCACATGCCGCCGCAGGCGGCCCTTCTCGAGTCTTATCTTATCGCTATAATCCCTGTCCGATGGCCATCCCCCCACCCGTTACTGTGAATGATCGCGATCTCCTGGTCGCGATTCTGTCGCAGTGACCATTCCCCAAGCAAGACCTCTTTTCCCTGAAAAGTTCACGATCCGGGATGTTTCAGGCTGTCCACCAGTATTTAGGCGAATGGGGGTGCGAGTTGCAGAGCACTGGTGGGCCCAAGGTGGGCCTCCGAGTTCGAACTCCTCCGGATCGCCATCATCGGCGTTAGGTCCCGAGGGCGTGTACGGCATTACCGCCCGGGCTTTCGCTTCGACCCGCGCACAGGTCGCATGGCACCACGCGCAACAGACTGACGGAGCAACACCCTCTATCGGACATGTATTTCCGGTAAACTGGACAGTTATAAAGGTCAGGAGATGTGTATGCGTTTGAGGCGACCCACTTTCTTACATTATACACACCCAGATGATGAACGCCAGGCGATCGACAAAGTGTCTATACCACACCCAGACGAGCCCGGCGTGTCACTCGTTGGCATTCTCGAACAGCTGGAGCCCAACGAACGACCCAAGGTCGGAGGATCGCCCTGGTGCGCCCTGCCACGCTCTACGCTGATGCGCGTCTGCGCATAGCTGACGGTTGTCTAGATCCTCCATGGTGGTTTGGGGTACACCTTCTGCACACCCAACGCCCTTTCACTTATCCTGCATCTCGCCAGGCATAAGGATTACCTGTTCCAGAAACGGCTGGCTGGTCGTCTTCCGCTAGACAATTTCCGGTTCGACTTTCGGTAACCTTCTTCCTCGTGCATTCGCGGATGAGCATAATGTTTATGACCTCGATCGCAGGGGTCTCCATGAGTCCGGCGGCACCTGGGGGTATGCGGGCTTCGCGAATGAAGTGCAGGACCTGCGTGCGGTAGTTGCATACCTGGCCCGGACATACGGCTATGTTGTTGATCTGGTCATCGGTCATTCACGTGGCAGCATCGTTGCCATTCACTGGCTATGCACATCTGCCGAGGGCAGGCAAGTCGGCGCCTTTGTTAACGTATCTGGCTATTACCGCATGGAGGTGCTGTACCTCCGCTCGGATCGACTTACCCAGCTCAGCCCTTTCTGTCCTGCAGATAATTCTTGAACGTGAGCTCTTCCCACGTATCATTTGCGCTATGATGGGCTGACTCGGCCTTGGAATTCATAGACTCCAAGAGAGAGACTGAGCTTATCAAGAATGGTTACATGGACTGGCACGTCGTCGTTGCGGGTAAAGCTATGGTCATACCCGTGAATTGGGACGTCGTCCATGAGTGGTCCAGGTGGGACACGTCCATCGTGCAAACCCAGTTCCCTGCACGGACCGACGTCTTGACCATACACGGGATGCTAGATAAGGACGCACCGCCGTACGCTTCTCATGTAATAGCAACATCCCGCGCTGACGCACAGGCTGCAGATACGATGCAATCATTCACGCGCATATCTTTAGCAAGCGGTCGCCGGGCACCCATAACCTTCATCTCATTGAGAAGGCCGGCCATCACTTCAAAGAGGTGCGTGCTATGCTTGACCCAAAAACACACCCCACTGACCCTACAAAGCACAAAGACGAGGTCGTCGAGACCATCTTAGCGTGGTGGAACAAGCATGAACGCGGAGAATTGAAGACCGGCATATGGCCGATAAGACTGGCTAGCAAACTCTGACATGCATCGTGCTGCGTTACAATCTATGCGAGCGCGCCTCCGCGAACAGAGCTGCGTGTCCGCCGCCGTGCGGTGCTGACTGACCGTCGCCGGCGCTGTCTCAACGCGCGGCGCGCTGCTTCCTCCTTCTCCGAAAGTCGCGACCAGCGCGCGGCACCCGACGCCCGCGACATTTCGGATCCGACGGATGTTGCGGAGCGCGCGGAAGACGACGGGCTGCGCACGAGCGGGTTCTGATGGCGCGAGCCGTGCAAGCGTCGCGTCGAAACGCTGCGCGAGCTCCCGCTGGTGCGCGGAACTGCTGGCGGCGGCAGGTGAGGCAGGCGGGGCGGGATAAGCGCACTCGTCGGCGGAGACCGCAGACCGGGCGGCGTTGGTAGCGGGGTGGAGCCGAGCGACGGCACAGACGCGGGTGCAGCTGGCACGTCGCGAATGTGTACGACGCCGGCACCGTCGTGTGTCTCTTCGAGGCTCCAGGGTTTGGAAGTTGTCGATGCAACCGACGCGGCGCGCATCACCATCGGTGTCGTCATACGCCAGTCGTATGTGGTCACATCAGGGCGCGCAGGTGCGGTGGCGGTGA
This sequence comes from Gloeopeniophorella convolvens, assembly GCA_022496205.1. Classification (NCBI taxonomy): domain Eukaryota; kingdom Fungi; phylum Basidiomycota; class Agaricomycetes; order Russulales; genus Gloeopeniophorella; species Gloeopeniophorella convolvens. The sequence goes on along the minus strand of WTXD01000031.1, from coordinate 65,006 downwards.
ACGCTCCGAATGCACTCGCGATGTTGTTCCGCAAGGAGTCCCGCCATGTTTCAATAACTCCTGGCTGAGGACCTTGAGTCAACGGCTCAGCATTTTGCGTGGCGGAACCTTCCAGGCGTTCCTTCCACCTGTTGGGATTGAGAGGAGCGGTCGTGTTGAGTGCTTGCTCCTGCAATGGTGATTGCTCTGGAGGCGGCGTCGGTGCCCAGGGCACGTCAAGCCCACCAGATCCGTTAAGGCTCAGATAGCGCGGTTTGAACATTGCGGATAGTTCGCGTGGCGTGCCGACGTCGTCGAGTACCGTCGTCGGGCGGCTTGATTCGTCGCCGGACGTGAGAATGTCGCCTGCAACAAGGTTGGCGACCTGCAGGGAACCGATGTCCTGCACGATCCCAGGCACGCTCGAGTCGGACGGACGAAGCTCCAGCGGCAGGCGGCGCAGGGTCGGGTATGGCCCATGCGAAAACGGCGAGGTCATTGCGATGGCGGGGAGGGTAGGCTCACAGGCTGCCATCTGAGGCGACGGAAGGTTGCTCGTGCTGCGCCGCGGCTCACCAACGTCGCGATCGCCATGCGGCTGCCACCAGGATGCGCCCGCTCCGGAGGCAGATACAGCATCGTCTGGGAACCTGTAGCTGTTAAGGCGGCCCCAGCGCCAACGTGTCTCCCAGGGACGGCGACTTGAGCGCTTCCGGATGCGTAGCCACCAGATGAAGAGAGCAATGATGGCGGCGACACCAGCAACGGCGATGAGAGAAATCCCAACCCAGAAAGGGGCACCATGGCCATTCCGAGAGTTGTTTATCGCAGCTGCTGTCGGCCCTGCTGAGGTGGGCGACGATTGCACAGACGACAAGGTCGAGCTGAGCGACGAGCTTGACTGACTGGGTGTATGCGCAGCATCGCTAGACGGCGACGGAAGTGCGGAGTCGGATGAAGATGGTGTTGTGGGTGTACTTTGTGTTTCAGAAACAGGCTATAGCTCATGTGAGAACGACGCTAGATACGCGAAACCGCATGTACTCACAGAGGGGGTGATAGACGACGTGGACTACAGCGCAGTCTGTGAGCAAATACTTGCTAAAAGGGTAAAAACGGTGCTACATACCTGAGCAGACGATGGTGAGCTTGTGAGTGAGACGGCTGATGTCGTAGCCGACGGATTCGGTGATCCCGTCGGAGGGCTATCCGAGGTGGAAGACAGTGGTGAAGGAGCCACAGCACTTTGAGAGGCCACAGGTGCCGTTACCACGGAGCTAGCGGCAGAAGCAGACGAGGCTGGGGTAGATCCTTCGTGGGCTTGGCCAGGGAGCGCCTGCGGAACTTGGCCGTTACCGACGGCCTCGTGGCCCGGGCTCAAGACAAGGCTGTCGCCATCGCTGGAAGAGCCGACATCCAGAAGTTCCTGATGGGCGGAAGCGGACCCTATATTGTATCGATCCCGATAGATGGTTTCGTGGGGAGGGGAAAGCATAACAGGGTGGAAGCGACAGGGTGGAAAAAGTAAAGCGCACCAGGCGCGACAGCGGGTATGATAAAAACTTCCAAAGAGAAGGAGAAAGTGAAAACATGGTTGCAGACTGAATCATATCCTCCCCTCGTAGAGAGAATGACCGCTGGACGAAGACTGGGACTGGTCAAGTCGGAAATGACATGGTCGAGTGTGCCGCCAGTGCAGGTCGCAGTCGGAAGCCCCCGTGCCCAATTGTAGCGGAGCCCGTTCCGAAACGCGCCCGTGCCGCGGGCGATTGCCGCAAGCCCGAACGAGATTCCCGCCTCGTGTCATCGAACCTCAGCACAAATCCAGAATCCAGAGTACAGTTCAGGCTGATCCACTCTTGAACTTTCCTAGACGGTACAACGCAACACCAGAGATAGCCCACATCGGAACAGGCACGGATTCATTTTGCTCCTGACCCACTCTGCCATTGATCGCACCAAATCCCAGAGGTTGGCGTCGGGGCGTTTAGGTTGCACCTGATACTACTTAGCCGCTCTCAGGCAGCCCTTTTGTCCGATTGAATCGGGACAGTGAGGGAAAGACCAACATGGACATCCCAGCGTATCGCGTCCCGGGTTCTAGCGACACGTACTATATCCCGAATTTTGTCACCGAGGACGAAGAGAATTACCTTCTGCGTAAAGTGCGTCTGCGCGATTTACTTAATTCCTAAGATTACACCAAGCCATTATTTATGCATGCGCAGATCCAGGAGACACCGCAGCCCAAGTGGAAGCAGCTCGCAAATCGGAGGCGCGTCTCGTCTCCTACAGTTCATTTGCGAGCGTCGTTCGGCTTAATGTGTGATGCATGTGGACTTCCCCCCTATCTCTCGATCGCTGGACTGCATCCGCAGGCTGCAAACATGGGGTAAGCGCATCGCATTGCATCGACAACGACTCGTCTCCATGGCCGCAGTCCCCGAGCACTGCAGGGCTAGGAGGTTTCATGCACTACCGTCCAACAACTTCCATGGCTAACCTGCATGCCGGCCTACCCGACAGGTGGCGATCTTACAGGAAAGAATGTCCTCGTTCCCCAACCGTTCCCCCCGTTTCTAAGCAATTTGTAAGTTACGTTGTGCACGAGAGGCGAATACAACCCTGCTGAGAGCATCGCGCGCTTCCTGACAGCCCTGATATAATCTCGCGTATCGCGTCCACCGGCGTATTCGAGGGCTCACCCCACCAGCGGCCGAACCACGTCATATTAAACGAGGTAAATAGGTTCCAATATACTGTCAGGCACAGCGTCAGTCTATCCACGGTATTCACGCCACATGTCGCATGCGCAGTACCATCCAGGCCAGGGAATCATGGTGCGCCACTCCTCGCTCTTGATCCCACGGATCGGCCCACCCATTGGGCGTGACGGCGATGTTCGCAGCCGCATGAGGATGGGCCTGCATACCACCCTGTCGTGGCAACGCTCTCGCTCGGCAGCCACACAGTAATGCACTACTACCGCCCCCTCGAGAGCACGCCGGCGCTCTCACTGTTGCTCGAACCGCGCAGCCTCGTGATCACAACGCGCGAGCAGTACACCGCACATATGCATGGCATCGACGGCACCGCGGAGGACCGCGTGGGAGACGTAGAGTTTGCGAATGAGGCGCTGCTCGGCGGGGTGCTGCCGGCAGAAGGCGAGGTCCTTGTGCGCCGCACAAGGTATAGCTTCACGTGCAGGGACGTCGCCCGCGTGGTGAGCATCGGCCCCGCGAAGCTTGGGAAAAGGCTAGGATCGTAGTTGGCATGCGGTGCTAGTTGTGTGGGCGCAGGTTGCCAAAGACATAGCTTGTTTAGGACTACTGCGGCGCATGCATGGGACATGTCATTGATAGCTTTCCTCGGATCGAGGATCGAAGGAGTACATGGAGTGCTGCCGAGAGATAGTGGCATCCGCAGCTGATGTATTGCAGCAGTAGTATGAGAGCAGGAACCCGCAGGAACAACGTGCGTGACCCAGGATGCGCAGCAAGGCAAGGCACAGAACTGCGAGGCGGCTGCGGCTGCGGCGGTCGTAAACGTTCGTGGGTGACGTTGTGGACGACGAAGTAGATCAAGAGCGACTATGCGCCACTCTGCGCAGCATCGAAGCGCAGTCCTTGGTGCGCAGTGGGGTTACCAGGGAGCGGTGGGCCGCCTACTCTGTGAATTCGAAGCCAGCAAGCGTGGTATAGGAGGGCCCGCAGAACACTAGTAGTTGCGTCTTTGGACATCGATGCTGCGCAAACAATATTCACTGATCGGCACCGGTACGAAGCTATGCGTAGTCCACGTGGAAACCGAGGGTTCTTGGTTTTGTCGCTGCACAGGTCACGAGCTGGGCTTTTAGGCAACGGAGCGGCGAAGGACGATGGAGGATAGAGAAAGAACACCAGACGCCATGGCATGTGCTCATTTTTGGCTGTTCTAATGGACGTCATCGGAAGCCTGGGGAGGGACACCGAGGAAGGTGCCGAGGAGGTCAGCTCAGACGACTCGTCAAAAGCCGGCGGTGGCGGAGGTACGTAACCCGGATCCGGTGGATCCCCGGTTGCAGCCGGACCGGACGGAGGTTCTTCTGCATTCGGATTGGCGTCGGGCGATCCTCAGCCAGAGAATCGCACATTGCGGCGACCCGACTCAGGTGCACAGCTTCCCCACTCGTGCGAAGACGCAAGGCGGCCGAATTGCCTCACAGAAGCTCTAGATCTACCCCGCGGTCTGCCTTGCCCTGCGCGCGAAGATTCGTCTGCGAAAACGGGTCGCACGCAGAGAAGCAGTCTGGCGCCGTACCGCCGCGTCGCGCGGATCCATCCTGCCGGGACTGCTTACGTGCCGAAGCTGACCTGAGGTCGTCGGTCGCGATGGGGAGAAGCTGTGACTGAAGGCGCTCGCTCGTTCACGTTTTCCTGCATCGCATCAGCGTTTCATGCCGCCATTCCATGGGGTGATGCGTCAGCGTTGGTCCGGTGCCCATCCTGTTCACAGCGGATGTTTGCAGGGAGGCTCTCGCACAACCGGAAAAGAGTTCGTGTTTGGCGAGGTCTGGCGGCGCCGACAGGATACACTCAATGGGAGAAGGGGCGACTGGGAGCCAAGGAGGTTTGATCGGTGTGCGAACCAATCTGACCGAGGCGCGCGCCGTAAGCATCGTGACAGACAGTCCAGTCTACCAGCCAGATTCGGGCGTCAGGGGCATTGCGAGCATCAGCGCCGGTGGTGCTGAGTGTTTGCGCGGAGCGGCGTACGTTTCGGTTCACGACGTAAGTAGTCGAACGGGGATCCCGCCGAGTTGCGGATGCCGAGGATGGGCGCAAGCACAGGAAAGCGCCATTACACTCGCTCGTGTTGGGTGATGTTGGACATCGAATGATCATGAGCGGCCCGGGTCCGATAGCCGGTCTCCATTGAGAGGAAGATGAGAGGGAACGCATTGCAGAGGCTACCGCAGTAAATGACCGCAGTGCTTCTAGGATGCACGCCCAAGAGGCATGGGACACGTTTTCTGGAAGTTGATTTAATGAAGATGAGGATGATGAGAGTTGGGAAACGTTAAGAGGGCAACGTAAAAGGAAAAGAAAAGGGCAGGTGCTTAGGTAACCGCCAAGAGGGACTATAAGCTGCGACAATGACGCCGTCCGCTTTCCCGCTTCCCGATCTCGCAGCCTCTTTCCCCTCCTCCAGCTATCTTTCTTCCATCTACTTATTTGTCTTCTCCTCTCCTTCTTGTTGCTCGTTCTGACCCACGCATTTTCCACTCAAAGCTGCGTTTATCGTGAGTGGCGTCTGCCCGCGCTCTTCCCACGTTTGTCCCGCTCCAGCACTAACCCCGCTGTCCCGGATGTCAGTGCTTTACATCTCTTTCAAGTCTACTTCGCGTGTATTTGGTGACGAGCTTGCCTACTGGGATACTGGTGTGCCTTGGCCTTGGTGCAGGCCCCTCGTAAATGGCTGATGTACCAAAGTGATGTTCGCAACACTATCCTCATTCCTGCCATCAGCGCTTCAGCAGGGATCCCCTAACCCTAGCGCCAAAGACATCTCATCTCCTCCTGCAAAGCAGGAAGAACCCCAGCAGGAGGTCCTTTCCACTGTCGACGAAGTGGGCGTAAAGAAGAAAGAAAGGAGAACGAATCATGAAGTGCGTTGGCAATCCCCATGCCACCAATTAGCGCTTACTCACTTACGTGCACAGTCGTTCATCGTCGTGAGGCCGCCTCCCGCGAAATCAAATCATCCCTTGAACCTCCAGGTCCAACTTGTTCCTCCTCAATCGCGTGATCGTGATCGTACGCGTTCCATGGATACATCTACTGCCGCACAGGATCAAGATGACAACGCGCTTAGTCGAACCGCCTCCAATAGGTCGGATGTTTCGATGTACTCCGGATACTCCTCTGTCACATCCTTCTCTTCCGTCGCGTCCACCTCGACCACATCATCCCGACGGATGATCATCCCACTGTACAACCTTCAGGCGCACAACGTGATGACCAACGTCATCGTTGACGCGGGGACCGACGCCAAAGTCGCAAAATTTATGAAGCGTGGTTTGGAGATTCTGGGACTTGCTGTCTTAGAACCTGTGGAAGTGTTCGGCTCGAACTCGTCCCTTACAAACCAGGTTCCTCCAGCGAGTAATCGAACCAGTATCGATGAGCACCATGATCCCGGCCAACTTGCCACTCCACGACCCGGAGATCCAGACGGGGTTCATACACCCGCGTCGTCTGCCTTTTCACTATCTTCTGGAGGCACCGACCCCGCGCCGGCTTCTGCTCCGACATTCACGCGTAACGCCACTGCAACGCCCACCGCCGGACCGAAGAAGATTTTTGGCAAGTTCTTCAAGAAGAAGGACGGTCCCTCCTCCCCTACCCCAACTACATCCCCCCTAACGTCGCCTGTGTCGAATTCATTCCTCCGCACCCCACGTCCGAAAGGAGGGGCGAGCCTTACGATTCCCGTTTCGGGAAACTCGAAGCGCAATTCATGGCTCGGCCCGCCCGGCCCACCCTCCGCTACCGGCCACTACCTCGAGCCATCCTCTTCGTCGACGACCAGCATGCCCACGGGCTCGCATTTGCAACCAGCGGTACTCGGTATCCATCCGTTGTGTAGCTCTCCAACATTTCCTCCGCAGGGGCGGCCGCATAGCTATTCCTGGGTTGTCCGCAAGTGGATCAAAGGCTCCAATGAGGGGCTCCTAAGCAACGTCATTGGCCACATGAACCACCTCAATCTGTCAGTGGATGAGCGGCGGCACTCGCGAACGCCGGCTGAAGAGGGCGCCGTCGAGCTGCAGTTCATCTGGGCGCGCGGCAAGAAGAAGCGGCGCGAAGGTGGCCAGCCCGGCGCGCCCACCCGACGCGGCAGTGCAGGACCTGGCTCGTCTAAGACGGGTTCCTCGTCGTCACTGCACCGCTCGGATACAGGGCGCGCCACGTCAACTGCGGAGAAGCGCCTGTCGACAGCATCAGGGCATAGCGTGTCGACAGGGAGTGAGGTGGGCAGCACGGCCGGGCGCGGCTTACGGGGCGACGACGGGTACGACGAAGGGGAGGAGAGTGAGCCGGAGGACTCGGAGACGCCGTGGACGTGCACGCTTGTCGTGCGACGGCTAGGCGGCGGCGGAGATGGCGCGGAGACCGTGCGCGTGCGCGTCGCGACGTTCTCGCCCACACCGCATCACCCGAAGGTCGTCGCGCTGCTCAAGGTGCCGTTCCCGCTGCCGGACATCGTCGTGGACCGCATGCAGGTGCGCCGGCGCGCGGTGTCGGCGCAGGGCATCGCGCGCCCGAGCTGGAACACGGACGCGCCGGACGGGCTCGTGCTCACCGCTGAGGAGATCAAGGACGTCGTCTCGTCGACCGGGCTCTGGCTCGTCGTGCGCGAGAGCATCGGCGGCGTTGGGAAGGTCAGCCGGAAGGGCGACGGCTGGCGGATCCGCGCGTGAGGTGGCGCGGGCGGCACGGTGATATCTTCGTTATTCACAGGTACCTTAGCCACCTTATGATTCTGTGCTGATCTGTCTTATTTGTTTCGACTGTGGCCACACTACACTCCGTGCCGTATTCCCTCACGCTCGGTTTATATTCTACTTTTTTTCGGGACCTATTTATTGGTTGTTGGAGAAGCCCAATCATGACGAACGAACCTATGTTACTGCTGCGTGATCTCTTCGCTACACATCCCAATGATTCAGGTAACGTTAGAGCCTAATAGTCTAGACTTCTGTGGCTCGCAGGGTAATCGATAATGGAGTAGAACGAAGAATGCTGACCACCAAGCTGTGACACGATCTCAGGATCATACCATCCTTGTCGCGTGGCGTGTAAGTCTATGACCGTAGGTTCTGGCACATGGCCGTCGGTCCTGGATTGGTGGCCGAGTCTCTGTACAGCGCTGACGATGGCAAGCATGTACCGTGTGTATGCCCGGCGCCTGCTCCGGGTCTGTAGGCTGCAATGACGCGGCTTCACGTTCAAGTGACATAAGGCTGCGCTTTGAAATCGCAGGTCCCCGCCGCGTCGACTCCTCCGGCGCATCCAGACCCAAATCGACGTCAAGCTTCCAATCTCTGAGGGACTTCACGCACCATACCCGTTTTTGCGACCCCCATGGCGTCGGTCCTATCACTCAGAGTCTCGGGAGAGCCTTCTGACTAGTTGTTCCGCGACCTTCATCGCAACAGCTCAAGTAGCCCGGACGTGTTTGTAATAAATCAACAGACAGCAGATGGTACGTTGAACATATTCAAGACGATGACCATATACAGGATGCTACATAAGATACACGGAATCGTGTAAGGATGAAAACGAGAGCTCGCGCCATGAGACTGAAGACGGCGAAACATCGACCGACGACCCTCGGTTTCGTCAGCTTGATTGAAGGTGCGCCATTAATAAAAGTCACTATCCTGGCACAGGCAGGTAGCGACACCATCGTCATAGAGTCGAATTACCGATGAACTAAATCCCTTTATTCTCCTCGCCCTTGAGGATCCAAATCTGCACATGACGATGTGGAGTCCTTCCAATGAGCGCTGAACTGCCTACACTCGCTAAGCACATTGGTGAGAACGACCAGTGCAATGGAGCGCGTGAAGTCGACCTCAGATAGAAAAAGTCAATTGAGCCAAGGAGATAGGGCAAAAGATGGCTCCATCGCGCCAGTAAGCATGGTAGCTGGCGCTGGGTATGCTGAGACGATAGTGCCTGTCTGGGGAGTGAGGGAGCGGTCTGCGAGAGCGGCGAGGAATGAACGTAACCCCTTTCCGGTGAAATGAATGGTGTTCACAGCCTCACACCGGCCAAAAAGAGATCCAATCTCTGGCAGAGAGAGGCGTTTCGGCGATGCGGAGGCGCAAATACTCCATTTCGGCAAGGGGGAGAAGGAGAAGTACTTGGAGGATGAGGTTTGAGAGCTCGCGGGAATGCATTGCACCCAAATCAAGTTGAAGGTGGAGTTCAGAGCAAGGAGGTCGAATTTCGTGAAGAAGCCGCCGATAGGATCTCGTTTGTCATCTGTGGGAAGGGACCTGTTCGCATACATTGTCAACTTCCTTTAATTGGTGTTCGGAGCCCATAGAAACATGCTCCGAAGCGGATTTGGACCCAAGACACCGAAGTGAGCCGCAAGAAAGGGAATGACAAACAGGACGTTGACGCTTGTTGTTTGGTCGGAGGAACGGGAGATATCAGGATATGCTGACAGAAGGTATCTCACTGAGGTGAGGACGTTGAAGTCAAATTTTACTTTCCCCTCCAAGGCTCAGATATTCGAGCTGCAGTAGATCGATGGCCTGATGTTGCGGAGACCAGGGCGGCGACGGCGATTGAAGACAGCACTTAGTCGCGGGATAACGTTCTAAGGTTAGGGTTATTGGCGATGACGCCCATGAGATTGGCCCATGTAATTCCCGCGGAAGCGCCATCTTGATGATCAGCCCTCTCAAATCGCAGATGCAAGAACGTGAGAGAACCGCGTGGAATGAACTCCCAAGGATTGATGAAACGGTACAGCGAAAATCCGGAAAGCGGGCACTTCTTCACCAAACGTCTTGGCCCCACCGAGAAGTCGACGCGAGTCAACACGAGCCTGACGATCCGCGAATCCAAGGTCTAGCTCGACTAGCATGGGCGCTGGAATGGAGAGGATTTTATTGACGGCTCTTCTAGCCTTTGGCGGAAATTCGCCAAGGGAGATGGAATGAGTGTGATGAAGATGATCGAAGATGATATCCCGGGCATCCGGAGAGTCGCGTTGGAGGATGATATCAACTGGTACTGTGCGTGCGCGAGAGCATCTCTTTTGCCCATTCTGTACCAACTGCGAAGGTTACACGCTCCCATAATCATAATTGAGCGTTTGTGAGCGCAGTTCAGTTCGGCGCCAGCGTTGGCAGACATGAGCCACTGCGACCCAGCCGAGACGGTCGTCGTCAGATCCGGGTGAACATTCGAGAGCATGAAACTGGAAGATACGCCACAGAAGCTCGGTGGGCAACTTTGAAATGGCTAATAATGCATTCCTATGGGATTTGAATGCTGAAAGTTGTAGTAGGGCCAAATGGATTTTGTCGTCAACAAGCGCGATGAAGGAAAGGCCAGGAAGCGTGGCATCGATGATTAAGTCTGCGCCCGCTATAGGCCATTCGCTGGAAGCTGTCGGGCGGTCGAGTGTGCCGTTCCGACCACTGATTATGAGGTATATTCGTCAGTCAGAGTCGCTGGTAACAGTCCCGATTATGAAAGGAACTCGCCTTTCGTATCGCGGCGCGTGTACGTTCTCTTGAGAGTGGGTCGACATGAGTTGAATACGAGTGGTCGGATGGTTGCTGAAAGTACAGTGAAATGCGTGCGGCGACACACAGAGATGGATTCCAAGTAGAGAAAAGATGCTGGGAGAGGGGGGGGGCTGCCAACTGAAGGTTTTGCACTGACGAACAACACGCCGCGAGTTACTTGGCCACCTGGGCGACGTGGTCAAGACACCGCGCCCTGACGCTGCCAGGATATTAGAGTGGTGCGCCCATGAGTACTCAGTACGTACTGGAGCCACGGCATGTGATGGTTTACTTTGACAAACGCAAATCGAGTCAATGGAGCTCCACTGCCAACTGCAACCTGCTCCGGCGGTCAGTGACAATAATTCGGAGTAAGGTGGGAAGCGCGAGCGGCCGTGGTGCGTGGGGAAACGATGACACGGACATCGTGCACGTGTCGCACGTGATATATATGAGTCGATGCTGCAGCGCTAAGCGGTGACGATGGCAGATCATCAATAAGTATACGCATCACGAGTTGGAAAGTGATGCTTGGACCGTATGTACCACAAACCGATGAGGTCGTTTTAACCCGCCCACAGCGCGTGGTAGGCGCACCGCTCGCTATAACTAGTACTGCGAACCGGCGCTACAACGTGGTCGCGTATATACAAGTCCAGTGTGCATATGGCAGTTGTAAGTATACGCGTAATGAAGTTCTGATGCGGCCAGGTGGTGTATTTCTATGACCGAAAACTCTACGAGATGTATAAGGGCTTAGATGACCGTTATATCCTCAGGCTCGCTGTCGTCCTCGTCGAGTTCGATTTCTGCCCGACGGATTTTTGCTAACTTTTGAGCTCTGGTGGGACCAAATTTGCAGCGGAAGATGTTGACATAAGACAATGGTTTGTCAGATCTCATCCGGCGTGTAGCCAGCTTTTCGAGGAGGTCGTGTCCCGGCACATTCTTCGCTGTCTTTCTCGTTAAATCGACATTGGACACAGAGAGACACGTGAGCCCTGGGAACAGGAGAAACTTGAGGGCGGGCTTGGTGACGCTCGGTGGATCGACTGTCCCAGTCGGCGTCATGGCCAGGGCGGAAACCGGGGCTGTGACGGTCGTAGAAGGACTTTTGGCAGGCCGTAACAGAGCTTCGGCGATTGAGCTGAACCCGTGACCCTTGATCTCGATATCGTTGACCAGTGTGCAGCGACGAAGCATTGTTGTCCAATCTTCGGTGTCAAACACGTTGGGGGCGTCAATGCGCAAGAATTCCAGGTTTGCGAGCGGAAGCATGAAAAATACTTCGCGGAGTACAGTGCGGAGATCGCAGCTGTGTTCACCCTCTGATTCGAGGGTAAGGTGTAACCGGGATTGAGGCAGCTCGTTCCAGGCCACTTGTTGAAAAAGCTGTCGTCAAAAGATATTTTGGGCAACGCTTCCCTCGTCCAGATCTCCAATGTCTTCGCCGAGGTATCGGGAACATATAGCCAGGCGCTTCGGAGAGGTTCAGAGCCAGGAGCACCGACGTGCGCCGCAAGGAGAGGCATGATGAAATACAGATCGGCGCCCGTGGGTTGCGTGGAAAGAGAATGAATCCGAAGCCGTGCAGACGGGGGATACTTGATAGATGCTAGGAGGCTATAAACGCTAATGCCCTGACCTCCGAGGCTCAAGCACTCGAGTCGCGGGAGTTCGATCGCTTGATGCTGCAGCGACCAGGTTGGAGATGAAGGTGGAAGGCAAAATTCGAGGGCGAGGGAGCGAATATTCGTGTTGTCAGAGATTATGCTCATCAGATTGTCCCATGAGACCGCATTGGAGGCGCCCTTCCGAAGGTCACGTTTCTGGTATATAAGATGCAAGAATGTGAGTGAGCCGCGCGGAAGGAAATCCCATGGATGGACGAGGCGCCCCAGAGTGATTTCGGATAAGTTGGGAGCCCGTCCTCCAAAGACTTTCGTCCCGGTCTGGACCTCACGGAAATCGATCGGCGCTTTAAGGTTGGGCAGAAATTGCAGGTCGAGTGCATTTAGCGTAGGTGCCGCCATGGAGAGTAGTCTGATAACATAACGTAGGGATCCCAAGGACAGATCTTGAGCAGAGACGGAGCGGGTATGGTGAAGGTGATTGAAAATAGTGTTCCAGTCGTCCGGAGTCCTCGCGCCTTCCAGTTCTACGTCCAGTAGCGTAACACCCGCACGTGATATCATCTCCGCTACCCATTTTGAGCCCATCCTGAAATAAATCCCCCTCCAAAGCTTGGCATCTCTGAGAACCACTTGTCGCCACCGTCGGCAAACGTGGCTCGCCACAATCCAACCAAGACGGTCATCCTTCTCCCCATGAGGCTGTTGAATGGCATGCAAGTGGAAGACGCGCGAGAGCAGCTCCGTGGGAAGCTTCGAGATGGGGAGGAAGGAATTTCTATGTGACTTCAAGGTGGAGACACGCATTATGGCCGCACTAATACTCTCTTCAGTGAGCGCCATAGATGAAAGGCTGGGGAGAGCGCCATCATTCACAGGGTCTTCGTCTGCCACGGAGGGTCCACGCCAGGAGTCCAACAGAGAAGAGGGCACATCTGCATCGTCACTATGACGAAGAAAAGTAACTCGTCAAGTAACCTTCTCGGCCTCCGATGGTGCAACATCTCACCTTTCGGGCTTCACCGTATTCTTTTTCCCTCTAGAGCGTGTCGACATTGCGGGGGTCGATTCGCTGTGGCACGTACTCGACATGAGGACTCGAGGAGAGAGATGCAGGATATGGCGTCTCGAGAGAGAAAGTCGTGTGTTTCGATAATGCGAGTGGTGCCACCGTAGCCGCGATGGTCCTGTCGAGTGTCCTTCGCGACCTTTTGGCGCGACGCGTCGAGACGCCGGCGTTTAGTACATATTTGCACTCACGCGTCGTGGGCGCTCGGCGACTTCCGAGTCTACGACTCCTCGCCTCGGCGAACGCGTCGACCAAGGCCCGCCGCACATACGTCACGCGTCACATCCAACTGCAATCTCACCGTACTTACCTTTGTCTCCATCAACATCCTCCATCCGCCTGCCCGCGCTCTATCCCGTCCGAAGCGCTCTGCGTACTCAGCCCGCACACGAACATCCATGTATGTCGACGCGCTCGCAGCGCCTGTGCGACTCGCTACCCTTGCGTTGCCCTCTATATCCGTGCGGTCTGGCGGCTGGCGATGTGGAGCAACGTACTGGATCCTGCGGGAATATACTCACGGAGGACGCGCCGACCATGACGGTGGTTGCTGGATGATGGCTTGGCTATGCGTGGTCGTCGAGCAGCTCGGTTTTGCCCGCAAGGGGGTTCTCAGCATATAGGTGCGCCCGTTGCCCTCGCCCCCTTCCCCTTTTCTCTCTCCCATATCTGCATCGCAGCATACGCCTACTCTTTTTTTTTTTTTTTTTGAATCCATTTGCGTGCACCTCGGCGTACAGAACCCCATGTAGCACGTATAACCGTTTAGTCCTCCCTTTCTATGACCTTTGCTGTCCCAATATCCATCCCCCAGTCTCGCTCCTCTGGCCCCACGCGGCGTGAGCCGCGCTTTGTGGGCCAGCGTTGCGCAGTGCCGTGGCCGCATCGTGTGCGGTGTGTGAATTTGCCGACTGGTTGCCGGTGCCGCATTGATGCTGGTGAATCGGTTGAGGCGTGTGATGAGCGTATGCGCCTTGCACTGCGAGGTGCGCGTTTTGAGTTGCGCCGCGCGCGAGCGCGGTGCATCGTTCCGTCTCGCACGTTACCGCGTGACGTCTGTCTTGAGTCCTGTGTCCTACTGCCTCTCTGTGCCTCTTTCTCTGCCTCCTTGCGGTTGTCCTCCCTGTTCTATCTGCTTCTCGTAGTCGAAGCGGTGTGTGGCCGCTATGTAGTTCGCTAGCGGTTTGATCATTCTAGCATCGTTGAGCACCGCTTTGCGCGTGAGTCCACCGCTCTTGAGGTGGCGCCGCAGTGCCCAGCGCTCATGCGCGTAACGCCTACTCTATACCGAGCAGAACGCCGCTGTCAAGGATATCCCGTTCGGCATGGGTGGCAAGACCAGTGAGGGCTGCCTCGAGAGGCTGCACGCAACATTGCACTATTCTCTGAGCACCAATTGGCTCACGATGCTCCTCTACGGAAACCCTCCCGCTTTGTAGCAGTCTCGTTGGGCTGACCCGTATCATCGAGGCGACGACGCTTTGCATGATTTGAGACCTGCTTATCATCACCTTTCCGCCTGTCTGATCGTTCAACTGATGACCATCCTATTTCAGCCTCATCCTTGTCCTATCCGGTTTCAATCTATCTTAATAACCATTATTGATACCCTATCACTTGTAAGCAGCTTCACACAGTGCAGGTGGCACACTGATAGAAGCGGTACGACATAGTGTGGCGTTGCCATGATCGCGGTGCGAAGTGGGCACTGTTCCTCTGCGTGACGTCGCACGTGTAAGCTGCATGGGCAGCGGGGTGCGGTAGGATGCCACGAACAACGATGAGGATGAAGCAGCGCGCACGGCGCTGTAGGGCCGGGTGGGAGGACGTGCATGCCCCTCGTGCGGAGGCTCGGCGCCGGCGGAGATCGTGGCGCGGGGACCGTCCGCGTCCGTGTGGCGACGTCCTCGCACACGCCGCACCACCTGAAGGTCGTCGTGCTGTCCAAGGTGCCGTTCCTGCTCCCGGATATCGTCGTGGACCGCATGCAGGTGTGCCGCCGCGCGGTGTCGGCGCAGGGCACCTCACGCTCGAGCTGGAACACGAACGCGCCGGACGGGCTCGTGCTCACCGCTGAGGAGGTCGAGGAGGTCGTCTCGTCTACCGGGCTCTGGCCGGTCATGCGCGAGAGCGTCGGCTGGGTAATCTGGGTCCTGCATAGACTTAATAAACAATATCGATGTGTAAGTATATCGTATAATGGCGGCAATGTATGTAGGTCGCTAGGATGTACTGTACAGACCAAGTGATATTACGAAAAAAAAATCCAATAAAGACTCATCAACCTCGACATATTGGTTAGCTAGCCCCACTAAGACGATGACTTCGTCTACTCCAGGATGCTTCGAAGTCATCTCAAACACAGCAATCATGAGTCAGTAGAGGCTCGAAAAAATCGTTATAGAGATCAGGGAGCAAGTCACCAAGCTCCGCTATCTCCCTCTCCCTATGAGGTCCGAACTTGCAACATTCGACATGGAGTTCCTGTAAGGGTGCGCCCGACTGTATGCGATGTCTAAGCGTACTCTGGAGGACCTGGTATATGGGGGTGTCTAGGGACTTGATGCTCGTGAAGTCGATTCCGGAGAGAACGAGACGTCCAAGCCAAGGGAACAGGTTGTACCTGAAAGGCGGTCCCGTTGCACCGGTGGGTAGCACTGGGTCCGCTGGGTCGGTATCTTCTTCCTGACGGTTAGGAATGCCATCTGTGAGCGCTTGGAGGAAGAGGGGTAACCCAGCCCCGGTGAAATAGACCGTGTTCACAAGATTGCAGCGGCTGAAGAGGCCTATCCAGTCTCTGGAAGAGAGGGGCGCATCGACCATATAGATGCGCAAATATTCCAGGTACGCTAGCGGGAGTATAGAAAATATTTGGTGCATTAGAGCTGAGATGTCGTGGGGTTGCGTCGCCTCTAATTCGAGCCCGAAATGGAGCTCAAAACAAGGGAAATCGTTGGGTTTTGCGAAGAACGTGCGCATAGGATCCAGATGGTTGTCCGGGGGAAGAGATCTGCTCGCAAAGATATCTAGCCTCTTCTTGACGTTTGATACCTTGAGACACATGCTTCGGAGGGGTTTTGCACCGATGATACCGAAATGAGCTGCTAGAAGAGGAATGATAAAGCACGCATCGACGGCTGTCGCTTGCTCAGAGGAACAGGAGATGTCGAGATATGTCGACAGCGGGTACCTCATTGAGGTAAGAAATTTGAAGACACTATGGCTCTTCCCGCCCACGCTTAGATACTCGAGCTGTGGGAGAGTAACGACTCCATAATGGTGTGGATACCATGATGAGGATGGCGACGGAAGACAAAAGTCAAGGGATAGCGTCCTCAGGTTGGGGTTATTTGCGATGGTGTACATAAGACCGTCCCATGTAGTCGCCGCGGAAGCCCCTTCTTGAAGATCAACCTTCTCGAATTTGATACGTAAGGACGTGAGAGAGCCACGCGGAACGAATTCCCAGGGGTTGGCAAAACGATACAGGGATAGCTCGGATAGCTTAGGAGCCTCTTCTCCAAATATTGTAGTGCCATTGAGAATCTGACGCAGGTCAACTAGCGGCGTTCGATCATCTGCAAGCCCGAGCTCCAGGCCCGTAAGCATGGGTGCTGGGGTAGAGAGTAACTTGTTGACGGTTCCGAGGTCCCCTGGCGACAGCCCGTAAAGAGATATCGAGCGAGTGTGATGGAGATGGTCAAAGATAATGCCCCACGCTTCCGAGGGATCGTTGTCGTCGAAGACATCGAGGACAATTTCAATTGGCGCAGCGCCTGCACGCGAGAGTATCTCTTCCACCCACTCCGGGGGCAATGCGAAAGATACACGTTCCCATAGTCGATTGTCTTCAAGCGCAGCTTGGCGCCATTGTCGGCAGACGTGTGTAACTGCGATCCAGCCGAGACGGGAGTCGTGATCGGATCCAGGTGGATATGGTGGGGCGACACGCGGCGGCGGCGGCGAGGGGTGACGGGCATGGAACCGGAAAATCCGCGCCAAAAGCTCGGTGGGTAGTTTTGAAACAGGCGAGAAGGCATTCCTTTGAGATCTGAGGGTGGAGAGTTGCAACAGAACCGAGTGAATTTTGTGCTCGGTGAGCGCCATGGACTCGGACTCGGAAAGGTCTGTACGGCTTGGCTGAGGGGTTGTGTCGACCACTGAGGTATCGACAGCCAAGCCCGCGTCCGCCGCAGGTGATTCGTAGGCAAACCTCGAATGATTGGGTAGGGTGTTTTCGTCGAGGCTGCCAATCACAAAGTATGAGCCACGGTCTAGCAATAGGACCAACTGTACAACTCGCCTTCTAGGTCGCGACGCGTCCACTGAATTCTCGTGGGAATGGTCCGATACAGATTGGATAGAATGACCTGCTGGAGCTGTGATGGGATGCATTGTACACCGTCGCAGGCCCCAGGATTGGCTTTCAGTTGAATTGGATGGGGGTGAATGACAAGTGAACGACGCGCGACTAGACTTCAAGTTATAGGTCCGACGTGTGGCAGTGGGTGGGAGTGTGGCCTTGAAGACACCGCGTACAGGCGTGTCCTTACAAGTGCGTATTGACACTCGGAACCACCGCGTGGTGTATGTGACACAATATATGATGATCGATTGATTGACCAAGCTTCACCCGGAATTTGGAGGTCGACTCCAGAGAAGCGCAACGTCAGCGCATCCCGACAGCGCACTGTTCGAAGCAAAACCTTCAAAACGTCGTCAAACTAGCTGGAGACATGAGTACACACGGTTGGTCCGACTCAAGATCTGTAAGTACCTCCTATCCCAACGTGCCCTTCTCCCTCGTCGATATCCTCACCATCCACCTTCGCGCGCATTCATCCTATCTGAGGCATCATGCGCAGCGTGTGCGTTGAATCGCCCATGCACGTCGGTGTGTTCGTAGCGCCGCACTTTGCGCCCTTGCGCCACCTCCATATATGTGCGGCTGTTTTCGAGGGGCTCAGCGACGCACTGGGTCCTGCACTCGCAAACGGCGAGAGGCGTGGCGAAGGCCAATGTCAGACCAGAAGGGAGGACGTGGGACGGTGGCAGCAACGGGTTAGGGGCGAGTGTGAGCCATGTGTGAGCTGGCTGAGATGGCACGAGAGAGAGCGCCGGCAGTGGCGATGCGAGGTAGCGGCACTTTATGATGGGCGATGAGGGTCCTGGGAACCGCGCCGCGCGTGGGAGCTGCATGGGCAGTGGGGTAAGATGAGATGGCGAGAGGGACGACGGGGATGCCCAGCGCAGACGGCCTTGACCCAGCGGTGGGGAACGTCTCTGTGGAACGCGGATAATGTTCACCTAGACGGCCACAGGGCGAAGCCAGAGAGAACCCAACGCGGGCAGGCAGGAGTGGCGAGGGCGAGGCAGGGGACCGGGTCGCTGTGTCTGAGCACAGGTGCCTGCCCTGCGCCGTGCCAACGCCCGCCGACGCACACCGCTAATCCGCGTCTTGAGTTCACGACACGCAATCGGCGCAAGCGGAGAGGAAGCGGCGAGGTAGGACGTGGACATAGCAGGAATGCGGGAGCGACGATGATGAGCTCGAGATGCGGCGGTGCGAGGATGGTGGAGAGACTCACTGCGTGGCGGAAGGGATGAGGGGAGGGTGCAAAATCAAAAGCGTGTTCATTCAGGTGGCAGCGCTGGCCCGACGCAGTTGTGCAGAGTGCTATGGTTTGTTCCTATAAGACGGGCATCAGTCGTCGCTACGCTACACTGCTAGGATGCAAGCGTACCACGTTGGCTGCGGAGAAGCGTCTGTCGACGGCATCAGGCCACAACGTCTCGACAGGTCGGAGCGGGGTGGACGGCACGGTCGGGCATGGTTCGGCGTGGCGCACGGGGTAGCGACTGGTACAGCGACGGGGACTCGGACGACGAATTTCGAGAGCGAAGGCCGCCCGGAGGAACCGCAGACGGCGCGGTCCGTACCTGTCCGCACACGCTCATTGAGCGACCCGGGGGCGGCGCGGCGCGACGGCGGGGAGACCATGTCGCGACGCGTACTTAGGGCACCGCACCGCATCCTCTTACGCAGCTCATTTTTATCTTACCTTTTTCGTGACCTTTGTTTTGGCTGTCAGAGAAGACAAATCAACCTGTGTTCCGATTCCCTAAGTTGCGCGACTTGAAATTTCTCGCCGAGTTCTTCAGCTCTCCATATGATACAGGCACACAGCGCCTTGCACAGCGCAGCCATTCCTACCCGTCATATATCAATGACCACGAGGCAGTGATCCTTTATAATGAGGCCAGAATAGGTTCAAGATAAGGTGCAAGAAGGACCCAGGTAAAGTGGCATGTGTACTAAAATACAAGATGGATAGGCTGTCCGATGGGTTGGTTGCGGATGCTCTCGCAGACATATCAGGTCAAGCCCTACAAAAGTGACGGCTCAACAATGGCGACCGCCATCTGTGACACAGTGGAAAGAGGCCCATTAATCAGTACCTGGCTCCCATTGATCGTCGAAGAGGCTCGGGATGAACTCGCGAAGCTTGCCCATCAGACGCTCTCTCGCCGGGTGACCGAATTTGCAGCGAAAGATACTTAGGTATTCGAGTACCACAGCAGATTGGACGCGTTGTCCGATTGCGCGTTCAAGAATACGAGATCCGGATTGCGCAGGCTTGGCCGTAGTAAGGTCAACCTCCATGATAGAGAGGTCGGATAGTTGCGGAAACAGGACGCATGCCAATTTCTCGGTGCCACCGACAATGGATTGCCCAGCTCGTTCGGGCTGGTGATAGTCGGTGATGGCTTGGAGAAATGAGATGATGCCCTGCCCGCTGATCTCTACAATGTTGACCTGTTTACAACGACCAAAGAGAGACACCCAGTCGTTGCGCTGGAGTATGCCGTCAGGAACTTCGGTGCAAATGTACTTCAAGTCAGAAAGTGGGAGCATGGAAAGGGCTTGACCGAAGATATACGAGAGATCCACGCGGTGTTCCGAATCCCTCGATCTGAGGGCAAGCTGTAAGTCGAACGTCGGAAGACCGTCTTGCCAGCCCACGAGAAAGTCCTTGTCAAAGCAGGCGGTCTTATTACCCACTGGGGGAAGGATGCTTCCGACCCACAGCGTCATCGCATTTGCAATGGGGCCCGAGAAGGTCGTGTAAAGGCTCTGAAAGGGCGTGGCGCTGAGTGCACCGAAGTACATAGAGATGAACGAAATGATGGGAGATAGGTCGGTGCCAGAGATGTGATCCGATATGCAATCAAGAAGGAGTTTGGTCGAATTTGGGAGGCGGAGAGCAGTCAAGACGTTGAGGATGCTAGTGCTGAGCCCTGAGAGGCTCAAACAAGTGAGTTGAGGGAGGTCGACTACGCGATACCGCGGTGACCAGAGTGGAGATGGAAGCGGTAGGCAGTGTTCGAGACGCAAGGAAGTAAGGTTAGGGTTCTCTGAGATCACGCTCAGAAGGCTGTCCCACGCGGCTTCGGAGGGAACAGCGCCCTTAATATCGGCTTCTGGATGCAGGATCTCGAGGCGTGTGAGCGAGGCGCATGGGACCGTGTCCCAGGGATTGACGAGGCGACCCAGAGATAGCTTGGATAGCTTATGCGTATGCCCTCCAAACATCTTCGTTCCCGGTACGAGGTGGGCATGAACCAGTGCCTGATCGCCCGAGAATTCCAGATCAAGTTCCTCCAACATCGGCGCGGATGTGGAAAGTAGCTGGTGACGTGGTCGATGACTCCGGACGGTAATTCGCTGAATTTCGCGATGCGTACGTGGTGAAAGTGTTCGAGGATAACGTCCCAGTTCGCGGGGATCGCGACGCTTCGAATGGTAAGTTGGAGTGGCGCGAGACCTGCGCGTTTGAATGCTTCAGCGGTCCACTCCGAAGCCACGTCGACTTCGATATTTGCCCAGAGTTCGGGATCCCCAAGCGCTGTCCGCCTCCAACGCCGGCATACATGTGTTGCCGCCACCCAGCCAAGACGGTTCGGGTTGGATCCAAGCGGTTGCTGAAGAGAGAGGGGACGGAGTACACGTGAAAGCAGCTCCGAGGATAGCCGCATGACGGGTAGAAGTGAGTTCCTGTGGAACTTTACGGAAGAAAGGTTCTGGATGATCGACTGGATTCTTTTTTCACAGAGCCCCATGGATGAAAGCTCGGGAAAAGCTGACTGAGTCTTCGCATCTGGAAGTTGTTCGATGGGCTGAGTTGCTTGAGGAATCTCCAGGTCTTCGGCATCACTACCCCGCGCATGAGAACCGCCAAAGCAATTCGAACTCTCGCGAGGGAATTCACCTTTCAACCTTAATGATCCGAACTTCCAGAGAGTGCGTTCTTCTGAGCACCATGGGAGGTCACCGCACGCGCCGACAAGAGCTAGGCACCGGCTACGAATAGTAAAGTGATTGCAGCGTTTTGATTGATGTCAAATGGGAGGACTTGAACCTCCTCGGCGGCCGATGGGGTTGTAGATGACTCAGGTAACAGTAACTCGATAACAAGTTGACAGACGGGTGAAGTTGAACGTCTAGGAGCGGGCTCGAACCGGAGCCGCCGCTTGGCCACGTGCGCGGGAGATACCAGCGGTCGCCGGTCTCTGTGGCGGCCCGGAGTCTCAGCCGCGAGCCCGCATGACTTCGAGTCGATCGGAGTCTGAGCAGGAATAGATCTCTCGCTAACTCTGCCTAGCGGTGACGACGCCGGACAAGTAACAATGCGCACTACGAGTGCGAACGTGGTGCTGAAACTTAATGTCGCAAACTGGTAGGCCCGTCGCTCTGATCCAGCCACAGCTCGCGGTAGGCGCACCAAAGGCGCACCACTAGTACCTGGGCGCTACAACGCTAACGCGGTCACATACAAGTCCGTGCGTGCACGGCTGTATATGGATACCGAATTACTGATATCTGGGACGAACGGTACATATCATATAGTTGGGAACACTACAAGATGCATATTATCAGGTCTACGAAATCGATCGGCCGTCGCAGGGGGTGAGTCCAGGCTGGCACCACTATCAAGAGCTTAGACGTCCCTTATATCCTCAGGCTCTGTATCGTCCTCCTCGAGTTCGACTTTTGTACCACGGATCTTGGCCAATGTTTGAGTTCTTGTGGGACCAAACTTGCAATTGAGAATGGAGACTTTCGTAAGTGGCGTGTCAGATCTCATGCGGTCTGTGACTAGCTTTTCAAGGAGCAAGTGCCCCGGCACATTCTTCGCTCTCTCTCTTGTCAAGTCGACGGCGGCCACAGAGAGACGCGTGAACCTTGGGAACAGGTAAAACCCGTGGACGGGCTTGGTGATGCTCGGAGGAACGACTGTCCGAGTCGGTGCCGTGGTCGGGGCGGAAACAGGGGGTGTAGCCGTCGCAGGCGGGGGTCCGGGAGTTGATAGAGCTTTGGCGATTGTGTTAAAACCACGGCCCATGATCTCGATATCGTTGACTAGGGTGCACCGACCGAACATCGCTGTCCAGTCTCCGGATTCAAACACGTCGGAAACTTCAAGGCGCAGGTATTTCAGTTTTGCGATCGGAAGCATGAAGAATACATCACGGAGAAAAGTGCGAAGATCGCAACTATGTTCCGATTCTGATTCGAGGGTAAGGTGCAACCGAGATCGAGGCAGTTCATCCCAGCCGGTGAAGTATTCGTCGCTGGAATAAGTGTCGCTCTTTTGTGGTGATGTCTCCCTTGCCCATATCTCTAATTTCTTCGTCGAGGATCCGGGAAAACATAGACAAAAGCTTTGGAGAGGTTCGGAGCCCGGAGCACCAAAATGCACCGAAAGGAGAGCCATGAGGAAATGCAAGTCGGCGCCTGTAGGTCGTGTGGAAAGAGAATGGACCTCAAGTCGTACAGACTGAGGGAACTTGATAGACGCAAGAAACTTGAAAACACTGATGCCTTGTCCTCCAAGGCTCAAATAATGGAGTCGCGGGAGTTCGATGGCTCGATGCTGCAATGACCAAGTCGAGGATGGAGGTGGGAGACAAAAATCGAGGCTGAGTTGATGGATACTTTGGTTGTCGGAGATGAAACCCATCAAATTTTCCCATGAGATCGCAGTGGAGGTACCTTTTTGAAGATCGCTCTTCTTGAATACGAGGTGTAAGGTCGTAAGTGAACCGCGTGGAAGGAAACGCCAGGGATTGGCGAGTCTGTGAAGGGATATACGGGATAGGCGCGGCGCCTGTCCTGTAAAGAGCCTATTCCCAACTTCAAGATGGCGACAGTTCGGCGATGTTTGATGATCTAGGAACCTTATATCTAGCTCCTCTAAAATTGGTGCTGGCATAGAGAGTATTTTCGTAATGTGGCCGGTAGCCTCCGGGTGAAGATATAGAAGGCGCATGGTGCGGGTGTGATGAAGGTGGTGGGAAACAGTCTCCCAGTCGCCCAGAGATCTTGCACCTTGTAGAGATACTTCGAGTGGTCTTGGACCGGCCCGCGATAGCATCTCTGCGGCCCACTTAGACCCCATATTAAAGTTGATGGCTGTCCAAAGACTTGCGTTGTCAAGGGCCACTTGTCGCCAGCGTCGGCAAACGTGGGTTGTTGTGATCCAGCCGAGACGGCCCCCATCTCCGTGGGGCTGTTGAAAGGAATGGGATACGAAGACGCGCACGAGTAATTCCGCAGACAGTTTCGAGATGGGAAGTAACGAGTTCCTGCGCGACTTCAGGGTACGAACATGCAAGATGGCCGCATTGATGCTTTCTTCGGTGAGCGCCACAGACGACAGCAAAGAGAGGGCATCGTTGCTTGTAGATCTGACATCGGGTGCAGAGGATCCATTAGAGAACAGTGGGGAAGACGTCATATTCATGTTGCTGTGGCGAAGAAAAGGGATCTGTCAGTCGAAACAGTCTCCTATAATGAGGCGATTTCTCAAGATCTCACCTCCTGTCGCTGCCCACAGTCTTTCTGCTCCCGGACCGTACGGAAATTGCGGGGTTTGATTCCTTGAAAAGCGTACTCGACGTGCCAAGGAAAAAGTGTGATTTATCGGGTCTCCTTGAGAGGGGAAGGCTGAGGGATCGAAGACGAAAGAGCGATATTACTGTCGTGCTAGATGTCGCTGTGACGGCGCGATATTTGCGAGTCCGTCCAAGCACTCGAATCTGACCGCGTGCTGAGGTGCGTGCGCGGCAACTTCCGAGCTCGTAGCTGAATGCATGATCAGGCGCACGCGCGTATCGGAGTCGCGGTTGGCATGCCAGGAGCTTCAGCTTCAGCGATCATGTATGCAAGTATGTCTTGTCCTCGAAGTTGCAATCGGAGCCTCAAAGTGCACGCGTCGCTAGAACGCGACCTGCAAACGATACATCGGGCACCCGAGATAGGCGGGAGGCGCGTGCAAGGCCCCGCATGTCCTAAGTTTTGGGAACGAACGAGCTAAGGGTAAGTCAGCGAGCAGGTGTTGTTATTTCGCATGCACTGAATAGACAGGCGCATTCACAAGACTAGAGGAATTGGATGAACAAAGTATGTAGCCCCAGTGATATGACCCGATTCCGAGAAACATGATATAGCATCAACAGTCACGCCGTCCGTATAAACTTCCGCGCCTCGTCCTTCCACTTCTGGTCTACCGCGCACATGTTGAAGACGACTGACTTGAGTGCCCGCCCTGCTGATTTGCGCTCGTGCAATGCCTGCAGCAGCGTACTGCCAACACTACCCTCGTACAGGTCGACTTTGCACAAAGACAGTACCTCAAGTTCGGGGAAATGCATGGCCTGTCCTTGCATCGATGGCGACAGGACGCGAGAGAGTGCAGCTGCCGCATATTGATCGGGGCACACGATGTTCGCAGCGCGAGGGCATTGCTCGGAAACCTCCCTCCAGAGCAATTCGCTACCGCTCTGAACCATGAGCGTATTCACGAATGAGGGTGGCAGCGCAGCGCATGCTGCGTGAAATACATCCTCTGGCTCCCCATCCCACTCTTGCAGGCATAGATTGACATCCGTAGCGGCATCTGATACGCGGTCGGGAGGTACAGTGGGGAATGGTGGGTGTGAGGTCGAGTGGGCGAGTATCTGCAGCCCCGTGCCAAGGTTGTAGATCAACGCGAGGGAACCAGTCGCTTCAGACACCTGGGGTAGCTCGCGGAAGGGGCGTAGCGCTCGGGATATCATCGGGATGGCGTCGTCCTCCTCAATCTCTACAGACCTGAAGCGGACACGCACGCGCGTCGAATTAGAGATGGTCACGTGGTCAAGGAGATAGAGGCATTCCGGAGTTCCATCATCGAGAAGGAGTTCTTTCAGGTGAAGGAGCTCCGCGCGGGGTCGAGAGCCGGTCTCCATGAAGACCCCACGCCTGATGGGGAAACACCAGACAAGCTTGAGGACTTCCAACGACGGCGTATGCGTGAGGAATTCAACGGCTCTCTCGACGGAGCATAATGAAGACGGTGTCGAGAATCTGGATCTATCCACGATGACTTCGAGATGGGTCAGCGAGGACGCCGTGGATTTGATCGGCTGCCATTCAATGAGGGTGTTACGAAGAGATACACGCTCGAGGATTGGGGAATTGTCGACGAGGGTGCCAAGGGGTATCAGCCTTTTCTTGCGCCCGCCTGCTACTGCGATGGCAACATCGAACGTCTTCAACACCGGTGCGCCAGCGGAAAGCGTGTGCAGAAACGGCTTCAAAAGTGCCATTGTCGAAACCTCCAGATGTAGCGAAGAGGTGCGCTCGAAAGTGAAGGCATTGCTTGAAGTTCTCTTGGGGTACGAGGCGTACGCTGGTGAAATGAGATGGCCAAGGATATGGACGGAAGGGAATGGTTTGGAACGATGTATGGACTCCTCCAACCATGCAGGCCCTAGGTCGACGATGAGATCTTGCCACAAGGAAGGCGTGCCTAGTATAATCTGCCTCCAACGCCGACACACGTGCGAGCACACGATCCATCCCAACTTCGCAGTCGAGATAGAGGATGAGGAAGGCGCGCCGGCTTCGTTCTTCATAGGATAGGCATGATATGTTCCTGCCGTCTCCATCTTGGCTTGGATGGCGGCAACAAAGGCATCTTTGTATGATTCAAATATGAGGATAAGAGCGTCGAATGGGAGCCGTGAGACTGGGAGGGTGGCGTTCCGGCGTGCCTTGAGACCCGCTAACCGGGTAGCGACAGACTCAATCTCGTCTTCGAGGAGCTGGAGTGCAGGTGCAGAACTCCGACGGAAATCCGAGCCCGAGTCCAGAAGTTCATTGAGGTGTTGATCACGTTGACGAAAACAGGAGATCCAGTACGAATCGGCGCTGCTGGTGGGTGAGCGATCGGCGCGGGTACAGGCAAGTAAAACGCACCTCTGACCTGACGGATCTCCAGTGATGTTACCAACCATGTTGGGCATGAGCGCGACTGCCGAATGGTTGGGAGAAAACCAAGGGTCCCGAGTTGGCTTTATACTCCAGAGAGCTGAGCACAATGGGGCCGCCAGGCGCCTGTATGAGGTCTGAGGCTGCGAAGCAGAAAGAAGCCATCCTAGTAGACCGATTCACCCCCAGACTCCCGCGGTGAAGTGTGAATCGACTATCTTGGGAAGTTGCGCAGTTTCAACGAGGCAAGTGTCTGACATCGTGGCGGCGCTGCGGCTGCGGTTCAGTGCTTTGAACACACCAACACATGCATTATTGGAACCTCACATTCCGAGGGGAGCAAGCACATTGGGGACATGGAGCTCGCCCTTCCGAGAGGTCTTGATGAGGTCTTGAATGGCGACGCAGCCCTGGGCAATTGCTGCGGCCGTGTTGCGGCGCAGCAGGATGGTATAGGACCATGGTCGCGACCGTGGGCTCTTCTCAAGGCCCGACCATGAGGCTTGTCATCGGAGAGGTTTTTCGGAAAAGATAGCGTTGGTGGTAATGATTATGAGTTACTATTAGTTCAATAGAGAAACGGTCAATGGTCCTGTTGCCAGCTCATTGCCGAGAGTAAACCTCACCGGCCCTCACCCTCCCTCTCACCGGCCTGATTCTCCATCTCAAAAATTCTCTCCGAGCCATGATGATTAGATGATAGCGAGAAAAGGGTAGAGAGGAGGGTCGTGGTTGGCGCAAAGCAATGTGCGGTGGGAATACGTCTTGACACGGTCTTCAAATATCGCGGCCGCCGTCGGAGCTGACAACAAGTGACCCTTACAGTATCTCGCTAGCCTCATTTGAAGACTGGCGTGGGCCGGGTCCAGCGAGCGTCGTAGCATGAGAATAGGAGAGTAAGAGATGGACGTTGGATACGAAAGATTTGGTGAAAGTGGCTGCAGAAACCTTTGGTGCCGACGTATAACGGAACGACTGTCTTTCGTTACTACTGTAAGGTCTGCTTTAGGAGACAAGTGCCGACGACTGTGGCGCCCTTTCGCAACAGACCTTCCGCAACTTCTCACGGACCCGTGGCGCGCAACTGCGAGCAGACTGCTCGAGCCCCCGCGGGGCGCTCAGTCTGCTCCGTCAATGATATAGACAGGCAGTGCTATACGGTAAAGGCCCTACAAATCACATGAAGCATCCTCTACACTTAGTATATATTAGTCAACAGCAGCGGATCAGGCTAGGTACGTGTGTGCAATCCTTTCAGGCTCAAGCTCAAGCTCGATGAGTGCCTGAGATGCAGAAAGGCCGAAGGTGCACCGCGCTACACGGCCGGTCCAATCTTGTTCAAACTCTTTCCATCGAATTGGAGGTTGGAGTAGGTGTTCGCGAGCATCTGCATCAACATAAGCGGCGGTGTGCCATGGAATCTACAGTCGGCGATACGCAGAGTTTGCAGTGGAGGGTTGTGCCAAGCTTGAAGCGAGTGAATAAGAGTCGAAAACTCGCTAAAGTCCAATATTGATGGCTCGTCGAAGCCGAGCTCAAGTCGGCTGATTAGGAGAGTTGCCAGCTGGGGGAACATGGGAAGTGAGGCTTGCGTACGGCCGGCGCTGTGGCTTGTGGGGGATGGCGGTACTTGGACAGCGCCTGCCCTGCCACCATGCGTACCGGATACATGATTGGTACTGATTACTGGGCTCTGGGAGATCTGTGGCGCCATGGTCTTCAGGAGATCCGTCGAATGTCGCCCCGTCGTATTGATCGCGGTGACCTTCTTGCAACGAGTAAAGCAGTTGGTCCAATCCGATGACCGGAGCGCAGTGACGTCCTCAAGGTAGAGAAACCGCAATTCCTCAAGAGGGAGTGCCGGAAAAAGTAGGCTGAAAACTTGCAACAGATCCCCGACGTGGGTCTGACTCGACTCGAAAGTGAGGTGCAGCTCGGGTTGTGGGTGTACAGGGGCGAGAAAGAACGCCTTCGTGAAGTCTTGCGCGCTTGCTGGAAAGGTATCACGTGATATGATGCAGAACGCCCTCTTCTTGCCGACGGACTTGGGAAAAACGAGGCGCAAGCTTTGCAGCACCGCCGGGCGCCTTCCATGAAGGTGGGACGAGATCAGTGGGATGATGAGGCAAGAGTCTTGGTCGCCGGTGCGTGCAGAGATACAGTGCAAGCGGAGCTTTGCTGAAGACGGGATATCAAGTGCCATGAGAAGAGAGTAAACATCGAGGCTTGGACCTGCGAGACTCAGATATTTGAGCCGTGGGAGGTAAATCGTCCGATGTCGAGGCGTCCATGACGAAGATGCGGGCGGGATGCAAAAGTCAAGAACCAGCGTCTCCAGATCTGGGCTACTCTGCAGAACGTCCATCATGGCACTCAAGACGGAATCAGAAGTGGCTTGACTGGACGCTAGGTCGCTCGCTTTGAGCTTGACTTCCAAGTGTGACAGCGAGTTGCGCGGGAAGGATTGCCATGGGATCAAGGCGCCTTGGAGGGAGATGGTGTGCAGTTGCGGCGCGTGACCCTGGAAGATGATGATGTCGCTGGGGATACCAAGGTGCATGACTCCGCGGTCAACATGGGAAGATAGCGTGAGAGATTCGAGTACGGGAGCCGACGTGATGAGCACCTGGCTCGCATATTCACGTGCTTCAGGAGGAAGTTCGAGGTACAGGGTGCGGATGTGCGACTGGTAGTTGGGAAGTACGGCCAGGTTGTCCAATCCTACGGTACGAGACAAGAATATGTCCAGTGGGGCCGTTCGGGCTCGCGAGAACATCTCCGTTGCCCACATCGATCCCAGCGCGAAGGCGATGTTGCCCCACAGTGCGGGATTATCGATAGCTACCTGCCGCAATCGGTGGCAAACATGCGTCACCGCGATCCATCCAAGACGCTGGTGCTGAGAGCCAGGCGGTTCTTGGTGCACAAGGAAGGCAAGGATGCACGAGAGCATCTCCACGGATAGGCGGAAAATAGGCAGCAGGTCGTTGCGGCGAGCCTTGAGAGAAGCAAGTCTGAGCGCCATGGCGCTGATCTCATCCTCGACCTCCGTCTGAGATTCGGAAGGTTCCACATTGATGATCCCTTCGAGGGTCGGCTCCGGGTGAGTCTCGCGTGGATTACTTGGTGGGCTGGAAGGTGTAAGGGAGACGAATTTCTTGACATCTTCACACCTGCCAACGCGCCCGTCAGTCAATACATCGCGGCTGCGGTGCCGACGTCACGTTGAAGGGCTTTCTCACCCTTCGTCTTTTACAGTCACATCCTCCTCCAAGCATTCTTTCTTCACGACGTCGTTTTTTGTAGGCCTACCCGAGGAGCTTAAATCCGTCCCCACTGCAGGAGCAACCATCCGAGAGTGGGCTTTGGAAAAGAAAAAAAGGTGTGTCTCAGAGGAAGTGGCGTCGCGCGTCGGATTGGGTACGCATGACGCGTCGCGAGAGGTCGCGACGAGACACCCAGGAACCGGACTTCGGCAAATCCCGCTGCAGTCGGACCCCGAAACGGGCAGAGGGCCGGCTGGAGAACCCCGTTCAATGCGCACATCCGCTACAGCAGCATGTGAGCCACGCATCTACGTGAACCATAGTCACCAGTCCGGTGGCACCCACAATGGCTTCAAAAGTCATCATTATATCCAGGAGTAGCGCGCAGCACGGCGAACTGTTCAGACAGAGCTGCTCGATATCGATGGTTTGAACCTCCGTCTAGCTGATGTCGACGCGTTCTACCCACTTCGTTAATCCACTCAGCCACTCTGCCTTCAGCGACTGACCGCCTTCGATATAGACTGTCTGTAATCCCGCGCCTTTCTTGGCGCGTGCAGCAAGGGCATCTCTAAACCGGTTTTGGCTCGACTCCTCTGCGACCTGTGTGCCCCGCACGGTCAACGACCTTAACTCCGGAAATGTCACCTCCGTGATCTCCCCTGGTGGCATTGCCGCGATCTCCGAGAGGCAGAAGCCCATCAACGTCGCACGCTCGACACGAAGATGCCGCACGTCCCTAAAACGCCGGAACGTGTCGCTCCACCACCGCCCGAAGCGCACCGGACAGCCATCCGCGAGATCGACTGCCAACGTATGGAGCGCGACCAGTGGAAGAGCCTTGAGCAAGATGTCGAGCAGTGCAAGAGCCGCGCCGAGCACCATTTGGCACTGCATCTCGAGGAATAGGTCCGGCTCTCCCGGGGGCTCGAACTCGGGGTACGCGGGGCCATCGGCGCGTGTGGGAAGGTGCGTACGCCAGGCGGTGATCTCGGCTTGAGTGGCGCCTCTGTATGGGATGCCGGCCTTGCCTGTCAGGAGCAGTTGACTACTTGAAGCAAAATGTGCGCCGACCTTGAGCAGGAGAGGATAGATGTCCGCGGGGCCCTCGGTGACGACTGAGATGTCTAGCTTAGCGGTTGAGGGAATCAGGAGATAATGGAGTACGGCCGTGCATTCTTTGCAGAAACCACCAAGGGCGAGAGAAGTGAGGGCTGGAAGTGATACGGACCGCGATTGGGGGCGGGACCAGAGATCGGGAAGGAGACCCCTCCACTTAAGGACGGAGAGGAAGGGTGCACGTTCCAATAGGTCGAAGAAGTCGTCACGAGAAGGAAGGAGGTCGCGTCTTTCGTTGATGTCATCGATGTGCAGTTCCAGAGGAAGATGCATCTCGACGTGTGTAAGATTGTAAAAGCGGAAAAGGGGAGACGACAAAGTTGGGACATAGCCGTGAAGGCGAATAGCGCGAAGCTTCGGCGCGTGAGCAGCATGCAAAGCCACGGGGAATCGATGGGGCTTCGGAGATATGGCAGGTTTGAGGAACAAGTGATGGGCGAAGGGATCACACCCCGTTGAATGCAAAACAAGGGACCGTAAAAGAGGAAGTTGGGAATGGTTGTTTTGGAACCGACTCGCGATGCCTTCTTCGAGGTGTAGATCTGATGCCCGACTGAAGTACTCGCCTAGCTCGCCAATATCTTCCTGCGAGTCCGAGGGGCGCAGCGGATGGGTGAAAGATATTGAAAGCGGGATGGGACGTGCCCTTAAAATGAACGTTCGTGTCCAAGTTACGCCAATAGCCAGCGTGACACGACACCATAGACGAGGAGATTGCAGCGCGACCTGCCTCCAACGCCGACAAACATGTGTGGCGACTATCCAACCGAGTTTTCGCCCAGGATGGATCTGTGTTGGGTAGTGATCACTGCGAGGAATTCTAGGATCTACACGCCTCGTAGTCGAAGAGCCCGTAGGAGCTGCCGCAGCCGTGAAAGTGAAGACAATGACGAGGATCTCGCTGGGAAGGGTAGAAACGGCAGAACCAGAGGGCCCACTTGAAGTCAATTTGTCCCATTCGTGGGCCCCAGGATGCTTGGATAGGCGTGTTCGTATGGGGGTGCATCCAGTCACAGAGTCGTCACGATAGTCCCGTGGTGCGGTAGTGATAGTCCGCTGCTAACATCAAGAGAGTGTGAGCATATAGTCTGATGACGATGAGTTTTGAGACCTACCTGATGGTTCCCTTCGCCACCGGTAGCAGCCATGTAGGGTTGGGGAGGATGAACTGCTGGGAAGGTAAAGGCTGCGAGCCATACCCTTCGTCGTCAACCCGAAGTTGACGCGTTGACGCTCTGGAAACCATATGGGGTTTTGAAACGAATCAACTCGGCATGAAGGCATTTCTGGGTCCACAGATGACTCGATGGAGCCCCATGGTTAGTCTCGTTCCCAGACGTTCTCGGTGAGGGAGAGAAGGTCGGGGGGAGGAGGACTTGATAGGGGAGCCGAGACCGCGGTACCCCGGACTGAGAACAAAATCGGAGTCAAATTTTCTGAACAATTCCCACGTTTCCCCCACCGAGAACTAGAGGTCCTGCGCGTTGACTGTTTGGGAAATTTGACTCCGACTTCGGCATACCGCGGTCTCGGCTCCTCCTATCCCCCCTCCCCCCGCTCTCGCTCGAGTAACTCGACCTCTCCTAGAACGTCTGGGAACGAGACTACCCCATGGTAACTTTACATGGGAACCAACAACTGCCGCTGCGTTCAAAACCCAGGGATGCCGGACGAGAGGACGTAAGTAGGAGGACGTGCTATGTGGTATTGTGCAAGACGGGCACAAATATCAGCAAACACCACTGGCACGCACTTGCTCTTCTCGACTGTCTCTTCCCAATATTGGCGTTTCCGAAATCCGAGTCCTCCTAGCGCTCACTGGCACCTTCAAGCAACCAGTCTCTGAAACCAGTGTTTTCCTTGCACTCCCTTTCATGTCATCATAACAAGCATAAATCTGTCCCAATACCTGCCAATTGGGAATCTTTGAGATTGACAACGACTGTCGGCGACAACTGCTTTGACTGGCTTTGAGAGCTTTGGGACCTCCCAACCAGGAACCTCCAGGCGAGTTAGCCGACTCGCTTACGCACGTACGCGCCCGTGACCTCCTCGCCACCGTGTCCCCTCACTACCAAACTTGACCCCCATACCATTTTCCCAATGTCGTCCCAAGCTCCTACGGACACTACAAGACGAAATTTCTCTGCGCCAGGTCCATCAACCCTCCGTGATCGTCGCGCACGCTCATGTGCAATGTCTCATCTCAACGATATTGGCTTAGCTTCCGTAAGAAAACTGTCCGTCTCGCATGCACGCGCTGACATTTTCCAGGTGCTTTCCGACACGCGTGCCCTTGATAGCATGCCAGCAGATAGAGTTCGCCGCTCTCTGTTCTTTGTCCAAGTCAAGCGCTCTTCCTTGGACCGGGAACGAATTTGGGTCTCTCAAAAACTCTATGAACACGAGCTCGCTGTTGAGATGCTGAAGGATCAGCTGGAGGACATCAGAGAGGGCTTACGTGGTGCTGATGCCGCTGTCGGCAGACTGCTCAATTATATGGACCACAACAACATACCCATCCCCAATATCACGGATGACATGGCGTCTCAAGTCGCGCTTGCGAATGTAGGTCCAAGCTTCTGTAACCGTGTGGTGTTATTGATTCACACAATCAGGACATTGACACTTTTCTTCACGGATCTCGCCCATCTCGTGAGTCAGCAGAAGTCATTGATGACTACGGCGAAGCGGGCGATATGTTGTCAGATGAATACTAGTCACGGCTGTGGTCAAGGTTGTGAGGGGTTCGTGTGCGTCCGGCAAGTAGTACCTTACTCGGTTTTTTGGTGGGCCGACTGATCTTTCGTTGCAGATACATCAATTCCTCTGAATACCACGTAGCTCCCTAACCCGTTAAATTGCGAGTGCTGGCGTGGTCAACATTGGGGATTGTGTAGCAATTAAAGGAGGATAATTGGGTTCTTTCGAAAGCGCGCGAAGGCAGTCTGTACACAAGACGACGCCGGCTCAGTATCTCGCGCGCTGTGCCAACGAGAACTATATATATTCACCTGTACACAAGACGACGCCGGCTGGGCCGGGTGAGTACAGGTATGCAACACACAACATAAAAGATGCTCACCTCAGTATCTCGCGCGCTGTGCCAACGAGAACTGAGGGGCTACAGGATACTCGGGGCGACGACATGTCCATCAGCCACAACTATACAGTATCAAATAAAAGGAGCAAGCAGAAGCAAAATGCGCTGCAGGGGATGCGAGCGCGAGCGCGACTTAGCGCGTACGAAACGATGAGAGCCCGGGCCGAAACGCCCGGGCTGGTGCGAAAGTGTAAGAAAGTGTAAAGTAGAAATGACCGGAGTCCGCGCGCGTTTGTCCACACGCGCGCGCAGCGAAATAGAACGGTAAGTAACGGAACGCACATTCAACAGATTGACCCCAGGTTCATCGTTGATATCGCTGTGGCCCTCTTCCATGAGCATTATGAACGGTTCTATGGGTGTATACCCTCCAGGCGCATCAACATGTAATGCCAGGCGTGTGCAAGTTCAGTGATTCCCGATTATGATTGGCCATCACGCTATAGTGGACGACGCCTAACATTCGATAGTTTCTCAGAACGCATGGACAAACGTTATAACAGAACGCACCCCGCTCCGCGATCCGCCATACTCGCTTTGCTGACTATCTCCGAAGTGCAAAAATCCCTAAACTGTGATCTCAGCCCTCACCGCTTCTGCTCTTGGCAAAGCCGGGATGTTTGGACAGGCGTGTTCGTATGGGGGCGCGTCCAGTCGCGGAGTCGTCCCGACAGTCCCGTGGCACGGTAGTGAGGGCCCGCTGCCAATACCGTGATAGAGTGAGCACATAGCCTGATGATAAGGTAGTTTGAGGCCTGCCTGATGGTTTCCTTCGTCACCGGTAGCGACCATGTAGCATTAGAGAGGATAAAGTGCTGGTAGGGTAAAGGCTGTTACTAGCCATATTTTTCAACTCTGGATCCAGGATGAGTGTATTACGAGGCGCACTAAACTAATTCCCCTGTATCCATCATGTGGGGCGTGGAAGGGAGTTACTGACAACGGTCCGTCCTCCGTGTCGTCATGACCTCAACAACGCTGGTAGTTCAATAACCGCTGGGACGGAATTTGAGGCCGGAATGAGAACATACTCTTGCACAGATATGGCACCGAGTAAAAGGTTTGCAGGGACGAGAGTGCTCGTCCATCGTGCTAGTAGCAATGGTTTCATGTCAGGAAGCAGGTGGCAGTGGAGGCATTGAAGGCAGACTCGATCGGGCCGTTGGTATGTCACGTGGTATAATATTATGTAACACGCAAGAAACGACGTCACGCACAGCAAACTCCTTTTTCGAGTCAACAGCTTTGATCATCGATTTGTACAGACAATCGCTTCCTAGCTACCGTCAACTCTTTCTGGTAAGCCAGTGCTACTGCCAAAGTACTGAGCGACTGAATGACGATATCAGCAATAGCAATCATGAACAAGACCCAGTTCTACCTCTCTGAGTGCGCGGACGCTGCGTCGAAAAGCCCCATGTGCTTCACGCTGGGTGC
This sequence comes from Gloeopeniophorella convolvens, assembly GCA_022496205.1. Lineage (NCBI taxonomy): Eukaryota > Fungi > Basidiomycota > Agaricomycetes > Russulales > Gloeopeniophorella > Gloeopeniophorella convolvens. Next base: position 29,793 of record WTXD01000031.1, on the reverse strand, counting down.
AGTCCTCGTCAAGGGTGGCAAGATCATCTCAAGTGGCTACAACCACCACCGCCCGCACTACGACGGCGCCGAGGTGCGCACGCGTGGGCACCGCAAGCCCGTGTCGATGCACGCGGAGATGCACGCGATCTTCAATCTCACCGGCATGTCGCCGTCGTTCCGCAAGCAGCAGGGCGCGCGCACTGGCACGGTCCCGCAGTTGCAAACGCGCTTTTCACCGCGCGCGGGCTCTCCACCACCACCAACACGATCACCAACATTTAAAGGGGCGGCGCCCCTCGCTACATGCGAGGGGCACCCGCGCCGTCTTCAACGAGACTTCGGCGTCATCACCTTTGCCGTCTCCCCGATTGCCGCCTGCTAAGCGCAAGTCGGCGAGGCGGGCGCGCGCGGGGTCCAGCGACCAGAGTGCGGACAGCGGTAGCAGAAGCGACGGTCGCGGTAGGACTCGGCGCGACAGCGGAAGCGGAAGCGACACCAGTGGTGCCTCCGGACGCGTGGACGTGCTTGATCGTAGGCGCGCTCAGCGGTCTGACGGCGTGCTCGCGGCACTTGACCCTCCCACGTCCGAGGTGGAGAAGGCTTGGAGCGCTCGTCGGCGCGACTCGCGGGTCAATGGCGCGGACATCTATGTCGCGCGAGTGACGAAGCTGGGCATGGGTAGCGCGAAGCCGTGCTGGCGGTGTGTGGAGTGGTGTAGGTGGGCAGGCGTGAAGCGGATCTTCCATTGGAACGGGGACGACGGCAAGTTCGACATGGTCAAAGTCAACACGGCGGAGCGGGATCAGTATGAGACCCACGCTGACATCCGCTTGTACGCGGGCATGGTAAGTCCTCGCTTTTGTGTCAACAAAACACTGTGATAATGAGTCGTTAGGGCTGGTAGTCGTATTGACTATCCCACATCGATCCTATCAGGCCGCCCAATACTTTATTCGTGATTCATATCCTCGCCACAACCGTTGCCTTCAAAAAAGCTCAAACATATGTATGCACATGTATTGTTTTGCGTCTCTCGAATATATTCTTCGACCGAGATCCTCGTGCGCTTGCGATAACATCAGCGCTGTCACCAGTCGGATACATCAGGATACACCTCATGAGTCCCGAGGCTGGCATTGTCGGCCTCGGAGAAGTTCTGTGCCGGATGCCGGTATGGCCCACTTTCCCGCGCCTGCCCGGCGGTGCCCGCCAAGCGACAGCGACTCCGACGAGCTCCGACGCCGCTATTGTCTCCTCACCCATGACCCCAGTCTTCAAGCTCTCGGCAGCGATGCTAATTGTCTTTGTGCGCGCGCGGCGTGCTTCTGACGCCGCCCACCTATCTGTGCCCGCCTCATAAGGCGTCAGAAGAGAAACACAGAAGCCAATTCGCTCCCTCTCTTCGCAGTGCTGGACCACTCTCAAAGCGAAACTATACCGTCGGCTGTTTTGGCGCGCGAAAAGGTCCTCAATATGTCTTTACGCTACAGTGTAGCGGGCCCCTCGACCACATGCGCACGCGCACAGAGACGCGGCGAAACATTCCAATATCTGCGGTCATCGCCGCCATTTTCAGCTCCCGGGTTCCCCGCGCGCGACGCAGACAGCCATCCGGGCTGCGCGGATGACAACAGGGGCCGTATCTCCGTTGATTTGCTTGCTAGTACGTGAATCCGAACCATTCTCGCAACATGCTCACCACTGACGCCGGCCTAGTGCATCGCATATCGCCGGCGACACCATGGTACACATTGCTCGCGTAGACTACTTCGTGGGTCGTTCCCGGCCCGTTTTTCGATACGCGCTCATGAGCATTAGGTACCGTTCTCATTGATGTGATCTTGACGTGGTTGCCTTGATTGCTGCCCTCCGAGGGGGCCGCGCTGATGTATTCGTACCTTGCTGATATTCATGACCTCAATGTAACGAATATGGAATATCCTTCTTCGAAGAATCGCATAGTTTTTGCAAGACCCACCCCGAGCGATACAGCTATCTCTGACGTGGAGAATTCTCCCCTCGCATCTCGGTTGTCTTTCATGCTGGCTGTCTTTCGTATACACAAAGCGGAAATACATTCGATTACAGACGCAATTCTCCAAAGCAAGTACGAGTTTGTTAAGCGATACACACACATCATTCCTGGCAACACGATCGTACAACCCTTCCGCGCCACAACGGTCCATTCAAATAGCTCAGACTCCTCCGCGTCACAGGTATCCTCTGCAGTTACGCGATGGTAATCTTCTTCGGCTCGGTCTCAGGCGTCGACTTAGGGAACGCGATAGTCAGAACGCCGTCTGCCATGGATGCCTTGATGTCCTCGTTCTGTGCGCGTGAAACGTCAGAACCCAGCGACACGATGCCTAACGCAGGATGAGGCTTACCTTGATACCCTGAGGCAGCGACAGGGCGCGAGAGAACTTGCCGTAACGGCGCTCGCGCACGGCGTAGCCGTCTTCATTGCGCTCCGAGGAAGTCTTGCTCTCGCCAGAGACGGTAAGAACATTGTTGTGCACGTCAATGGTCACGTCTTCCTTCTGCAACCCGGGGAGCTCGAAAGAGACCGTGACATTGTTGGTCTCTTTGTTGTGATGCACATCCATCCTGGATGTCACGTGAGCGCGACATTCGCAAGAGCAGATGGGGAGCAGAACGCGTACCTTGGCTGGAAGGCGGCTACGGCCTGGCTCGGGCGGTATCCGCGCGAGTTGAACGCCTCATCAAAGAAGCGGTCAAGAGCAGTGAAGTCGTTGAGGAAGTAGTTGGTGAGCGACATTGAGATAGCAAGGTGGTTGTTTTGGTGCTGTGTATGTGGTGTTCGAGTTTTCTGCGTTGTCGGTCCTGGCACTCTCGCCGTGCTTTTATACCATGCAAGTCCCTCGTACTATATCTCACGAGAGTATCCGAGAATTTTCTACAAGGCTCATCGTCGTTCCCAAGACGCAGTCGCATGCCCGTTTTGGATGTGGGGCAGGAGTTGCTGTTTCCTCTTTTGGATCACCGAAGTTTCTGGATCTTGCTGCTCACTTCGACCACTCCCTTCGTTGAACGTTGAACGTTGACCATTGGGATACCGCCACCGGGATAGTGTGGGTGGATGGCTAAATGTCTAGAACCTCCGGGACTGCGTGCCAATATAGTACTGGGGGCAAGGCTGACGTGTCCCATGACGCAAGACTCAAGTGCAGAGCTGCTGAGGGGACTCAATACGGTAGCTATGTGCCCCAAATGTGTCCAGCTTGTTAAATCACGCGGAAGCCGACGCATGGCTGTAAGGGTGGCATGGGCATGGAGCTTTCCTGAATGCCAATCCTCTAGGAAAGGACATATCCGCCCGCATCAACGAGCAGGCGCAATGGCGAGTGAACGCAGAAAAAATGATATATTAATGAGACTGTCAGATATGTCGTAAAACATACTTCCAAAGGAACGAGGAAGCAGCTGAATTAATACCTAACGCTCGATCTTCCCCCGCATTAGCAACTCGGCACCCGGTGATAAAAGCCTGGTGCTGAGTGAATAAAGAGGGCTCGCCTTTCTCCTAGTGTACGCCTCCAGAGTGCAGGGCACGAGATCAAGATACGAGATGCGCGCGTCGATTGGTTCGAAGATTGTAGACTATTGTAGATTGTCACGTCGTGGTCCCGTCTCGGTACGAGATAGGGAAAAAGTAAGGGCATTCGCGCGAGCGCTCAAGCGCTCGAATTTAGCTTTAGTCTGTCTTTAGGGCCGGCTCGTTCATATGGTATCCGGACCGCGCCGGGCGCTGGATTCAGCGGTTCCAGTTGAACCCGACCACGGATGAGCACATTCACTCGCCGACAAGCGAAAGCTGTCGGCTACATTGCTGGCAATTTTTCAAACAATTGTCGACACACGTGCGTGAGGCTCGCCTGTGCGCTTACGTTGAGATACAGCTCAGTGCAAAATTCCAGCAACTTCGAGCCAACTGAGCAAATGTGACCCTGACTAAGAGCCAAGTATTCGTGTTCGGATCTTGAGGCCACGCAAACATCTCTCCAGCTGTGCTCTTCGATCACTACACCAGAGTACACCCACCCCCTGTCGCGGCCTGGAGAGTCACCGCCTGGCCCTCTGCGTCGGTGGCGGTAAGATGTATGGCAAGAGTGTTTGGCATTTGTTTGCTAGCTGATAATACGTTATAAGATTCACGTGATGGCGAGCGAACGGCAAAAGACGCGTTCAGCTGTCTTTTTACGTTTGCGTGCAGTCTGCAACTCGACCACCATGTCGGTCGCATCTCCCGAAGGCCTGCGCCAGCGCATTCCGCAAGCAGAGAAATTCCCGCCCGTCCAGGAGCCCGCAACCCCCGAGATAGACGATGGTCGCGGTGACGAGGAGCGGGAGCAGGAGGTTGTATGGGGTAAGACACCGTCTGGCCAAGGTACGTGGTCATTCTGCTAGCTGTTACACGTGCCCTGACCCGTCATCGCAGTCTTCCGCGTCCCGACAACTCACGATGTTGTCACCGCGTTGTTCCACCCGGCCTACCCTAAATCGCATATCGACATCCTGAACCTCGGCCTCCTCGCGTTTCAGCTCGCGCTCTTCTATGCGCTGCCGCGTACGCCACGCAAGATCTTCTTCTTCTTGTACTTCGCATTTTGGCGCGCCGCCTATGATGCCGGGCTCGGTTACGTGTTGACGAAGCAGAGCAAGCGTCGGTGGATCGTCAGGGAGGTGCACAAGCTCGGATGGCTCGACGAGAACCGCAGGCCCCATGTGCGCGCGTGGATTCGAAAACAGCTCGTGGGCAAGATGGGTAAAGACTACTCGTTCGACGTGCGCCACTTCCCTGCACTATCGCACTCCGACCCCCTGATTGGTTATATTATCTCAGGAACTTCCGCTCGAGTACAACACATGGCTGCTCTTCCGTCAGGCTGTCGACATCATTCTAATCAAGTAGGTCACCGTGTGTCCTGTCATATGAGGCTTGCGCGATCTGATGTATCACATTCCCAGCGACTTTCTATCGTTCTGTTTGTTCGCCTTTGCGTGCTTCCGCGTACCTTCTGGGCTCTCCGTGTTGGTTCACATAATTCGGTGAGTTCTGTCATGCCGTTATCCACAATTGCGCCTGTCCCTTGACACACCTGTGTTCGTGTTACGTTCCAGCTGGATTGGTGGTATCGCTCTTATCGCGTTTAATCTTTGGGTCAAGTCGGAGGCCCACCATGTGGTCAAGGACTATGGCTGGTACTGGGGCGACTGCTTCTTCCAGCGCGGCGCGTTGGTCTTTGACGGCGTGTTCGAGCTCGCGCCGCATCCCATGTATTCCGTTGGTAAGCGCCCGTACTAAGTGCTGGTCACACGACCACTAACGAAGCATACTAGGATATGCATGGATCTACGGCTTCTCGCTCATCGTGGGTAGTTACCCTGTCCTGTTCGTCAGCCTCGCCGCACACGCGGCGCAATTTGCATTTCTTGTCTTTTTCGAGAATCCCCGTCAGTACCCTCTTGCTCGCAGCTCTATCGCTCGTTGGCTCGGTATGCTAACTTGGTCCTCCGATCAAAGATATTGAGCGCTTTTATGGCCAGCGCAAGCCTCTCGCGGAGCGCGTACCCATTCGTCGGCCTGCCCAACTCTCCAATGGCAGTTCGAGCGCACTCCCCTCGGCGCCTTCGACCCCACCCCCGTTGGAGATACCGCCCTCTTCCCGCGCTCGTGCATTCTCGGACCCACCCTCGACTCCTTCCGCCACTGAAGGCTCTACTGCATCCGACACCGAAACAGAGACGGAAACCGAATTCGATTCGCCGCAGCATGCCCGTGACGACACCACGCCTAAGATGCCCTCAGCATCGCCGCCAGCACTCGAAAAGAAGCGTAGCCGCTCGCCGATGTCGCATCACGACCTGCGCAACCGTTATTTCCGCCGCGACACGATCTTCCTCCTGAACCTTGACGTGTGCCGCGCACCGGACCTGATGCTGCTTCTCGCGATGGCGTACCCGCTGCTTGGTGCGCTGTTGCCCGCGCGTGTACTGGCAGGCGCGGCGCTGCACTTCGCGCACGCGCTTGGCTGGACGTTGTTCCATACGCTCGGGCTCGGGCTCGTGCTCCAGGCGCAGAGCGCGCGCAAGTTCCTGGTCAGGCATTTCTTGAAGCATTATCACTATCCGGCGCGCGATGGTAGTCGTGAGGCCGTGCGTGAGGCGTTCGCGAACTGGAAGGCGGTGTACAACTTGAGCATGTGCATGAGCTATAGTGCGTCAGTTCATTGTCTCATGTCCAATTTGAAGACTGATGGAGCACAGTTTCGTGTATTGGACTTGTTTGGAAGACGTATGAGCTGCCGCACGACTGGACTGTTGGGAATGAACTGCTGCGGCACACTCTTGGCGCGGTAGGCTCTCCGCCATGGTTATCTCTCCTTGCTGATGGTCGCTAGGTACTGATTGGGTTCCACATGTGGGTGACGACTGAGTCTTTCGAGGTGCTCGGTGTTTTCGGTGAGTCCCTACTCTAGTGCACGTGATGTCGGGTTTCTGACATCTGATGCCCAAGGCTGGTTCTATGGCGATTTCTTCATGGACGACTACCCTTCCGCGTTGGACTACTCTGGCATTTACCGGTACGCTCTGCCATATTGTCGTACTGGGGAGTCATGCTGACGGCGATTCAGATACCTCAATAACCCCGAGATCGTCGCAGGTGCCGCGTTCTTCGGCATGGCGCTCATCAGCAACAGCAAGCTCGTCTATCTCCTCGCGGCTGTCCGGCATGTCTCTTACTGGTGGTTCCTGCGCCACGTCGAACAGTGCGTGCCTTCTTCCCTCCCTTGTGGTCGTAGCACCGCTCACTCGTATCTGCGCAGCCCGCACATGCGTAAGCTGTACGGTGATAGCCTGCGGAAGGACGCCGGCTTCACGAAAGTTGTCAAAAAGGTCGCCAGTCGTAACGCGCGCTTGATCGAAAGCCGCGCGGGGCGCCACGCGCCAGAGTTGCGCCGGGTGGCGCGCGAGGTCCGTGGCACGTTCGAGAAGGTGTACGAGGAGACTGCGGAAGTCGTCGAGGAGTTCCTCGCAAAATGTGCGTGCATATTCTACTCGGTATATTCTGTGCCTTACTAACAATGTGCAGCGCGCCCGAAGCTGTCCGAGGTCGTCCAGGATACCAAGTTCCTCCTGCAACAGTCGCGCGAGAAACTCGTGATCACGTGAGTCCTCCGCACCTCACATGCGGTACTGACCTGACGGGAGTGCAGGCGCTTGGCCAATGACCTGTCAGGATACGCAACGGACAGGTACAAGATGCGCGTCGTTTCACAGCGTGCAGATGGCGCGCTGCGTTTCCACCTCGGTGAACAGTTCACGGTTGCGTGGCAGGCGCCGCATCACCACTCGCGGCGGGACTGGATTGGGCTGTACCGAGTGCGTTTTCCCTCTGCTCCCCGTTCCTCTTGCTCACACACATCAATGTAGGTTGGCGCAAACCATTCGGCGCTCGTGACGCGCACGTCGTCGCTGGGAATGTGGGCGCCCGTGCACGATGAGGAGTGGGACGGCGACGTGCCGATCGGTGGCGACGCGCACGCGGGATCCAGCGCGAGCGCAGAGCGCGACGAAGAGCGCGGCACGGTCGTCTTCCGCGCGGATGCCCTGCCCTGGACGACAGGCAAGTACGAGGTGCGCTACCACCACGATGGCAAGTACAACGTGCTCGGGCTCGATGGTCCGATAGAGATTTATGGTGTGTGCACATGGCATACTTGAGGCGTTCTGGCTCCTGACGCAGATGGCATGCAGTGAACAAACCTGAGAAGACGGACTTCGTGTCGGTGCGCGCGACGCTCGCGCATGTTGTCCCGTTGTGCCTCGACAGCGACCCGTCGCTCATCCCTTTGTCTTTGAAAACTGCACCAGCTGTGGCCAACACCATCGGCTCTTCCGCATCAGATGAAGACGCTCACGACGGTGGCGGCAGCGCCGACGATGGAGGCAACGGGGATCCAGATGACTTCCGTTTCTGGTCCGAGCAGCAAGCGTGGCGAATCGCGCGGGCGGTGCGCGAGACGTTCGGGGTCGAGTACGCAACGGACGTTATCGTGGCCGACGCGAACCTGAGTGCACTCGCACAGCGAATCATCGCATCGCTGCAGATCATGGGGGGATAATTTCTTGGTGATACTGGGTGCTCTGCGGGCACTCATTATCTGTTGTTCTTCTTGGATATCCGTTGGATACCTGGTACTTTGATTGTTGTTGAATGATGCCAGTGACGGCGGTCCGTGACCGCATGTGTTTTTTTTGTGACGTGGGCGTGACTGGGGCCGCGTGGTGTGACAGTTACGTATGAAGTCATCATCAACATGAATGCTCGGCTCGGACCGAAGCAGCCTCTGGCTCCTCCCAGCGCCCGAGCGCAGTTGGTCCGGTCCCTATCGTAAGTGCAGCGTATAGTAAGCCGCAGCGTTGCACACGCTCACGCTCACGCACTCAGCTCATCTCCACCACTGCCCCGCCACCCGTACCCCCCTTCATGTCTCACGATGCCGCCCCGTCCGGTGAAGGCAGGAGCTCCCGCGCCCACCACGAGCGCCGCAGGATGCGCTCGCTCTCGTCGATGGTCGACGAGGCGCGCGCACGCCAAGCAAGCAAGACGAAGCAGCCGTGGTTCGTGCTCAAGATGACCGTCGGCATTGCCGCCGCCATCATCGCGTACTCAGCATACGTGTACATCGGCCGGCTGTGCATCCCCATGATCAAGCGCGAGCGCAGCTCGCTCGGCTCGCGCTCTATGGGCAGTAAGTCTTTGCTTGTGTATGGCTCAGGAGGGGTGGCTGAAGGGCGCGGGTTCCAGTCGTATTCTTGGTTGTGTTTGTGTTGCTTGGATTCATGATGGTATGGGCGTACATCAAGGTGCGTCTCCTCCGTTGCCTTGGCCCTTCTGATGCTGAACCATGCTCTGCGCAGGTTGTATTCACGCCGCCAGGATTTGCGGTTGACGTGAGTCTGGTCTCCCCCTCCGTTATGCGGGGGCCCCTTCTGGGCGCCCTCCCGCCAGGGTCGAGCTCGAGCTCTGAGGACGCCTGCGTATGCTCTGCCGCGTGTTGGCCTTGTCGTGAGCTCGTGCCGAACTGCCAGCGCCTGCGGCTCTTCATCGATGTGCCCTAATGCTTTGCTGAAGCGTACGGCGCTACGATGTCCTCATGTTCTTGACATCTTCTTTTGCTTCACCACGTGTTGATGCACCGCTGGCGGTAGCAGTCTCGTTCCTATCTCCATGAACACGCGTTCGACTCTCTGAGCTGGCTCGCTGCGACCCGGGAACTATCTTTGGAACATGGGCCCGTAGCGACATCTCGTACGGCCATGTCGCGTCAAATCGGGATGCTTCTGCTGCCTCTGACGTCAGCTCCCGCATCGAGTGTCCGAGTTCCCTTCTCTGTCTCTCCTTTGGTTCCTCTTTCAGGTTCACGATTCTGACTTAATTCTTTCTGCGCTGCCATTGGACAGTACGCCGACAGACAGACGTCGGAGGCCGTTGGCTCGCAATTGCCACCTTTGGCAGACGGGTTGCGGTACGAGCAGGAGCAGGTCGCGCACTCGCAGCAGCCACGACCATCAGCACCTGCAGCGGCTCCGGGACCGGCGCCGCCAATGTCCCGGGAGTCTTCAAACCGCACCATCCCGCCCTCCCCGTCGTCGCCAACATCGCCGACGACGCCTTCAAGCGGTTCTTTCCGCCCCACACGAACGCGCCGTCCGTCGCGCGGGTCCAGCACTCTACATTCTCAATCACACGGCCGTTCATACTCGCAATCCCAGCCATACCCGGCGCGTCCGAGCGCCGAGAACGGCGCTGCACATACCCATGCCAATCTCCCACCTCCTCTGGAACACGGGGAAAAACGGCACGAAGGCAACGGCTATGCTCAGCCAGATCAGCAGGCACAAGCACGGCTACCACCTGGACGCGCGCTATCTACATTACCAGTCCTTCGCGAGGAGCACCGGTATTGTAAGCGGTGCCATATTGTGAAGCCTCCACGAGCGCATCATTGCCGATCGTGTGGTACGGTGAGTGTCTTTTCAATCCTGCCAACGAGCACGGTCGTTGATATGTCTGTTAGTGTGTCTTGAAGTTCGACCATCACTGTCCATGTAAGTATCTCGGTTGGGGAGTCTGGAATATATAAAGTGCTGACTGCGTGATGCAGGGATCGGCCAGTGCGTCGGGGCGCAAAACCAAAAGGTGGCGTGTTTTGATCCAACGATCTTGGTCCTACAACATTGACGAAGATAATCATAGTTTTTCTTTGTGTTCGTGATATGGGCGGCACTATTTTGCCTGTGGACGTTCACCACGCTCGTGGGGCTTAATGCGCGCGCAGCGTCTCACTCTGGGAAATCAGTCGACCCTCAACACATCGTCATTATCGTCTTGTGCGTTCGCTTCATCTCATCTCTACCAATTAGTTTCGCTGACCGGGTGCACGACAGCTCGGGACTCTTTGCCCTCTTCACAGTTGCGATGTTTACTACGCACGCGGCCCTGATCAGTTCCAACCAGACCACGGTTGAGCACATCGCAGTCCGCTCGTTAAAGGAGCGCGAGACTGAGACACTCGACGTGCTGTACCCGTCATGCTGGTCTCTTGCGTGCGTCTGCCATGATCCTCTCTTCACCGACATGTGCTGAAGGTATCACGCAGGGAGAGACGCCGGGAGCGGCTTACGTGGGACGCCGAGTGGGGCCGTATCGGGCGCGAGGGCAACATGTGGTGGCTCGGCGACATACGCGCGCACTGGGAGCAAGTGTTTGGTCCACGCGTATGGACATGGTTTTGTGCGTCTGCATATTTTCTCAGTCTCGGGCACGGTGCGCTGACTGCAGCGCGTGCAGTACCAATCGGTTCGTGCAAGGACAAGGGTCTCGAGTACCCGCGCAATCCGCGATTCGACGCCGACGGGCGGTGGCTGCCGCGCAAGCAGTGGCCTGCGGAGCTGCAATGACCGCGACGACTTTTACGACACCTAAAAGCTGCACCTTGATGATGACGATGGACGATCATAGTGACGATGTATTTAATGTGCCTCATGTTCTTTGTTGTGCTTTCCCATTGGCCGCTTTCAATTTGGTGATACATGTCCATCTATAATACACTCTTGTATATATCCACGCTCCCGTACGTCTGTCATTCAGAGATACCGTACCTGTGCAGTTCGTCAACATAGCTCGACGGATCCTCAAAGCAAAAGCGAGGTTCGTCCATAACAATCGACCCCGTGATTTCCGCGCGAAGGACGTCCATTTCTTCCTCCCTCTCAAATATACATCCCCTGAACCCAAGAGTATCCAGCGGCATGTTACGAAGCTTGCGCGAGTGCATGATCTTTATGAGGGTTTTGGCCGTGAGAAGTTCGCGTCTGAGATTAATCGCTCCACGGGGTGTGCACTCGATTTCGTCGACGAGGAGCCTGCGAAGCTTCGGGAAAAGGCTAACGGTGACCGCGGGCGGCGCTCCAGCTCCATCACCGGGTGCCGCGCCGTGCTCGCCTTCTGGTGCCGCGTCAATAGTACAACTAAGAGCTTTCACGAACGTTATTGCTCCACTGCCCGAAGCGCACATTGTGTCCACGTTTACCGCCGACTTGAATATCTCTTGCCAGGGAAGCAAAAGTCGGTCACGACTACTCTGGCTGTGTCCGAAAATGAAGAGCTGGCGTAGCTCCTCCAATGACTCTCCGCGGAACATCTCGGTAAACTGCGGAAAGATGGTACGGTCATCGCTACCGTCGAACGTGAGAGCCAGATAGGGGCGGATGGTGGTGTCGAACTCGAACCAGTGAGGGTGATGAGTGTTGTGGCGAGGACTGTCAATGGAGAATCGCGTTCGACCTCCCTCGGGCATCACGACGTGGTGTCCCCAGTCGCGGGTGGTTATGCACAGACCCCTAAGCCCGCGCAGCGAGCATTCATCGGAGTCCCGGAAATGTTCCATGAATGGGGGGATGAGCGCCGAGGGATACCCAGGATGCCTTGAGGGATCCCTGGATGTGCCGTACGATGAGTTGTGTATGTCAATGGTGACGGTGCCAGGCAGTTTGAGCAGCGAGAAAAAGCTCGCGACGTCGTCAGGACCGCCCGCAAGCCCCAGATGGTTCAGCCTCGGGAGGGGAAGTGAGCGTCTTTGCCGCCTGGGCGGAATCGACGAGTCTGGGAGGCAACCGTGAAGGACCAATCTTTCGAGGTCCGGAAGGCCGGCCAAAAGATCCAGTATATGGTCAGGGTCATTTACCAGGTGAAGTGAGTTGTTATCAAGAATAAATTAGTGCACACTTCCAAGTCGACCAGAGGAATGTGCAGCAGAGACCTCCAAGGAATGAATAACCACTTAAGATAGAGTGCGCGTAACTTGGTAGCGGTGCCTGCGAAGAGAGTCGAGCCATCGGGGACCTCGGTGTCGCGTAGTACTAGTGACACTCCATCATGGCTATAAAACCACGGGATGACTTTGAGTGCTTCCAAAACGGGGGCCGGAGCGTTGAGTATGTCGCCGAGCGACGAGACACCTTCCATGGGGTTCTTCAACCCGAATCCTACCATGGACAAGCTAGCAGTGCGGGGCAGCTGATCTTGGACGATCAAGAGCTTGGGCTCTACTGTTTCCGTCTGCGTATGGCGTATTGACACGTCCAACGCCGCGGCCTTGGAGCGATTGATCGTCTCCTTGACCCAAGTGGATCCATATCGAGAACTGCTCTATGCCACAGCGTAGCCTCGTTCAGCGCAACGGCTCGCCACATTCGGCAGACATGTGTCGCCTGGACGACCCATCCGAGGCTCTCTGTGGTGTAAGGGTCGGAATCGGAGAGCATGCGGAAGATATGTGCCCATATTTCTGAGGGAAAGGTGTAGATCGAAGGGGTGGCGTTGCGGCACGGAGTGAGGGTCGCGGGTCGCAAGACGCCCAGTGTCTCGTCCCCGGTGGTCATTGCTCGAGCGCCATCGACAGAGGCTTCACTGAGTAGAGACGCCTGCCTGAAGGAGCCATATTCTTGCGTGGCCAAAGGTGGAATCCCGCTCGAGTCCTGCGAGCGCGTGGCAATATCAGCCTCCCATGCTGAAATCCAAAGATGATAGTTGATCGGAATCATGCAATACCTTTCCTCTTCCCCGGTCTCATCCGAGAGATTCGCAGGGACTTTCTGCATCGTTGCTTCTGGGTATGGCGAGGTCCACGTCGCTCAGTGGACTTGCAAACGGTTCCCAGTTGATCGATCGAGTCTCTCATGATCAGGACATGGACCGGTCTAGGGACCATTGTCGAGCACGTGGCCGAACGCATCATGTGCTGCGCGTGTTGTGTCCCGGTACTTGTTCGGGCAGCGTTGGGCTCACAAAACTGTATATTCACGTTGGAGTAGCATGCTCACTCCTACCTTCTATTCGCTGGTAAGTCACTGCACGACAAGGCGCCCTCCATATATCGGAGATCCCTGAGACTCCTGGAGATGTATCGGGCTGAAAATCATGGAAACAATACGCGCCTGATACGTTTCTTTTACTATGAAGTTGTTTTGTGCGTTACACGATTTATGATCTATGACGCCTACTGCCCGCTCTGTATGACCCTCAAGCATGTGAGTTGAAGACTGAGGTAGGTTCGTTCAATCGCTGTACGCCCCGCGCAAACATGTTCAGTGTCATCGCCGACGTCAACGCGTCGCGACTAGCGACTTACTGCTTCGAAAGGGCACTAAAAAGTTACCGGTTTCTGTCCTTCCTTGGGCCATTTGGCGGCGCGTCTGCGTCATCTGGACTATTCGCCGTCATGTCAGGCAGCTTCGGCGTGTTTTCGTCCCGGCACGCCGCTCCACCACTTCTCACTGCAATACGCGCCCGTCCCAAACGAGCTTCTGCACAACCTTGTCGAACTTTTTAACGTCATCTTCCTTATTGAAGGCACACCTATGGATGCAGAGTTCTTCCAATTGACTGTTGTAGAGTCGGCGTGTGCGAAGCACAGACACGAAATTATTGAGTAGTACGGCGCGCTTCCCAGGAAGCGGTCGGTTGAACGCGATAGTACGGATAAAGACGCGCGTGAGGTGTGGACAGATAAGGTATCGCATAACGGAAGGAGTGGATATGGGGGTTTGTGCGCCTTCGCTCTGATCTCCGTGTCCTGTATGAACGCTATGTGGTGAACTGCTCGTCAGCGGTGTCAGTTCCGTAGTGGATAGCGTCTGCAGGAGGGTGTAGCTGTCTTGGCCCTTGACGACGATCGTATTGATTTTGCTGTACCGTCTGAGAAGTAGTTTCCAGTCGATAGTATGAACTGTCCCCGTGATGCGGACATAAAGGTGATGCGCTTCCGGAGTCAGTAGCGCTGAGAAGAGGTAGAGAAGCACCAAGGAATAGGAGGCTCTTGGGGAGAGGTAACAAGAGATGGATATATCGGCTCCCGACGAAGATCGGGATGGCCAAGGATCCCAGATGAGCTGGTCCTTGTGGAAATACTGAGGATGACGAGCGAAGGCTAGTTCCAATCGCCCGCCCGACCCTGTCGAAACAATCTCGATGCCAACGCTTCGGATTGGCGGAGAGTCAGCGTGGCTGAGGCGTCCCATCAATAATGGGAGGATGGGGAATAAGTCGCTTTCTTCTCGTATGCGGTCAGCGCACTGGAGCTGCATCATCGTGTCACTCGGGAGCTCTAGCGATTGGAGTGTGATCGCCATATCCGTGGTGCGTCCCATGAGGGTAATTCGCTTGAGCTGGATAAGGGAGACAGTCCGGTGCTGAATGGGCCGGAGCTGTGAGGTAGGGAGGCAGCACCTGAGCGTCAGACGCTCCAGAGTTCCGGCGCAATGCGATAGAAGATCTAGAAGGCTGTCCATCGTGAACGGCGACCCAACCGGGTAGGCTGGGGCAAAATCTACGTTCAGATTGACCAGAGGGCTTCTCGGGAAACGATCCCATGGGATAGAGACGCATACTAGCGTGATTTCACGCAGTCTAGGAGCCGACTGGCCGAACAACGCAGGACCATCTACAAGCGAGGAGTCATGGGGTGAGGAGGCAAACTCCAAGCGCACGTTCTCCAACACAGGAGCAGGGCTATTTAGTAGTTCTTTGATATAGCTCCTTTCGTAGGCAAGGAAGCTCAAAGAGAGCCGCTCCATTCGAGGCATCAGGCCCGGGAGGATGTTAGATCGCTTGTCTTTCCCGCCGAGGACGTCGAAATAGTGGGCGAGGATCAGCTGCGTCCTTCCTGACCGAGCGAGTACTTCTCTGGTACAACTCCAACCAAGGTTGAAGGGCACCCTCCTCCACAAGAGCATGTCTCCGAGCGCAACGGACCTCCAAGTCTTGCAAACATGTGACATACGGATTACTCCGAGGGTCGAAGTTTTGGATGGATGGACGAGGGACAAAACATGAAAGATTTGAGACAGGATCTCTGGTGGCAACAAGGCTATAGGCATGAGAGCGTTGCGTTTTGACTTGAGGATGAGCAGACGTTTGGATAAGGTGTCTATTTCTTCGTCTGCAGCCGCGCGGCCGGCAGAGAACTGGTCATCAGCGGTCTTTTGGGTCGGCCATTCGATGCTTGAACGTTTCTTTTTCGGAGGCATCGGTTCGGAGTGTTTGCTGCAAAGAAGCAAAGTTGGGTAGGTGTTTTGCACGGAATAGCCGACCGCGCACTCACTTTCGTTCTAGGCCCTGTCGAACTTTGCACCAGAGCCTGTGTCAGTGAGTAGGGAGGGTTCTTCCGGGTATGGGCCAAGAGGGTAGTCTCGGCACAGTCGCAGGAAAAGAGCTTGTACGCAATTTGAGGGTAGTGTTGAGAGGCAGGCGTATGCGTGAAGCCTTGAGCTTGAGCTTGGGCCTGCTGGGGGGCCGCCGTGGTGACACGGACCACGGTGACGTCGAAGGCGACAGCTTGAATTAGTGGCCATTTCGGCTGATCGAGATCCCGCACCGGTAAGCGCCTAGAGCCAAGCGCCGCCCCGCGCCGGTTGCAGGCAGGTGTTTATGCGCTGCATGTCATGCAGCCTCATGCGGACCCCGGGAGACTCAGAGTGTCGCATCAGTACTGGACCAAAGCAATTCTATGACTTTCTATGGACGCTCGAATATCGTAGTACATAGCAGAGGACAATATGCGAACGGGCAACGGTTCATATTGATTTCTGGTCACAAAGGCCGGTTTCAATGGAGGCAATGTCGTCCCTATAGCTCATCAATCCTGCGAATCACGTCAGGAAACGAATCAACAAGATGTCCCTGAGATATCCTCGAGCTGATCCACCACCTTGGCTTGAGTCCTATGGCTGACGTTAGTCTGTCTACCTTGTACTGCGCCGGCCGCGCGTTGTATGACATGGCGTGATCCGTGCATATCCTCAGGACCCAGAGCCCTTCTGGCGACTCTAGCGACTCGGGGAAATCCGCAAGAGTGTCCGGCTTTTCTTCATCTTCCGGGAGCGATGGTGCAATGGCATAGTCGACATCCACAGGAACTAAGGCATGCCCTCCGATGGATTCGACGGCTTCTGCCATGAGCTTCGGATCAGTGCGGCTCCAGTCGTATGGGGGCAATTTTTCGCGATGCTTCCACCTGAAGTTCATGACATCATTCCCGGCCTGGATGAGCCATTCTCTCGAAATGAGGAAACCGTAAATCTGGTAGCGCCCGCGGACTGGCTTAGGGAACGGAACGTTTGCGCGTCTACTGAGCTCTCGGGGCATCTCATTATAATTTAAATGCGCAATTACACGCGCAGTCTATCCCTATGTCAGCAAAGTGAGGCTAACGTTCGATGACAAGACGTACGTGGCGTTCTAACAGGAACTTTTGTCTCTCTCCCACTTGCGGTTTAGGGTGAAGCTGCACCCCACATTCAAGAGGGAGTTCACTTTCATATTCGGCGTCGGCAAGCGGCTCGACCTGTTGACGCATCAGCGATTGAAAGGCGCTGGAGGACGAAGAGGTCCGTACACCTGCGCTGAAGGATTGGAAGGCGCGCTCGACAGAGTCCATCGAGTTGTTCGTCCCAACAGTTGAAGAGACCGAAGCACCTTAAGTACGAGAGATTTGTGGCGTGGTAGGAAAAATGTGGGCGAGCTCCCGGCACTGCACCCCACAAGGTGACGCCAGGAGGACACGAGAAGTGAGATCTTGAGACTGCTGGAGAGCAGCCCCGCGGACTAATGTGTGGCATAAATACTATACGTCCGAACGACTTATTACCTATTGTAGATTGCAGTTCTACGTCACAATACACAAGCTCGAGGGTAAGCATGGATTCTGGTGTGGCGGCAACCCCAGGAGCATCCTGATCGGAGATCATCGTGAATGCATTCGCAGATAAAGAATGTAGATGTCGCACGCAGGGCCGCTTTGACGAAGTGACCCCCGAGAGCGGCTGATGGCTGGCCCGAGAGATTGACAGACCCTTGTATGGCGGGTCCAAAATCAGTCCAGTCCAGCACAGGATCGTGAGCAACTTCATATGACGTAAGAATCAAAAACTTCATGTCCCAATTGGCCATTTTTCTATCCAAAATAGGTCAAATAGGTCAGAAAGACCCGCCAAAAAAGGGCAGCTGGGCGAGCGCGCCCAGAGTGGCTCATGCAGAGTAGAGTACAAGGGGAGCTACGTAGCTGCGTTAGGACATCCAAATCCCTACTCTCACATGGTCACAGATCTGCTAAGACCTGAAACGCGATACATCGGGATCGCTCCAGGTTCGCAAGCCTATAGGTTCCTTCCGTCAGCATCGCTTCCATCACTGCACGAAGCAGCCACACACCTCTTTGCGTCGCTCGGTCCCGTGCCAATCTACACGGAGATCCAACACCAGCGCCTCCAGCTCCTCCACGGAGAAATGTGTGCCACCGAACGAGGATCCTGTGATTTCGAGACTCCTGACCGGGATGTTTCGGTGCTTCCGGAGCTCCAGAGCGCGCAAGAGGCCGTCCCAGAGATTCGTGTTGGACCCTGGTGGCAACCAGCTGAAGTCGACACCTTTGACGACGACAGACTCGAGCATAAGGAAGGGCGTCTGCGCGACGTTAGGCGTTTCAGTCAACGGGTGCAAAGTACAAGAGGTTCCATTAGCATCACTTGCCTCGGCGCCTCTGCCGCTCCTTTCATCTGCAGGGGTTATCGCGCGCAAGAACGCAGCAACTGCGGTCGACCCTTCGAGCGCGACCGTCGCAAGGTTGGTACAGCGGCTGAACAGCAGGACCCAGTTCTGCGGCGAGCGGTGCTTCGCGGACACCTTGAGCTCGAGGAAGCGCAGCTCTGCGAGGGGAAGGGCGGAGAAGAGCTGCTGCAGCGTCGGGAAGTGGATGAAGTACTTAGGGTAGGAGAGCATCTTGTCGGGGTCGAAGGTCACGCGTAGCTGCGCGTCTTGGGATTTCCATGCGCCCGACGGGAAGGTGTTCCGGGGAGGGAGGGAAACCGATGCTGCGATGTCAATCTCCTCCAGGTCCGACCCAGATTCAACTTTATCGAGGATATTCAAGCAGACGCTCCGGAATTGCAGCGCGTCGACGCTCGTAAAATGCGTGGAAAGCGGCGGCAGAAGGATGGCAGCGGAGCTAATATCCCTCGCAAGCCAGACAACGATACAACCCAGGCTGATGCTTGCAGAGGAGGGTATATTCAGCAACTCGAAGACGCGTGCAACTTGAATGCAGGAGCCGTCGATGGTCAAGTCTGAAAGGTTAGGTAGTCCAATGAAGTCAATTGACCCATGCAAAACATCATCCGATGGGAAGCAGTGCTTCAGGGTTAGCGTCTCCAAGGTTGCATAACCAGACAGCAAGTGAAAGAGGTCGTCAAAAGCGTGGGCCGATGGTTTGGGCTCAGGCCAGTAACTTGATGGTGATGGGAAAGAAATCTCTAAACGCCTCAGTGGGGTAGACGGAAAGCAAGGGTGGAGAATGTAGACTCGGTCCAGGGAGATGTCGCGTATCTTTGGTGCATTTCCTGCGAAGAGCGTCGAGCCGGGGGGAAGTGTGAGAACGGAGATTCTGGTCTCAGAGACCGCATGGAAGCGTTCCAACTTGGGAGCAGGATGCGCGATGCACAACTTCCGTATGTAGTGAGCCATTTGGGCGCTAGTGCGGCATTCGATGCGGAGCGCACGCGCCGCGTCAAGGTGGGCAGCGATCATCCGCGTAGCGATTGAGTGGATTTGCCGGGATGGATGATGTTCTCTGTGATCGATGACTAGAGGTATCAACTTTGATCGACTGCGTATCTTCCATGCCCAGTTTTCACCCAGTCTGAATGAGAAGTTATTGCCCCAGAGCGCACTATCATCGAGCGCCACCCGCCGCCAGCGACAACTCACGTGCGTCACTTTGAGCCATCCCAACCTCATAGCGTCCAACAGTCCTGGTGGATCATCGGGGGCATACAAATGGAAGATATACGAGAGGACTTCGGGCGGTAGACGGGATACGAATGAGGTTGTGCGCGTGGCACAACGAGACGGGCCAGTCGAAGAGCTTTCGAATTCGCCTTGGACATCGCTAGGCCAGTGATCTGGGGAGAGCGAGTCTCTAGGTGATGTCGTGGTGCATAAGTTTGCAGCGATGAGGCTCTGGTCGACTGAGGTAAGTTTCGTAGTGGACAACGACTGCATCATGCCAAAACCTACTAGTCAGGCACCAGTGAAAAATGAAACAAGGGGGGTGGTAACGCACCTCAGAAGCATTGGACAAAGACGGTGTATGCATGGATAGTGGGAGTGCCTGGCGCAAGGAAAACTTCAGGAGCGAGGGTTGGCTGTAGTGCCGGCGACCCATTCTCGGCACCAAGCGCCGGAATGTTCACACGGGAAGTTGAAGCCTAGGTTGAAGCCATTGCAGTCCTGCACGTGGTCGCATGCCGGAGTCAGGCATCGGCCACACACGTACAGCTACCGTATCTACATACCGCTTTTCCCATGAGAAGAACTTCAGAGCTGATGTCGCCATCACTCCGCTATGATATGGCTCAGATGAGCAAGACAACGGTACCAGGCCATCGGTCATCGACACCACTAGACCAAGAAGTGCTTTAGTAGTGACCGGGATGTGGACGACGGCTGTATATGGCTACTGAATGGCACGTACCGAAGGCTAGATTGAACCGCACAGCGTGATGTCATTGGATGATTACTGGTGTAGATAGGCAACTGGACTTCGAATGACGAAAGCACTGTGAGATTGCGAATACGCACGATAAGATGTGCCGGAAGGCTTGCTTCAGATATAAAGTTTGAGACGAGAACTTGTACCATGATGACGAGCCCGCGGAGGTGAGTCCGAATCCCGAGCTTAATACCCAAAAGTATCCTCCGGTAGAGGAGGCCCAAGGGGAGAGGTGGTGTAGCAAGAGGGTCTGAAACATGCACGTAAAGGCCTGATCAGTTGCCGTTTGGGGGTCCACCACCGGCGGAAGAGCGTCGTTTGCGTGGACGTGGTCGACCCAAAGACGATGAAGGAGTTGGCCGTAGTAAATGTTCTATTGAGAAGTAATCTATGAAGCGCCCCGCTCTGTCGCCAGAGAAGGGGACTGCGCCACTAACATTTGCGGCGAGGATGAAGAAGGCAAAGATGAAGGGGAAGCGCCTGACGGTGTGATCGACTCTGGTTGGGGCCCGCGTGACCTGGGGTGAGCGGCACTGAGCGCGGGATGCTCCGCCCGGCGTCGGCCCCAGCCATATAAGAACACCCACTCGTGCTGCTCTCTGCTCTCGGACACCACGCCAACACCGCACAGTGTCAATTATCTCACCAACGACTCGCTCTTTGAAGCAAACGAACAAACGAACATGGCACCCGTAGCACTCTACACGAACGACAGCGCGGCTGTGCGGCACACCAACGGCAAAAACCCCTCCACCGCCGCCGTCCCTGCGGAGTCGCGTGCGCAGAGCAAAGATACAGCAGTGCACTTGTCTTCTGCGGACGTGATCCGGCTCGAACATGAATTCGGAGCACACAAGTCGGTGTCTTCTGCCACTTAACCTCGGAGGATACTTAATCACTGACGGGCGCCCGGCAGCTATCACCCCCTTCCGGTCGTCTTTGATCGGGCACTCGGGGCCAAGTGAGTGGCTCCATTGTTCTGCTGTGACAGAGTAGCTGACGGGCTCCGAGTGTAGGGTGTGGGATCCCGAAGGGAAGGAGTACATTGATATGCTCTCGGCGTATAGGTGAGTAGTCAGTCTGTGCCTCTTCGCAACTTCCAGATCGCGATGTTGCCGAGCTCGCGTCCGAAGGATCTTTGAGCAGCATGTGCCTCATTTCATAAGACCTTTCTCAAAGACTCGCGCTCGTCACCGTACCGGGGCTCAGCACGCCGCGTTTTATGTCCGATGTGACAGGTGCTTACTCTTCCAACAGTGCTGTGAACCAAGGCCATTGCCATCCGCGCATCGTCGCGACCCTGGTGCAGCAGGCCCAGCGCCTGACTCTATCTTCGAGGGCATTCTACAACTCTGTTTTCGGTGCCTTCGCGGAGAAGGTCACGAAGCTTTTCGGCTATGAGATGGTGTTGCCGATGAACACCGGAGCGGAGGCTGTTGAGACGGGTATCAAGCTCGCACGCAAGTGGGCATACGAGAAGAAGGGTGTTCCCGAGGGGCGTGCAATTGTACTCAGCGCCGCAGGAAACTTCCATGGGCGCACGATCGGTGTCATCAGGTGAGTTAATCTTAGCACCTGTGCCCCAATTCTGCATGCTGATGACTGACGTGTCTAGTTTGAGCACTGATCCCGAGAGCCGAAATGGCTTCGGACCTTATCTTGCCGGCGTAGGCCCGACATTCCGCGACGGCGACACCGTCCGCACCATCCGGTACGGCGAGATCAAGGACTTCAGGCGCGCGCTCGAACTGCACGGCAAGGATGTCGCCGCGTTTCTTGTTGAGCCGATCCAAGGTGAAGCAGGTATCATCGTCCCGCCCGAGGGCTACCTGCGGCAAGTCCGCGAGCTGTGCACACAACATAATGTCCTTCTCATCTGTGACGAGATCCAGACGGTATGTTTCAATGATTTTCATGAGACGCCGTGCTAAAGCCACGTGTTGTCTAGGGGCTTTCGCGGACAGGCAAATTGCTCTGCGTGGAACACGAGGGGATCCGCCCGGACGTGGTCCTCCTCGGCAAGGCACTCTCGGGCGGCGTCTATCCAGTGTCCGCCGTTCTCGCGGACAAGGACGTGATGCTCTGCGTGCGCCCGGGCGAGCATGGCAGCACCTACGGCGGGTACGCACGTGATCTCTCCCTCCTATCTTCAACCCGCTCACTGTGCACTCATAGGAACCCGCTCGGCTGCGCCGTTGCGATGACCGCCCTGGACGTGCTCATTGAAGAACGCCTCGCGGAACGCGCCCAGACACTCGGCGAGCAGTTCCGTAGCGGCGTCCGCGCGCTGCGCTCGCCGCTCGTGCGCGAGGTGCGCGGGCGCGGGCTGTTCAATGCCATCGTCATCGACGAGAACGCGAGCACGCGCGGGCGCACTGCGTGGCAACTTTGCCTCCTGCTCAAGAGCCGGGGCGTGCTCGCTAAGCCGACGCACGTCAACACGTATGTTTTGCTTTTCGTTTTGCGTTGGTAGAAGGCGATGATAACATCATGTCGTATAGGATCCGGTTCTCGCCGCCACTAGTCATCGAGGAGGAGGACCTGCAGAAGGCGATCCAGATCATCAAGCATGCGCTGCTTGACCTCGACGATGTACGCAACAAATGCAGTCGTTTTCTGCGCAATTGGCTCACGTTTTAATGTATCACAGCTCGACGAGATCCCCGGCGAAGTTGAGAGCGAGAAGGGCTTCCGGGATGAGATCAGCAACTGAGGGATTGATCATTCGCACGCCTACTGTATATTGCAGCATTGTACCTGGCTCCGTCGTCGCACTGTATGACTAGCAGCAATAGCCCTCTGGTTTCGCGCACAACCCAGCATCTGATACCGTCTGCGATGTCTGAAATTTTGGCAAGAGCTTGTATATGAGTGATTGCGTCAGCCACAATCCGGCCCGAGATGTAACCTGGGGGCCGGAGGCCGCTCTGGTAGCCCCTCACCGGCCCCCATCGACTTCTCAACTTAGTCGGCACTCAGGCTGTCTACCGTCATGAACGACGTCAACATCGCCGACAGCGTGACGGGACCAAAACTTGACCAAGACAACGCTGGGTTTTTTTTCGGCCCAACTGGCAACTAGTTTTTGGTGAAGTTTCTCGCGGAACTCGGCAATACGACACTAAGCCTATGAGATAGGCGCCGGTTCCTTCCGAGATCCGAGTCCACGTGGCTGAGCCCGATACTGTACTGGCATGGCCAGTCTGACTCCGACTAAGTAGGCTCCTCCGAGTCGACCGCACTGGACAACATGTTGTTACGCAACTGCTGTACATGCTGATTGAACCAGAGACAATAAAGACGCCCAACTAATGGTGAGCACGCGCATCGTCTTTGAATCCCTTCCAGAGACTGTCCTGCTATAGTACGGGGAGCTTTCAACTATGGCAGCAGGTCGCGCCCCACTGGCTTATACTGGCATGATCTCGTTGCCAAACCCACCGGGACCAATCACTTACGTGGGCGACAGGCCGTCTGCACGCCTGGCACAGTGGGCCCATTGAGGCTGTTGCTCTCGGAGGTCTCGTGCGTAAACCCCTTCGCGTCTTTCTGCAGGGTCGACATTGCGCGTGAACGTCACTTTGTTGCCGCTCAGCATACACCCCGAAGCAGCGCGTGGCGGCCCAACTGAAACTCGAAATGAAGGAATACTTCACATAGGACACAACCAACCAGGCCTTATGAGAAGCGAAACGGTGGCATCTTTACGGCCTCGGCTGGCCTTATGTATAACGATCTCTCTACTCCCGTCTACCTCGTATAAGGATACAACCAGTGCCCTTCCGACCTGAAGCTGATATACCACCTTGGTTCTTGGTCGAGAAGTTGCGCCAACCTATTGACCTTGAACTGCGCCGGGCGCCCTTCGTACGACTCAGGGTCGTCCGTGCAGATGCGCAGAATCCACATGTCTTCGGCGTGCTCCCCGGATTCCAGAACAAGGTGGCTCTCGATGTCTGGCACCTCTTCGCCTGGTTCCGGAGACGGTAGGATGGCGAAGTCGATCTCAAGCGGGATGGACGTGAGGGCCGTCATGTAGTAGAGTCCCATCATTACGCTCTCGTTCTGGTTAACGAACTTGCGCTGTAACCTCTCGAGGTGGGGTTCAGAGACGTTCTTTCCGAGGGCACTAATCCATTCCCTTGAGATGCGGCATCCGAATATCTGGTGATGGTTCTCGATAGGCTTTGGGAAGCGGATGTTGGCGCGTCGGGAGAGCTCGGGAGTGATCTCCTTAAACCAACGGCGCGCACGCTGTGTGTTTGCATGAGTATCAGAAGCCTAGCGTGTGCCGAATTTTCTGACTTACCCCAAGAGATACGAGATGCATTTGGAGGTCTGCCTCGACTTTGTCCGGGTTAAGCTGGACCCCGCATTTCAGTGGGAGTTCGCAATCGTCCTCGGCATCGTTAACCTGCCAAATGTAAGTCACGAACGATACCCGTGGTTTGGTAGGAGTGCTTACTGTCAGGCGTCCAAGACGAGTCTCGACGGTTTCCATTGGAGAGTTGATGTTGCGAAAGGTAGAACGGGTCGTTGGTACTTTGTTAGCAGGTCAGTTAGGAGACGTCGTAGTACTACAGTCGGTGTGCGGGTGTGTGGTGATAAATTGTGGAAGTTGAAGGCAGCCGAGCTCAGTCACGCTTGTGGCTCTTGCGGCTATTACCCGCTGACCTACAATTGGTGACACTGCGATGCGAGTAGCTCCGAATGTGTGTCCCATGCACCCGAGTACAGCGCTGTGCCCGCCGCCGTTTCCTGCTAATTTCCTTTGCTCGAACATGTTTGACACGTTTTTCTCTGGTGCGTCGATTGGCGCGGGATTGGGCGACGCCGTGACGACGCTGATGAGATAGGCGCCTGTGCCTTCCGAGATCCACCACGCGGCCGAGTACCGTTGCACCAGTCCTCCTAGGCTCCTCGACCGCATCGAACACGTTGTCACGCAGCTGTTGTCCATGTTGACCGAGCCGGAGACGATAAAGGTGCCCGACCAACAGTAGACACGTGCATCATCCTTGAACTTCTTCTAAGGCCTGGGCGCTTCACTGCGCAGCTATGTAGCAGGGGATAAGCTGGGGATAAGCTGCTGGAAACCATTGCGCGTCGCTAGCATCTCGTTGAATCTAACTTACCCATCGGGACTGATCACTTACGCTGGCGACAGGGCGCCCGCACACCTGGCACAGTGGGTTCATCGAGGCCGGTGCCAATGCGCGCTGCTGCGTGCGTAAACCCCTTTGGTCTTTCTGTAGGGTCGTCATTGCGCGTGGACGTCACTCCGTTGCCTCTCAGCATACGGCCCCGAGGCAACGCGTGGCCGTTCAATCAAACCTCGACAGTAAGTAGCACTATACATATGACACAGTCAACTGGGCCTTATGGGAAGCGAAACTGTGGTATCTTTACGGCGTTAATTGGCTTCATGTACAACGATCTCCCTACAACCATCTACCGTAGATAAGGATACAGCCAGTGCCCTTCAGACCTGAAACTGATATACCACTTTGGCTCTTGCTTGAGAAGTTGCGCCAACCTATTGACCTTGAACTGCGCCGGGCGCCCTTCGTACGACTCAAGATCGTCCGTGCAGATGCGCAGAATCCACATATCTTCGGCGTGCTCCCCTGACTCCAAAACAAGGTGGCTCTCGATATCTGGCAATTCTTCACCTGGTTCAGGAGAAGGTAAGATGGCGAAGTCGATCTCGAGCGGGATGGACGTGAGGGCCGTCATGTAGTAGAGTCCCATCATTACGCTCTGGCTCTGGTCGACGAAGTCAAGTTTCAACCTCTCGAGATGGGGTTCGGTGACGCTCTTCCCGATGGCACTGATCCATTCCCTTGAGATGCGGCATCCAAACATCTGGTGGTGGTTTTCGACAGGTTTTGGGAAGCGGATGTTGGCGCGCCGAGAGAGCTCTGGGGTAATCTCCGTGAGACATGAGCGCGCACGCTGTGTTTGCATGAGTAAAAGAAGCCTAGCGTGAGCCGATAATTCCCTGACTTACCCCGAGAGACACGAGGTATCTTTGAAGCTCTGCTTTTCCTTTGTCCGGGTTAAGCTGGACTCCGCGTACTAGTGGGAGCTCGCAATCGTCCTCGGCATCATTGACCTACCAAAGGTAAGTCGCAGATCATGCCATGGTTTAGTAGAGGTGCTTACTGTCAGGTGTTGAAAGCGGGTCTCGACGGTTTCCATTGGAGAGTTGATGTTGTGAAAGGCGGACGTGAGGGGTCACGGTTTATATAAGAAATACCTGTGGGCCCGTGGCGGGGAAGAGGTCTGGGTGTGCAAGCGGAGATCAAATACTGCGGCAACACCGCTCAGACTCAAGTTGGACACTTGGCTGAAGAGACACGGTTAATTGGGTCGCACAAGTTGTGGCAGGTTGTGGCAGGTTCAAGCAAGGTTCAAGTTCAAGGCCGGCCCGGAATTCAGCTTGGTAATCGGAGGGTGAGGTAACCGGTTGTCGAGGGTCGTGGCAACGCCGGTCCGGGTTCCCACTTCGAGTTGACGGCCACAGTGACAATGCATTCCAGATTCTGGGTCGGAATCTCGTGGCGCATCGCGCGTTTGTGGAAACTTACAGCTTCATCCAAATTTCGCCACAGCTCTAACACCACCATGCAGACGGATCCTTAGAGACACTATCATTTCCGAGTGGATGAGCACAGTTCACAGTGGACACACCGGACACAGTCGCATGCCCTCGACAGGCACATAAATAGTGCTCATCTTACTTGGAGATTCTACTGCACCTGTTACGCTAGTCGTCAAGTTTTTCCCTTCCGCTACCATTATCATGACTTCAGAGCCGCCAAAAACACCCCAACAGACTCCTCCTTCTCTGCAATCGCCTCCTAGGATTACAGACACGCTTCGAGCATTTCCCACTGCCACACCAAGTCCTACTCCTGCTGGCCCCCGGCGAGCTCAAATTCCGCCTTCTGAGCCAACCCAGGCTCTATCTTCTACTACTGCTCGCAGTATCGATTTTTTTTCCCAAGATAATCGCGAGGCTCTCGCTGGTTCTTTCGGTGGAGTCAATGACCCCTTCAAGCCGGCGTCGGCGGATTCTGGGATCCTGCTTCCTCCCCTCGAACTTATCCCAGTCTCAAAAGCCCCCTTATCTCCTTCTGCGGTCAAGCCGCGGAACAGGATGCTGGACTCTATGACTAATGGGATGCGGAACTCCATACGGGAGGGTCTCCTGTACGGTTTTTGGAACCACGTCCTATCCAACGTCATCTTCCATCGGACAAATACGCAAGCAGCATACAACTACACTCACCCTCAATACCCATTCACCCTAGTTTTCTCAAATCTGAATGATCTGGAGCGAACACCCGTCATTGATCAGAAAAAGCGCTTTGGTGGCATTCCTCCTGAAAAATTACCACGGGACCCCAAGGACAAGAAGCCAAAGCCCCCTGGTGTACTCCAGACGACCTCCACGAAGGTTCCTGATTTCGTTCAGGTTCTTGAGCTATGGCCTGAAGGAAAAGAAACGTATCCCCCCAAGCGAATGGTGATCTTCTTACTTGAGGTTAAGGCCTGGTGTCACCCCTCCGGCATCGACGAGCAACTCACGCTGGCGTTGTCTCAAACACGTCAACAAGCGAAGTGGGCCTTCGCGGAGAACATTCATGTCAAAATACTAGGCGCAATCACCAGTGTGGGGAAAACTTGGACTTACGTCGAATATCGCCGCGAAGACGTATACCCCCGCGAGCTGTATATCAAGGCTGACTTCGAAGACAAACCTTTTGTCCCTGGTGACTCTGCCGATTCCGGTGCGAAGGTTATACGCCATAGAACTGTCTACCAGGACGTCGTTCATCGCGTTCCTTCGTTTTTGAGGGCAATATTTGAGCACAAAACCTTCCTTGAGCTCGATAATCCGCGCTCTAACGAAGCCTTCACGGCTATCCGTGAGCGCATGAAGGATTACCATAAAGACGTGATGAGGAAGGCTGATAGTTTGTGGGTTGATGGTGAGCCTTCAATATTTCGCAATTAAGTATATGCATGCCCACTAACGGTTGTCGTCAGTTGGGGTCCAAGCTGGTGCAGGTGATGGATGTTAGTAGAGGCAGCGGTGGATAAGATGATGGGTCACGCTAGTGGATGTAGATATAGGCCGGGGTTGTCGGAGTGGTATTTCACCGTGTTGGAAAAGAACGTTCGTATTCGTTTTGACTTTCGTTTCGTGGCGCGCGCGTGCCACAGTCTCAGGCTTTCGTTTCGCGTACTTTACGACCCGGGCCGGCGGCGCGGGGTTTCGACTTGTGCGTGCTCGCACTGCGGCCTCACCGTGAGGGCTGTATCTTCGTTTCTATTGGACCGATCACTTTGGTACTGTAAGAGCAAGCCGCAGCACTCCCCGCGGAACTTCTCTATTCAAAAGTTTTATCAAAATACAATATAAGCCACTCTGAAGCGAACTGATGTTCAGGCAGCTCGACATGCCTCAGCTCATCGCACTTGCGCACTACATCACTGCTAAGAGATTCTCCAGATGATAATAAGCGCACCGCGCAGCCTCGCGCACGCAACTCGGATTCTATTCCTCGTCCGGTGAGCTTTGGGGTTCTCTTTCTGAAGCTGAGCCTTCATCCAACCAATCCGTTAATGAACCGTCATCCGACATATCTTCGTCCGATGGATATTCGTCCGAGGGAACCTCGTCATTAAATGAGCCTTCATCCGACCCTTCATACCCAGGATATCCTGATGATGCCTTCAGCGCACAGTGGACTCATCGACGAATCTGGCTCACGTCGTTTAGCTCCATCCCAGGAGAAATCCGGCACAAGCTTTCTGAGGTAATCCAGATTCTGCCGGCTCTTGAATGTGCACCGCGTGATGCATAGCCTCTCGACAGGGGAACCACGCTGATTACGCTGTCCGAGTATCGTCTCGAAATACTCTATCGGTGTACTTGGAGCAAGGGGTGTCGGCTTCTTGAAGTTCAGTTCGTGGGCAAGGAGTCGGCGGAGCTGGGGAAAGAGGGGGCGCCCCATAGTGCGAACTGAGGGAGAGATGTTTGATGCATCACTTCCATGGGTGCTCCCTCCATCGTCCTCGGATCCATGGTTGCCTCCTGATGAGGCGTCGTTCTTCCCGTCGGCCATCAGTTCAAGAAGCTCGAACCCATGTCGCCCTATCACGTTGAGCGTGGTGACTTTATTGCATCTTCCGAACAGTTCCATCCAATCCATGGGGGCGACATCGTCGACATTGACATGAAGACACCGAAGATCCAAAGGCAACTTTGAAATCAGAAGGCTCAGTACCGAAAAGAACCTCTGAAAATCGAATGCCTTAAACATAATATTCAATTCTGCGTCTGATTCTCGATGAGCGTCATAGAATCTCCATGAAGACTCGAAATTGGTCTCGTCCAGTAGCGTGCGCCGCATGGCGACCTCCGTGAAAGCCTCGTCGATGTCGAGATACGGGGTCATCAGGCTCAGGCTCTGAAACGGTCTCGAATCAGGCTTGCAGAAGCGCTCGAAAATCAGAGGAAGGATGAGATTCGGATCGCTCTTGTCCCTATCCCAACCCCGGCAAACGAGTCTGAGGGAGGCCGAGTGAGGTATTTCCAGTCCTTGAAGGACGTCGCGGATATCCATGGTTGCTCCTCCGAGTGAGAGATATCGCAGTTCCTCGA
>WTXD01000309.1:0-12774 GCA_022496205.1 Gloeopeniophorella convolvens | reverse complement strand
TACGTCGCCCTGCCCGTGTTGCCTTTGTTTTCGGAAGCTCGCGGGAGCGCCCGGGGTGTATGCATGCACACGCGTATGGATGCGCACGCGTGCCCTTGTTCTCCATTACGCTCGAGCTTACTGCATCATGGCACGCTGACGCACTGCCCACCTCACGCAGCCCGCCGTCCGAGTTCATCCCGCCTGTGCAGGAGCCGTACCAGTACATTATCTTCCGCGCCTCAGAAGTGAAAGATCTGTCGGTCGAAGACCCGCGCCGTCCAGAAGCGTGCACGATGACCCGGCCGTCCTTGGGGTACGTCTTCTGCAACGTCACGCCCGTACCCTGCCACCCCATTTCCTTGGCACCCCTCCCTCCTTCCATTGCCCGCGGGCTCCGCATCCAGTGGCGCTCGATACCTGTCTACCCTTATCCCGGGGGCGCAGTACCCCAGATATCTTTCTTCTCCTTCGCACATACGTCAGCATGTGGCCTCGATCGCTCGTACTGATGATAGGCGCTTGTGATGTAGGCATCCGCTCCCCCGGTGGCCAACGGGTATCCGCAATTTCCGCCAAATGTACCCCAGCCCGTACCGCAGCAGCAGCCCCCGCAGCAGCCATACGCCGCACAACCGCCGCAACAGCAACAGCAGCCACACCCTGCCGCGGCAGCCGCGCGGTCAGGTGGCAGCGACGGGCGGCGCACGGCCAACTCGAACGGTAGCGCCTCGGTGCAGACTGCTGCCGCATCGCTGGAGACAGTCGAGCGCGCGCTCGGTGACCTGCGCAACTCGGCCGCGAACGGCAACGCGCGGGGTGGCGGGCGCCGCGGCGGTGCAGGGCGCGACGTCAAAGTAGGCGACCTGCGTGTGCCGACGACGGACTTCGACTTTGCAGGCTCGAACGCGCGCTTTGACAAGACCGCCGCTGCGCCGCCGCCCTCGGCGGGTGCTGCGAGCGCCAAGGCGGACGGCAGCGAAGACGCGACCGCCGCAGAGGAGGCAGAGGACTCGCCGCAGGCATACAATCGGAACAAAAGTTTCTTCGACTCGCTCTCGTCGTCGACGCAGTCGCAGCCGCCCGCGCAGCGCGGCGGGGGCCGCGGCGGACGCGGCGGCGGGCGCAACCGCCGCGAGGAGGAGCGCGAACGGAACGTCGCGACGTTCGGCGAGCCCGGCGGCGTTGGGCTGATGGGCCCCGGCGCGTATGTGGGCGGGTGGGGCGGCTACGGCCGGCGTGGGGGCGGGCGGGGGCGGAGGAACCCACAGGCGCAGACGGGGGCACGCCAATGAGCCACGCGTGCGCGCATCGCATCGCATTCCGCTGTTATTCTTTCCGTCCCTGCTTCGTCGGTCTGGCCGGTTTTTTCACACTTTTTTTGATGATGCGCTCAAAAGTCGAGGGGAGAACGTGTGGTGCTCTCCGTACGGTACGGTGTCGTGATGTAGTTATGGTGTGGTGGTTCGGGGCCGCCGTGCATATGCATGCATGCTTAATTCGGTCCGCTCGGGACGGCGGCGATCCCAACTTGTCATGTCGCGATTGTGGCAGGCGGTCATGGGTCCGCGCTTCGAGTTTATTCGACGTGAGGTGAGACGAGGTGCGGGGCAGCGTGTGGCCGGAGTTGTGCGTGGGGGGTCCGCGTACGTGTGCGAGTGCAGGGCGAGTTCGATGTACAGTCAAACCTGTCATAACCCATACCACCTTTTCGAACCCTGGAGCCGCGGGCCATTACAGGTCATGAGTTATTGCAGGATATAAATTCTGAGGGGCACCAGTGCGCCTAATCCCGTGTCTCTGTGGACCGGAAGCCCTGTGGATTATGGCGGAAAATGTGCTTTTATGGGTATGGGTTATGACAGGTTTGACTGTATGAGTAGTATGTACTGTGGGTAGGTTACGGGGTGGTACTTAGGGGAGGCTGTGTGCTTATGCGAAGGGTTCGATCATGAAGCATGGAGCGGGGGTGAGAAGTGCGGCAGCTGGGGCAGTGCGGGGCGCCAGTACGTTATGCTACGGGTCACGCGCGGCGCCCTCGCGCGGCATGAGGACGACCGTGCCGTCGTCGGCGATGACCTTGAAGCGCACTGCAGACGCAGGGGTCAGCCCCGGGCCGGGTGCAGAAGAAGGAAAGAAAGCAGGCAGGAAGATGCGCACATGTCGTGAAGGGCTCGCCGCGCCCGCGCCGGATGCTCGTGAAGTACACCGTGCCCGCGCCTGTGTGATGTGCCCCGGGAGACAGACACGCCCGGTCAGCGCCGGTCAGCAGCGAAGGCGCGCAGCGCACGCACCCTTGTGGCCCTTGATGCGGAACGAAATGTCGATGTTCCCCTGCAGCATCTTCACCTGCGCACACACCATCCCGTCAGCCGCGCGCCCACGCAGAGCGCAGCCGCACACCACGCACCGCGCCGTGCACCCACGGGCTCCCGTTGAGGTACCACGCCGGCTCGGCGCGCACCGCGTCGCCGAGCAGCGCGCGCACGTCCGCGCTGTCGCGCAGGTCGGCGAGCACGCGGCGCACCGCGGAGCTCGCGAGGCGCTCCTGGTTCGCTGCGTACGCGAGGAACGCGGCCCATGCGCCGACGCCTGCGACGCACGCCGCGAGCAGGCCGGGCCATGCGCGCTAGATTGGGGGCGGTCAGTGCGCAGGGCGTAAGAAGCGGGGCAGCAGGGGGACGGCGCACGCTGTACGGGGGCAGGTCGCGCGGCGGGGGGCGCGCGTAGTACGCTCGCGGGCGCGAGGGCGACGCGAATGTCTCCGGGGGCGGCTGGGGCTTTGGTGGGGGGCGCGGCAGCGCGTTGACCAGCCCGCGCGCGGGGCGGGCGGCGTTTTTCTGTGCGAGCGCGGGTGCGCGGCGTGCGAGGGTGTGGGGGAGCATGGGCGTGTCGGTGTGCGACTCGGTCGATAAGTAGTCGGGGGCGAAGTTGAGGACTGACACGGACGTCGGGTGCCGGAAAGGGGCGGAGCCGGAGGCGGGCCGTCGGTGCCCGCCGCGACGTCCGACGGCGCCGCGGCAGGCTCGCTGGGCCAGTATTTTTCCTCTGCCTTATATTTATATCAAGACGTCGGTCTCCACCGGCGAGTCGTCCCTCGGCTCTTCTTCAGGGCGAGGCGTCTTATCTCAACCGCTGGTATTCCGGTTGGCTTTGGCTGTGGGTCTTTGTGGTCGCCTTCTGCTCACACCGCACGGAGGTCGGCCTTGGGTCGGGACTCGGCCCAAGGACGGACGGCCTGAGCTTGGGTCTGCCGTCACTGCACTCTTGGCTACAGTCCTGTACCGTGATGCGTTTCTGTATCCTGCACCTTGCGCGCTCAGCTTCGGGGACCATCAACTTCGTTCTATTGGCGTCTATCATCTGACGTATTCACCCTCGTTGTCACATCGTTGATTCGCACTCTGCGCCCTCACACGCCGCGCGACTATTTAGAGTGTTGAAGCACCTTGCCTCACGACCCACTGATCCCTCTCCTGCTCTACAATGACTCACGTCGCCGAATTCTTTGCCACTTATCCCGACTTCAACTACAACCCTGATGCGCCCCCGACCGCGGAGTTCCGGAGGATGAGGCAGGTCTTTCACTGGGGAAACAACAATGAGGAATACATCGATGCACGCGAGGCGTTTTCGGGTGCGCTTGCAGAGGACTTCAACGAGGCGTTCGGCACCGATGTCGACAACATCGACCATTGGCATGAACTCTGCCAGATCTGCAGGGTAGATCCTATCCCGGAAGGCATTGCGGCCTGCCGCAAGGTCCGCCCAACACTCGAAAACTGTTGTTCTGACGGTCGCTGATTCCATCTTGATATGCAGGCCGTCAAGTCGAAACACGTCAACTTGGTCGACCTTGTCTACCACGAGGGTCAAGTGCGGGTGTTCCCGTCAATCAAAGCACTGGCAAAGTACTCCAGAAAAGCCAAGAAGATCTTTCCACTGAACGAAGCGAAGGCTGGCGGCATCTTGAAGTACCTTCTACGCCCTATCTTGGGCGGTCGTCGCAGATAGCCAGCGCGATACGTTGTTTGTTTGTGTATAGCCTGTATGTGATATCAGATACTCACAGTCACTTGTTCCGCCGCATCTACAACTACTCCCATCATGATCCCAAAACCGGAAAGCGCAACACGTGCGCCCCCTCTCCGGGCTCGAATTACGCTGCGGCTTAGAAGCAAGTCGACCGTCTGGCTTGATCCGCGCGTTATCTTGCTACGCGCCTTTATCTCCTGCTTCTCTCAGCGAGCAAGCCCGACTCGGACGGCTGGTCAACCTTGCTTCTTCCCCTACGTAAACTCCAAGGCAGAAGACCGGTAAAGCTGTATGGCCCCCGCGCGCCTTCCGTCAGAAACGCGACATCGCGAAGCGACCCATGGAACTTGGCCTCAGCCGGCACCTTGCTCTTTCCCCGGGAAGGAATATTAATATTCGGTCTCTTCGGGTTAATTGCTTGTGCTTTGAGCACAGAGAACGTCCTGTATCGTACCAGCGTCGCCGGTTACGCGTTACGTCCACTGCAATGTGCACATGCACATGAAAGACTGCGCGGGAACTGAGGGTACGTGACACACAACGCGTAATGGATGACGGCATACCACGCCCACAAACATACATAACAGTCAATAGCCGTACATAACGCGTCGCGGATATGCGTTCTCGTCGTTGACCGCGCGCCTGATTCGACGGCTTTGCACTTGACCACGATTACCGCAGCACCGCCGCTGACAGACCTGAGAGGATGCCCGCGATCAGGACCGCCTCCAAATCTGAGCATGCGGCGAAACCATATGACGAGGTACGCGTCCCCATCGGCCGAAGGCGTGCCACACTGCCAGCTGGACGCGCTGACGCGTTGCGCCCATCAGCCCGAGCCTGTCCCTAGAGTTAAGACGCCACCCTCATCCCAACCGAGTCTGAGGTGGTACCCGGGCGTATTCTCGCATGTTTTCTCGCCACCGAGTTCCCCGATCCCCGTCAAGGCCATACCCGCCAAGTCTGATCATGCAGCGGAGCCATACGACGAGGTGCGCGTTTGCGCCAGCCCGAAGGGCATGCCAGCTGGACGTGCTGACTCGTTGCGCCTATCAGCCCGAGCCTGTCCCCACTAGGGTACAGACGCCTCCCCCATCTCAGCCAAGCCTGAAGCGGTACCGGGATGTGTTTGCGCGTCCTGTCTCGCCACCAAGCTCGCCGATCATCGTCGAGGACAGGCCCCCGATCCTTAGAGAGGATACCCCGCCGCCCTCGTATCAGTCCCAGCTGAGCCTCACCGACAGGCCGTTCGGCTACAAGACAGCGATCGACCGCTTCTTCGCGCAATACCCCGAGTTCCCGTTCAACCCTGCGCGCTCCCCGACATTCCAGCTGCGTGACCTGTGCAACAGGAAGAGGTGGGAGCGGAAAGATTCGGAGTGCGAGACCGCGCGCCACGCGTTCCGCGCTGCGATGAAAGAGGATTTCAACGACATCTACGGGCTCGACGAGCACGACATCAACAACTGGCACCGGCTGTGCCTCGTCCTGGACATCGAGCCGCTTCCGCAGACGCTTGCAGAGTGCCGTGAGGTACGCCGGCGCGTTCAGCGAGCGCCTTGCGCCGCATCTAGATCTCGTTTTCACTCCCCGTGCAGGCGGTGTGCCAGAAACACGTCAATCTCGTCGACCTCGTAGAGAACTACACGAAGAAAGTGCGGCTCTTCGAGAGCGAGGAGGCGCTGAGCAAGTACACGCGCGAGACGGGGAAGTTCTTCCCGAAGGAGGACGCCGCAGATGGCGGCGTGCTCCGCGCCCTGCGGCGCCACATCCTTAACCCCCGCAGCGCGCGCGACCGCCCGCACGAGGTGACCACCGCGCGGAACGGGCCGTTCAAGGTGCCGGAGCTGCCGCAGCGCAGGCCTCAGCCCCAGCCGCGGCAGCTAAAGCCATGGCAGGCCACGCAGGCGACGTGAAGTACGCCTCACCCATGTTCGACACGTCCGCACACGTTCTCTCTATGTCTTCTGCAAACGGAAATGGATGGTGTACATAGTATCTTCGACTGACAGTGATTGGCTGATTTAACTGTTTATATATGATTCTGGACAATATAGTGATCGTTCTTGATACTGGATCGAAGGAAGAGACGTCGGCGGCGACGTGTCGAGCCCGCGGCTTGATGGAAGACGCAAGGCGTGGTGCCGTTCGCTCACTTGAGCTGCTGAGGGAGTGCGGCGTCGTGGATGTGGCTTCTGGTCTGTCCAAGAGAATCGGATCTTGTCCGGCGGATATGTTTCTCTCCACCGTCGACGTTGAGGCCCCCAGTCACCCCGCTGTCTGATTCGGCGTTTACTGGAGGGTTTGTGCACAGCACCAGAAGCATCTGCACATCTAGTTGTCCTGCGCCCGGGCTCGCAGCGCCGACGCTGTCAGGATTGAAGTCTCCTAGAATGCGAGTGCTTACGCCCGTCGCGACCGCCCGCTGGCACCAGTTACCCAACATACTGCATGAAGTTGTGAGCATTGACAGTTTGCTGAGACTTTCCATTTCCAGATCGTTCAGTGCGCCCAGTACCCTGTTCGCATGGACGCGCTGCCGCCATCTTCCACACGCCGGCTGCTCATAATGGCTGGGGAGCTCATTTCGCTCGAGCACATTATTTCACGGGCATCGGTCTGCACTTCCCCAATGCGTCTTCCCCACGTGTGGCTTGCGGTGTACACCGCGCTTCAGCTATACTCGATCAAGACGACCTTCTTTTTATGCAGACTATGAATATTGAATGATAATTTACACCACTCCTACATGTGTTCCAACGCGAACAGAAGCACCCGCTTATCGCGCTCCCTCGTGATCTCCAGGTTCAGCGCGTCGGAGGGGTCCAGTAGTTCATCGGTCAGTTGGGAGGTCGGATAGCACACCTTCCCGGCGTTGACGTCCCCAGCCCAGTCAAAGTCGACCAGCATTATCTGTTCCGGGATCATCCTCCCCAACCACAAAGTTTACGACCCGCAGATCCCCATGCACCCACCCCTGCTTGGAACTCGTCCACAAGTTGCTTCAGATCCCTTGACCAAGTTTCTTGAACTTTGCCACGTTGCTGTACAACGTGTGCTTGGGTCTGCGAATCATGGGGAATGTATTCCATGACTACGACGTGCCAGCCACCGGAAGGATGTCATAGCCTAGCACCTTCGGTGCGCGACTTCGTCGGCGCAGAACTCGTGTAACGGCAAGAGATAGCTGCGCGCGAACTCGAGACGACAGGTGACTGACTTGCCCGATCTGGGTCCGGGCAGAGTAGAGAAACGGTTCGAGTGTATGTGTGCGCCTTGCCCTAGACTCGTCCAAATATCGCTGAGGTGCACGAAACTCCCGTTGTATGCGGTCGCGCGGAACTTGAGAGACGTATGGGAGGCCGCGCCGCTGCCAAGTCACTGGAGAACCCGAGACACGGCGAGAACTTTTCAGTGTCTTGCTGGATTTGGAAGCGAAGGACGCAGGCAACCCGGAACGTCTTCAGCAGAGCGGTCTTGTCAGTCTATTCCCGACATCGGGACCATGTTCATTAGGTCGGTCAGCGCCACCAGCCTCGCCGGCCGGCGCTGAACGCGAGCGCATAGAATCCGATGTGTGCCCCTGAGTGAAGAATGAACGTAGCATGCGAGCAAGGGGAACATTTGGAGACACAAATAACTTACCCAAGAGCACGATTCCTAAAGCTGGTGGAGGATTCCCTCGCAAGGAAACGGGGTATCCCGGGTCACGAGTGACTGCGAGTAGTATGCGGCCAACCGTATTTCTGGATCGCATGTTGTGGTGCCCAGTTCATTCTTAACCTCGAGAATTACTTCGAGGTATCCCGTGGTCCCATTGCGTGCCCGTCAGAAGAACGTCCCTTGTAGACCTGTCCTACTCGAAGATCGGCGAATTTATCGGATGAGGGATGGCAATCGAATTGCCGTTGAGAAGAGTCACGGCTGCATCACGGCGGTCTCTTCGTTTGGTAATAGTCCGCATAGCATCCACGATGCGCCAACCGGCTCTTCAAGAGCATGAATGTTAACGCCATCTACGACGTCAACGGTATCCGCAGGGCTACAGGCTGTGTGTCTAGGAAACATCCGAATCCGCGATAGAGTAGCGCAATCGGAGTGTGCCCAAAGTCTACATTTGGTCGGTTGTTTGCAACTCGTGATCGGGATTTTGTTGCATGGATCGGACCTTGCTGGGTTTTGCTGCACTTGAGGGCGAGAGTTACCATAGGCCCGAAAACGAATGGAGGAGTCGACTCTTCATATTTCCTGGACCTCTTCTTTCCGCGGATACTGGGTACGGTTGCAGTTTGGCAATGACATGAAGGTCTAGCTTGTCTGGGTGGTAGGTGGTGCAGAACTCGTCTACGGTGAGAAGTATGTTCAGAGTTGCGTTTCGCCATCACGTTGAATGGTTTCAGGACCTGACGCGCTCGGAGAGTCTGGGTCGTCGAAAGGGATGGAGTGCCATAGAATAAATACGGGGTATTTCCGGAGCGCGCGGGCGATTTAATAGAAGAGATTCGCCGTCTCAGTCCTCGCGCGCTCTAACGACACGGAACTGAGTTGTATTCACCTAATAGAAGAGATTCGCCGTCTAGGCAAAGTAAATACAAGTGAATAGTCAAATAGTGTACTGTACTCACCTCAGTCCTCGCGCGCTCTAACGACACGGAACTGAGGGACGGAAATTTTCGGGAGGGTGGCTTGACCCCCGCGACTCAACTGTACAGTACCAACCAAATAGGTCCATTGGGAATAAAGATATGAGGCTCGCGGTGCGACCTCAGTGTGCGCGAGAGCGCAAGTCGAAACCCCGGGCCGCCGGCCCGGGTCGTAAAGTCAACATAGCGAAAGCAGACTGCACGCGCGTTTGTCCGCAGCGCGCGCCACGAAACGAATACGAAGTAATCAAGAACGTACAAGTCCAACATGGAGGACTTGGGCCTCCATAACTCGATAGGTTGTAGATGGCGGTTGAGGACGATGTTTTGGAATTTCAACGGCG
Source organism: Gloeopeniophorella convolvens (assembly GCA_022496205.1). Classification (NCBI taxonomy): domain Eukaryota; kingdom Fungi; phylum Basidiomycota; class Agaricomycetes; order Russulales; genus Gloeopeniophorella; species Gloeopeniophorella convolvens. Next base: position 3,773 of record WTXD01000309.1, on the reverse strand, counting down.
AGGTCAGCGAGCAAGGAGTTTCGCTTCATGCGGATGGCGAACCGGCTGCACTCAACGCTGCCATCTTCCCGCAGCGCAATGCAACCAAATAAGAAGGGAGAGTCATTCATGGACTTTGACTACGCTCGGATACGAAATACTGATCGAGAACGACGTGCGGCGCTGGTCTGCGGCGCGAAAGACCTGACGGGAAGAAAGAGAGACATCAACACGAGCCTGCAAGGAAACCGATGCGGAGACCACCTGCGAGAAGAAATGGGGTTAGGGGTCCAGAGGTCCCGGCACTCTATTTGCATCCTCTCGCCAGGCGGGCGAGGATTCCGCGCGAAACCGTCTCTCTGTGGCTCACGCCCGGACGATCGCGCCTTGCTCCCGCGATTTTATCGTGTACGAGAGCTGCCCACCGGTGCCGTCGCCCACCGGGTCGGGCGCGGGGCGCCACTACGCCTCACTCAGCACGGCTTGTTTTTTAAACTTAAACAAACAGGTTCGTATCACGTCGAGGTCAGTCCCCCGGGCCCTTTCCTGATTGGACTGGAATATAAGTAACTATGTTCCAGTCCGAAGCATCGAAAATACCAACTTATATATATTTAATCATAGCTATGCTTTCACCGTCTCTTCCTTCCGGCGTGTCTCACGCGTACGCGTACTCAACATTTTTAACACCCCTGCGACCCCAGAAGATGCCATCGTTGCAGAAGTAATGGTTCGCCAACCACACATTCACCTTTCTCAGCCCGGCTGCCTCGGGCTTCACATCTCTCCCTTGCAGTCCGATGATTGTGGAATATAATGAATTCTTCTTGACGTCGTATCGAGGGGAAAAAACACCAACAGAATGTGAAGCCGAGGGATACACAGGTTGCTTGAAAGGTGAGCCTGCGTCTATCTAGTGTCTCGGTCTGCTCAGGCGGGTCTGTCGCGTGGCGGTCTGCTGTCTCGCCGGAGGAACGCTTTCGCGTCGTAGCGTCCAACACAGCGTGCATGCGCATTGCGCCGTGTGATGCAGCCCCTTGATCCTGCATCACTGAAATTGCGCCTGCAGTCGAAGCACTTGGGATCACCTCCTTCGCGGCCTTCGGAGAACATGCATGTTAACTTGTTCTATTCCTAGACTCGCAATACTGCAGAGAAACCGTCTTTGAAACCCGGGCATCCTCGCCCTATATCTCCAGCCCTTTTGCGTGCACTGCGAGCGAGCGTTACCAGTACTGTGTTCTCTGTGTGCGTGTGCCCCCTTCTTCTCCTTCCGTCCCCGTATTGATTGCCGTATAGAGCTGCGGGAATTTTGGGTGGCTCATAGCGCCCTGCACAGGCCTTATGCATGTGCACTCCTTCCACAGACCCGCATTGTCGGTTATGCAACGTGCACGTCTTCTGTGACAACTGTACAAAAGCCTCCCATGCATCTGTCTAACGTGCAACACCGCAGCCACTCGATGATCTCTTCCTCAGTCATCCAATTCTTCAAGCTCCACCCAAGCTTTGACTTCGACGAGTCCGCCGCGCCAACCCGCGAGTTTCGCGCAGGCAGCGGCACTTCGACTGGGGCGAGGACGACGATACGTGCCGTGAGGCACGTGAGAAGCTCGCGAATGCACTGGCGGAGGATTTCAACGCCGCGTACGGAACAGATGCAGACGACTTGAGCAACTGGCACAGGTTGTGTTGCATCCTCAAGGATCGAGCCTGTGCCAGACGAGATCTCTGCCTGCCGCAAGGTGCGTGTCCTCTTGCTCGAGTCTATTGTGTATGTAAATTCTGTCTGACGAGAAACTGTTCAGGCCGTCAAGTCCGCGCACGTGAACCTCGTGGATCTGGTATATCATATCGACCAAGTAAACCGTTCGACTCGGTCCGCGAGCGAGCGCGGTACTCGCGGCGGACGAAGAAGATATTCCCGAAGGACTCCGCAAAGGCAGGTGGCGTACTGCTGTACCTTCTCCGCCCGATCTTCCACCCACCGTCAAAGCATGCAAGCATGTTGGCAGTTTTGATGGCTTGTTTAAGTGGCTCTCGGGTTGCGCGGCGCGACGGACAGGGGAAATGACGACTCATGTCCGTTACAATCCGTGCCGGAACTGGGGAATGGAGTATGTTGACGTCGAGACTTTGAGCTTGGGAGCTTGGTTGCTTCTGTAGTACAGCGTTCCTAGCCCTGGCAAAGAACAGATTGCCCTTGGATTGCGAGGGTTAGAATCCGACCCAGGTCACGTTACCTTCGCTTGCTGAGCTCGCTGGCCGAACTTAAGATTTATTCTACTGATCTATGCTTCTCGTCATGACCCGCGTGAGCGCCGCGGTGCCTTTGCGGATGCTTTCTTTACCCCGAGTGAAGAAGCGGCGCATGCCCTAGTGAGGAAGGTCACGTCATAGTCTGCTTCCTACATCTCACGTTCACGGCCGTCGAAGGAAAGCATGCTACGCCCCCTCGCCTTTAAAAGCACCGGGTTCTGTAGGTTCTTCTGTGACATCCTGACCCTATCACGACAGACCCACTCCGTCTTGTACTACGTGATCTGCCTATGTTGTCCACCCCCGCGGCCCCGTCCTCTTCGGTCGCACAGGCGACGGCGCTGCAACAATTCTTTGAGCAATATCCGGAGTTCGATTATAACCCGGAAGAGGTGCCACTGAGCGAGTTCCATCGCATGTGCCGTGCCTTCGGATGGGGGAGTTCATACCATCCGGAGAAGAATGCAGCACGCGAGGAGTTCAACGCAGCTATGAAGGATGAGTTTAATAGTTTGTACGGGTCCGACGAAAAGGATATAAGGAACTGGGAGAAGTTATGCCATGTCCTGAGTATAGAACCGGTTCCCAAGACCTTGTCGGCCTGCCGCCACGTGAGTTGTAGTCTGTTCGGAGGAATAGCTGAACGCACACTCACATTTAATGCAATGTACAGGCAGTGCTCGAGAAGCACGTAAACCTAGTAGATCTTGTTCAAGCGCCCACGAGGCACGTCCGCCTCTTCCCAACTGAGAAGGCGCTCAGCGAGTATACGCTGGAGAAGAACAGAATTTTCCCGAAGGAAGACGCGAGAGATGGAGGCGTTCTCAGAGCACTCCGCCGTCATATCCTCGATCCGAAGGAGTCTCGCCCACCCCGCAACGGTCAGAAGAGACGCGGAAAGAAAGGAAGAGGCGCAAAGGCGAACACGACCCCGGCAGCTTAGATCAAGAGATAACATGTACTAGTAGTAGCGTAGTACGAAGTCATTGTAGCGTCACGTTGCGTATGTACGAGGCTCGCTTTCAAGTTCTTGGAATACTACGCTTTCGCCACTGGTCAAAGAATTTCAAGTTAATGATGATCTCCAATGACAAACCCACCAGTTTAGACGAATTTGTTGACGCGGTCATCTCCAAACGGGAGGCTGATGGGAGAACCTGGCCGTCTGGGACTTCAAAATATATCGAAGGCCTCATAATTAGACATTCCGGACACATGAGTGAAGTCGGACAACATAAAAAGAGAAGATGTGTACGTTGCGCGTAGTACGTTCCTGGGAGTAACTCTTGAGTGAACATGACTAGGTGAAAGCATATCCAGTATAAATGTACATTCTCACTGCGATCTGTATCAGACTCTGCGGCCCTGGTGTAAAGACGGCGTCGTGTCTTATACGCAAGAAGTCAGAAGGGTCCTTGCTCGCTGTCGACTCCGCCACACCTCCACTTCCAGCCGGACCGAGGAATCATCCTGTCCTCTGAACACAAGGCGCTATCCCCCGCTGAACTTGCAGAATAGGCTGGGTTGCGTCACCC
>WTXD01000308.1:0-12805 GCA_022496205.1 Gloeopeniophorella convolvens | reverse complement strand
TTTGATCTGCGATTATATTTCGCTATCTGACAGCTGTCATTACAGTTGAAGCGCGTGCGTGACTCCACCCAGCGAACAGATCGCGATCACCATATCACCATGCGCGACATCAGCCGCCTTTGCCGGATCGTTGAGAACGACGAAATTTGCCTAGACGATAATGATGCCGTCTCAATTAAGCTCTGGGTCGCTCGGCTCTAACAGGACGGTGCCGATGCGATCTTGAAGGACAAGAAAGATCCTCCTCCCCCTGGATCTGGTCTATCTCCAGATACTTTGTGCTCTGCTTCCAAACTAAGTTCCAAAGGGACCGTTCAATGAGCTTGGCAATGATTTTGTCTCTATTGATGCCACCCATAACACCACTCAGTATGCAGGTCTTCAACTCTTTACTCTGGTGGTCAGAGATCTGTGGGGTCATGGTACACTCTGGGCTTCATTTCCGGTTCATTTGCGCTTAATTTTATTCGCGTTTGACAGGCATTCCGGTAGCCTGGATGCTATCGTCCAGTGGCACACAGGCGACGATCGCCTATTTCCTTAATTTCGTAAAGGCGCGGAGTCCCTCTGTTACTCCTGCGATCATTATGAGCGATCACGACAAAGCACAAATGAATGCTATAGAGTCCGTTTACCCGGACGCCAAGCTTCTTCTTTGCTGGTGGCACGTCCTACGCACCGTTCGGATGCATTTTCGTACGGAGGAGTTTCCGGATCTCTGGAAGCTTATCCAGAAATGGGTAAAGACCGACAATTTGGAGCAGTTCAACGCGTGGTGGGTGCAAATCCAGACCAATCCCTCGGTCCCGCAAAGCGTTGTAGATTATCTTAAGGTCAATTGGATGCCAATCAAAGATCTCTGGGCTGGGATCTCGAGACAACAGCGCACGATCTTTCAAGAAGGAGATACGAACATGCTCATCGAGGCGTAAGATCCATTATCGCTTCGCGAATACACAAGATCGCTCACAATCTATGTTTATCTAGCTATCATCATGTACTGAAATCTGTTTGGCTCGATGGTAAACGAAACCGCCGAGCCGATCACCTAGTGCACACTCTCGTAGTTGACATGCTCCCGACTTACGCGAGCCGATACGATCGCCAGAAGCTCGGATTTGAAGGCCCCAACCTGGCGGAGATGCGCCGCCAGGATATTCTCGCGCACGCACCGGAAATGAAGGAGGACTCCATTTAGCGCATAGCCGACGCCCGGTTCTATGTGCAATCGGCTTCCAATTTGTCGAGGATGTATTTGGTGGATCTTGCCAAATATACCTGTAACTGTCCGGACTGGCCGAGGGTGCGGCTCTGCAAGCATGTTGCCGCCGCTGAGCACTTCTTTGGGGCCGCAGATCGGCCTGGAGACACGGCAGAGGGCCCGCTAAGACGGACTTGCTGAGTCTGCCCATCTCGCAGAGCGATGCGCCAAGCAACGGGGCGCTCGAAGCACGTCATGATGTAACAGCCATATTGGAGAACATCATTTTGATGTCTAGAGCGCTCCTACGGGACAGCGCGCTTTCATCTCCGGAGATCCATCGCTCCCTTCGTATGGTCGAGACGCACATCTCTGCAATCACCCAGACGGCACGCGCTTCCGGCAGCCAGCTTCCAGACCGGGAGTCTATTGCACCCAACTAGCACACCTGGACCGAGACCTCCGAGCGAATGGGAGAGCAGCGCCGCTGCAAGAGGACCCGCCCTGCTACGTCGTCCACCGAACCCCCAGCAGCGGAATTGATAGGCGAACTCAACCGCAAGCAAACCCGCCTCAAGATTACCGACCCTTACGGAGCAGGCCAGAGCTCTGGCAAGCAGGCCGAACACGATGCAAAGACGGCAGCGAATAACGCGACTGCACGCACCCAAGCCGCTGCTGCTGCTGCCAACCCCGGAATGGCGCCCCCTGCCCTGAAACGGCACCGCCCCGCGCTTCCCTCAGCCCCTCCCCCGCCCTCCCCCGCGCCAACGTCATATCCCGCCTCTCAGCCCCTTCCCACGCCCTCCGCCCCGCCGTATCACGCGTCCCATCCCGTTATGGCAGCTGGGCAGGCACCCTCTTACTGGCCTTATGCCTACTTTCCTCCTCCCCAGTCTTATTATCCCCCTTACCCTCCTAGTACTCAGTAGTTTGACTTAGCCACAAAACGCGTTTATATATTATTTATTAAGTAGTAAATACAATGGGCTTTACAAGGAAATAAAAGGAAATAAAAAGGAACCCTAAAGTCGGACTTGTATTGTTTACACTTGTGGAGTTCGGTTGTGGCACCGGTAAGCGCGGTCCGGAGCGCGGGAAGTTTGCGAAAAGTACCTAACTGGCAGCGGCCGATGGGTGGCCAGGGTCCGAACAATTGACAGCTGCTCGCGTCATGTCATCGGAAGTAGAAACAAGACAATTGAAGCCAGCCTTACTTCTGCCACCGCCCATTGTTGCAAGTGGATGAAACCAGTCCCGGGGATGTATCACTGCCATGCTGCCGTGGGTGGCGGCCGCAGCAAGCCAATTCAGCCGTGACTGCTATGTCCGCCCCATCTGTTTGCCAGCAGATGGGCAGTCTTCCTCAGAAGCATATATGCTATCGGATCGTTCGCTCTGGAGCGTCTCTCTAGCCACGAGGCCAAGTGGAGGGATCGCCAACAGTTCTTGGAATCCAAAGGCTACATGCTTCGCCCGCGCCTTCGACCAAGGTGGACACCAACCTGATTGACCACGGGAAAAGATACTTTACGGTCCGAGGAAGCTGTGCGACTCCCAGTGAGATACACCGTTTCTTTCGTTCTCTAGAGGTTCTGAATCTTGATGTCCGTGTTATGCTTGCTGACGCAACCCGCATATCGGATGGAAAGCTCGTGTACATCAAGGAAGTTAGAACAGGCGATGAAGAATCGCGCATTGCCCTCATGCTGAGCGGGCTGGCTAGCCCTCAAAACCATTCCGTCCCCATCCTAGACAGATTTCTCGACGACGCCGACAGATCCATCTCGTACCTGGTCATGCCCTTCTTGCGACTGTGCAACAGTCCACCGTTCGATTTTATTGAGGAAATACTTGATTTCGAAGATGCTCGAGGTACTTTCGTTCTGTCTTGCTTTCAAGAGACATGGCGGTTCTGCACTTGCATGGTGTTGCGCATCAGTTCGCCGCTTCTTTTTCATTATCGAAGTTACGTGCAACTGACTTACGCCCGTACTTTCAGCGACTGTGCTTTCAAGAACCTTCTCATGGACGGGGCCGCCAGCATGTATTTCACTCGGGTTCCACCCGGTGCATGATTTATTTGTTGGAATTGGATCGCGCGCGCAGCGCGCTTGGCTGAGCTCTCCCCGCACTCGCCGTTCATAGGTGTCGCGAGCACGCGGTTCTCAAGCGTGTGCGGCACCCAATCGCAGTAGGTTTATTACGGACGCTCTGTAGTATATATCAGTTGTATTTACGACGTGCAAACGCTGCGCGTTTGCCGCGAATTGACGTACATTCAACATTATTCCTCTTCGACGTTTCGACGAGGCCTCGGTACTCCTACACCTGGACGTCGGAGTCGAGTATTACTTCGTGGACTATGGCATTTCATCTTATTTTCCACCGGAGTCGCAGCACCGCCTCGTCCTCGGTCGCGATGGCCGCGATCAGGATGTCTCCGAACTATCGGACGAGTGCCATATGATTCGTTCAAGGTCGATATCTTTACAATGGGCAATAATTTGCGCATCAAATTACAGCCCGTAAGATCTCATCTTGTCTGGATGCACAGCTCCTCACATCGTCCAGAAATACTCCAACCTAGGGTTCTTCGCGCCAATGATCGAGTCCCTGACACGAGATGAACCCAATCTCAGGCCTTCGGCTGAGGAAGCGCTACAACAATGGAGGACAATCCGCCATCGCGTTCACTTCCTTCACCGGTACTGGCGCTGCGGAGTATAGGGAGCCTCTGTTGATCGTGGTCATCTTAGATGCCATTCACGACTTGAAGTTCTTGCCGCGCTTTGCCAGGAGATTGTATCGTATTTTTGTTTGAATGCATCGAACCTTTATCTGACCGCCCTGGTGGCAGCAGCCATTGGAGTCGGCCTGTCAGACTCTGGATTGGATAATAACCGTGTTCCAGTGGGCTTAGTGATTTCGTGAGAAGCCGACTTGGCCTGCCCCGCCTCCAGTTTCTGCTGTTGCAACTGTCCTCACTCCCTCACCTGGCCCAGAGCGCCGGCACCCCACCCGTGAGACTCGACCTCGCTCCTTCACGGCACCGTGTTGCATTGCCAATATGTCGTAGGTCTGCAGTGACAAACAGAATCGTCGTCAACTGCATTGCACCCTACCTCACAACCGTGGATGGAATCTGGGATGCACTGCTGGCGACCAGGTGTTGATATCGAAATAGATGATGTTATGTCAGGTCTTCCACCAACTGGTAAGTAGTACCGTAGTGACCTGCCAGTGAGACGAGGTGGCAAGATTTTTCATCCGAGTTGCGGAGCATCCAAATTCAATATTCAATGTAGAGGCGGACCCACGATGACGCATGAGCAAGCCACCATCACCGCACCCGCCCGAACCGCGATTCGGCCCCGTCAGCGCTTCAGCTGTCCGCCAGGCCCGGCAGTTGAATCTGTTTCTTTGTTTCTGCGGGATGACTTCTACACACCCCGATATTCGATTAATGCCATTGTTCATGCCCTCCTTATCTCGGCTTCAAATCTTTCTTCAACACATCTAGTCTCGCAACGGGACTGCGGATCTGTCACATTTCTCCACCCACATTTGGATCCTCGTCATCTCACTTGAAGATGGTCACCACGTCCGCTGAGGGAGCATGACTCCATGCTTGGCTGGTGACCTTGTCAGGAACTGTTCTCTCATGAGAAACTTGGAGGGACCACCACATTTTTGGAACGAAAGGGTACATGCCCGCCTTGACTGCGCCCGGTTGGACTCCGTCTGGTTGCGCGATGGAACATATCGGGACGCGCAGAAGACTCCACGCCGCTGCCTGTAAGCTATAGCCTCCCTCCTGGCGGGTTCTTATACTCCAGCTAGCCTCGTCTGTTGCTGGTTGATGCGACGCGCATCGGGATGGAAGGCTCGTGTACATCAAGAAGGTCGACCAGGAATCACGGATAGCCTCACGTCAGGCCTTCAAGATGTGCTTGCATCCAGCGCCAATTCTTGACACTTTTGTCCGACGCCAGGACGGTCGACCTCCTATCTAGTTATGCCGCTTCTGCGTATATTGGATGAGATCATGATATGATCTACCTGTAGATAAATACGGGATATTTAGGAGCGCGCGGGCGATTCTAATAGAAGAGATTCGCCGTCTCAGTCCTCGCGCGCTCTAATGACCGGACTGAGGGACGGAAATTTTCGGGAGGTGGTTGACCCCCGCGGACTCAACTGTACATACCACCAATAGGTCCATTGGAATAAAATATGAGGCTCGCGGTGCGACCTCAGGTGCGCGAGAGCGAAGTCGAACCCGGGCGCCGGCCGGGTCGTAAAGTCACATAGCGAAAGCAGACTGCACGGCGTTTGTCGCACGCGCGGCCACGAACGAATACGAATATCAAGAACGTACATCCAACAACCTTCTTCACGATTGGCAAATTCTCGATTCTGTCGACCAGCTTTTAAAGTAAGTTACGTTATTGCCTTGCCGTTACAAGCAGTTGGGCTTGCTTCGCTTTACTCTCAGGGCTTGTGTTCATGCACTCAAGGTGTTGCACATAGGTAGTAATATTTTTGAGCGAAGACTACATCTCTGAATCTCAACAGGGATTGCGTTCCAAAGAACATTCTGATGGATGCATCCCATGTATCCGCCGGGGTTTCACCCCGTCAGAGATTTGTTTCTCCATGATGTGACGACTATTGCTCCAATAACTCCTCGGTCGCAAGTGGAAGTCAAGTGCTATTCCGTCGACTATGGATTTCATCGCATTCCCTTTGGGATCGCAGAATCGACTATCCTGGGCACTACGGGCGCGATAGGGCCTCCCAAACTGTTCAACAGGTACCGTATGACCCGTTCAAGTCGACGTATACTCCATCGACAACCTCTTGCGCCATTGTTTCGCGATGTATGTACTGACTTGTGAGAGGTCGCCGCAACTGGCCCGAACCCTCAGCACTACACTAACGCCGGTTTCCTTACCCACTCTTAAGTTACATCGATGATGCAGCGTGATCCAAACGAGCGTCCCGCCGCTCACGATGCGTTGGAACAACGGGTCCATATGGCGGCGGGTGTCGCTTATTCATTGCCGTTGGAGGCTCAAAGAATGAGGCGAACCATTCGATTCGCTGTGTTTTACAACCTCGCTCATGTATTATGTCCGTCTTGCATCCCATGCAGCACTCATCATAAGGATATCCCGTGTATTTGTCTAACACCTGCTTGTATACTTATATCCTGTTTTCCATCGTCCTGTCAGTAGCCCAGCGTCTACCTCCCTGTCGTCGTGGCGTAAGTTACCAGATTATTAACGGCTGAGTCCTCGCGGTGATAGGCGATGCGTCCGGAGTGGCCTGGCGTAAAGGCGCGGCTCTCTTGAAGCCGACTGTGAGCAATATATATATACGCTCAATTGCTTATGCCAGACCGAAGCCGTGTGCTCGCGGTGTTCTTGGCTGACCGCGTTTGAAATACTTCACCGGAGTCGGGCGCATGGGGTCACGCGGGGCAGTACCTTTGGGTTCGAACTTCACTCCAAGGATAGCCGGGCAGGGCGCCGTTGAAATTCCTGGTAGACTGGTGACCGAGTCTCTATACAATGCTGAGCATCCCGTGGTGGACGTATACTGTCCATTGTCCAAAGGCTCAGGCTGCTCGAGCGCAGGGCTGACATCAGTGCGCGAGGCACTTCGGTCACCGAGGTACCGAAGGTCCAAGTTGGAGGTAGCGTCAGCCGGAGGGCACGAAGACATCGCGGACCTATTGTCAAGCGCGACGAAACCAAACACAGCGTTTGATTGATTCGATTGGCTGGTACAGCTGATATACACAGCGTCGACTCATAGTGCCGATTCAATGCTTGCCTTCAGCGACTCATGGGTGGTCGACTGGTCTGGGTGGGGTTCTCTGTTCTGTCCAGCTGGACCGTATCATGGGGATGGAGCATACACAGGAAGTAGTGGAGAAAATTCGTATGCATTATCGAGGGCTCAAATGTTGACGGGTAGGTGGCATACCGAGCTATGAAAGCAAAGTATTGTATGCGCGGCGGCTCATGGATCTACTTGCGTAGTGGGATACATTGGGTCGTAGTCTCCTGCACCCAGATTGATGACAATCAATCTGTGGTACATTGAGTCATAGTGACGAAGCGGTGCAGCGCGTGGCGCATATTCGTTTGGGCTGTTCTCAGAAAGGGTCAGCAAAGGACCCCGGCTTATCCCCACCAAGGCCGGGTACCAAAACTGACAAGTTTTGGGAGCAGATGTCCGGATAAATTTGCTCCAGATCCCCAATTTTGTCCGGATTATGTTCCGGCCTATACTTTCCCACGGCCCGATGTCCGGACTCTGGATCCGGCCTCAAACTTCTCTTCGGGGCCAATTCCATCCGGACTGAGGTATCTGACCTCGAAAGAACAGCCAATAAGGGTCAGGAAGACCAAATTGGATGCAATCACCGAGCAATAACCAGTTCAGTGCAGGATGAGGTGTCTTAACGTGTGCTGCCTTAGTCACATCTATGATCTCGTGACCCAACGTGACATTGGGCACGAGCCGCGTGGCCAACAAAGCTGTCGGACCAAACTTCGAGCCTTTCGAGCGGGCATCCCTCCACTAGCCAACGCCAGCTAGGTTCGCCGCCCTTTTCCTAGCCACCGATGTCAGGATTCTGACATGGCTGTTGGGGTCGCACGACGCCATGTCCGGACTTTTCCCCTGGCCTCTGGCCGCGAGAGGGTCGAAATGTCCGGACTCTACCACGGCCTCACTTGCCTTATATGGTAATGGCGTCCGGACTTTGGATCCGGGCTTGGTAGGGATACTATCGTGTAACTAGAGATGGACTGTAACGGGAGATGGACCGTTTTGAAGATCTCGTTTGTGTGCAACAACGACTGCGTGCATTAACACAACAATTTAACACAGTGATCTTATACATATCTTCTGCGCCCCTGCGAAAACTGGTGTCCATTGAGTGAGCTTTTGAGGCAGGATAAATCGGTCTTTGAGCAGTATGCCTTTTTGGGCACTAATCGCTCAGGGACCATCTTGAAACCAATCCAAATGCTATGATACTTGGACAACATGGCACTCTATTGACAACACATAAGTCTATCCACTTTCTATGGCAAGAGGGTGCGAGGAACATCACAATCGAGAGTTTCAGTCCTGGAGGGGTTCCGACGTGACGTCCGAGTTCAGGCTCCGACGGAATGACCGAGATTGCGTTGATGGACTCGGGAATGTTGGGTGATGGACTGGGCGCTCGTTTCTCAAGGCGCCAGGCGGAACGCCCAAATTGGCAGTCGGCTCTCCGGCACGTGTGACACTCCGTGACCCATCTGCAGCTCTTGCGGGGCATTTGACGTTGCTTTTGGCTTTACTCTGGCACACTTAGATCTTTATTAAAAAAATCAAAACACCGAGAGAATGTTGTGCACATCCTTGGGAACATGGTGTAGAAGTTTTGAGGCCAAGATCTGGTGAAATGGGACGGAGTCTCGGGAGATGGACCGAAGTGACGTTTTTGGTCCATCTCTAGTTACACGATAGTAAGCCGGGGTCCTGTCAGCAAGTGCAAGGAAGTCGATATCAGGGGATAGTGGCAGACGCGACAGGGCGAAGCTACGCGAAAGGTGGCCAGAAATAGGCACTCGATTCCGGTTACAGCGGATCGCATGATCTTAGGCCCCTTCCTGGCTCTTTACTTAAAGTTTACACTCACAGGCGGTTGATCCCCGCTCAGCCCAAGATGGAAGGTCCGCCTGTAAGCGCACTCATTTTGATATGCTGGACTCGGCTGATGGGCACACGTACAACCGTGATTGGACGGTTCTGCTGCTGTGGTGACAGTTCCGATCCCCGCTAGACTCCGGCTGTGTGTACGAAAAGTCCAAAAGGGGCCTGTCGATATGCGATCCGCTGTAGGCCTCAGCTCCGGGCTCGCGGAGGCAGGCTCGCCAGGCGTGTGACCAGCGCCAACGTCCAGTGGCTTAATGCGTCTGGCGCTCAAGCGCTCAAGCGCTCATGCATCGTGCTTGGCCCATGATGTCACCAGTACTATGTAACATTCCTTCGTGCGTCTTTTGTCTACCACATGCACGACCATCTTGGTCAAGACTCCCATGAGGTACATTAATTTGCCTCAGCCTCCTATGCCTTCTTCTTGAACACACTCTTGATCAATTCAGTCGCTCGTAATTGCATTTGTTTGCTCCGAAGCTTCCCTTGATCCTCGGTTACTCAGAAACAGCATGGAGAGGATCTGAGAGAATATCCCCAATATCATCCACTTGGGGATGTGTCTACTCCACCTTTATCCGGAGCGGACTCTTTGACCGCATTGCAGATATTATTGTGCCCTTCCCGTGAGCCCCTTGGGCAAACCGGTGTTCGCAAAACGCGGCTGGGTTGTCCGTTGAGCACATGGCGGAGGTTCTTCCAGCTGTTATTGGGCCAAGTGACGGTCGAAAAGCACAATTGCACGACATCCGTCGGAAATGTTTAAATTTGGTACAACGACCAGGCTTAGTAGTCGGGTGCGGTTGCTCGCTTCCCTGGTTTCCATCGCCAGTGCACACGGCCTGTGCTAGCCTGTGCGCCCTGTGCCATCTGCCGCTTGCCGTGGCTCCATGCGTCGCTTGCTGGTGCTGCGTTTCTACTTAAAGTGAAGCCCTCGTCGCCATGAACCCTCAAACACAAGCGCCATTCTTACTGGTCTCTCTGGTCCTTCTTCGTGCCAGCTTCTCATGCGGGCACTTCTGCAGCTCTTGGCTGTATGCGCCTTGGCGTCGGCCACACCTTCCCGGCGCGCTGACCATGCCATCCACGAGCGGCGGGTTGCTGAACCAGTCGGCTGGACTAAGGTCCGCCGCCTGGAGGCAGACAAGACCCTACCGCTGCGCATCGGCATGAAGCAACAGAATCTGCACATGCTCGACGAGCTCCTCATGTCTGTCTCACACCCCGACTCCCTGTCCTACGGTCAGCACTGGACCCCGGATCGAGTGGCCGACTTCTTCGCCCCCAGCGACTCCACGGTCGCCGCGATCAAGGAATGGCTGACTGGCACTGGATTCGCTGGTGACCGGATCCGTGTTTTGCCCAGCAAGGGGTGGATCGAGGTGAACGCCACCGTAGGTGAGGTGGAGTATCTGCTCGGTACAGAGTACCACGTCTACGAACACACTTCGGGGGCGAAGCAACTTGGTGAGACGCGGTCACGCCTTCATGTATTGCATTCGACTGATTGTCATGTACGTAGGCTGTCACGAGTATTCGGTCCCCGATCATATTCGCGATCACGTCGAAATGATCAAGCCTACGGTGCAGCTTAACACACGCGTTCCTGAGGACCCGAGGCGTCTCCGCAAGCGTGCCAACCCGAGCCATCTTGGACAACCTTCGGGCGCCAACGGACCGAAGACGAACGGTGTCAAAGTGAATGCTAAGCCTACCTTGGACGAATGCGATCAATTCCTTACCCCGGACTGTCTGCGTGCGTTGTATAACTTCTACTACACGCCAAAGGCTACAGACAAGAACTCCTACGGCATCGGTGAGGAGCCCAGAAATATAAGCCCTGCATTAACTGATATTTTACCATCAGTCGAATTTACGCCGCAAGCGTACCTCGCCGGCGACCTTGACCTGTTCTTCAAGTACGTACGGCGTGGAGACGGACCCAGCGCATTTACTGAACGGCTCTCAGGAACTTTTCGTCTTCGCTGGTTGGGAAGAGGCCGACGCTTGTTTCCATTGACGGAGGTGAGCTTTCGGTTTTAATCCAAGTGCTTGACCCTTGGCTCAGGCATGTACCTTTATATAGGCGTCCTACAGACGTCCAATCAAACCTTCGATGATAATGGAGAGAGCGACTTGGATCTCGAATACGCCATGACGTTGACAAACCCACAGCCGATCACTCTGCTTCAGACTGGTGATCTCATCGAAGGTTCGTATGGTTTCTGTGACCGTGTCGAACGTATCACTGATATCATACAGGTGCTAGCTTCGATAACTTCCTTGATGCTCTTGATGGTTCCTTCTGTACATTCGAGGGTGGAGACGACCCTGACCAGGTCAGTGCGGTGGTGCTCTTCCGACGGCAGGCTCGATAACCATGATACCATTTAGGATGGCATTTACCCCGACACAGAGCCTGGAGGCTTCAATGGTACTTCTTGTGGTATTATCAAACCACCGCATGTTCTCTCCATTTCCTATTTTCAAGACGAGGGAACCGCTCCCCATCCGTACGCGGTCCGTCAATGCAACGAATATGGCAAGTTGGGATTGTTGGGCACAACTGTGCTGTACAGTTCAGGTGACAGCGGCGTTGCGGGGGGTGGTGGAGTCTGCCAGAACTCGACCGGTAAGTGATTCTCCATAGTAGAACCGTGGCGTTGGGGCCAATGCACCTTTCTTCGCAGGATTGAACGATCCGGGAGGAGGTCTCAATGAGGACCGGTTCAACCCAGCATTCCCGGCATCATGCCCGTACGTTGTTGCCGTAGGAGCTACGCAGATCAACTCTGGATCTACCGTACATGATCCGGAGAGTGCATCCGACCGCGTTATCTTCAGCGGCGGAGGATTCAGTGATATCTTCCCTATACCGTCTTATCAGCAGGCTGCTGTTTCCAGCTTTTTGAAGACACACTCTCCACCGTACAGCGCTGCCCAGTACAACGATTCCGGCAAGGCATGTATTCGACTTGAATGTTCTTATGAGTATCAAGCTGATTGATATCTTCAAGGCACGCGGCTTCCCTGATCTTTCCGCCAACGGGTGAGCTCGCTGAAGTTAGCGTTGAACGTTTGAACACTGACTTGGCTTACCAATTGGAAGCGCAAACTATGTCACTGCCGTTAACGGAGAATTCTCGCTCACCTTTGGAACATCAGCCTCGTCTCCCGTCGTGGGTTCCATGATCGCGATGATCAACGACGCGCGCATTGCCGCCGGAAAGGGCCCTGTTGGTAGGTGTCAAACCTATGGCTCGTCAAAAAGAAAACTTAAGTACCCTTGTTCTGCTCTACAGGGTTCATCAACCCCGCTATTTACTCGACCAAGTTTGCCGACGCATTCAACGACATTACCAGTGGCAACAACCCAGGCTGCGGTACGTTGCATCATTGTCTTTGAATGGAGCTCGGGTGACTGATACATGCTTCTTTAGGTACTGACGGCTTCACTGCGTACGTCCCTAGCACGATTGATCTACTCTCCGCGTTGTTGCTGATTGACCGTCCTAAAGTGTCAAGGGCTGGGATCCTGTCACAGGTGTGTTCCGGTTTACGCCGTATGTGATGTTGTTCTGCTTGCTTATCACAACATGGAAGGTGTGGGCACGCCCAACTTCGGCAAGCTTCTGCCATTGTTCCTTTCACTCCATGATATATGTCTGGTGTCGTGTGTCCTTTGCAGTCGGAAGAGTTCTCACACGGACATTCTAGTATTCTTAATACGAGGTGGATGAGCTCTTGGCCCTCAATGAACAGTGAAAGCAAGCCATGTGGTGCGTTGGCAGGTGAGATGCAGGTGCATAAGTCAAGGATGCAGTAGAACCCTGAACTCACTGCACACCTTCGAGAATGCTCGTTGCACGCATACATAAACAC
>WTXD01000307.1:0-12833 GCA_022496205.1 Gloeopeniophorella convolvens | reverse complement strand
GTGCTTGCGGATCACTTTATGAGAGCGCAATGGTGGGGAGATGGCCCTACATAGCAAAGGCGACGCGCACGACACGGTCTTGACATCTGTTCAGCGTAGAGCGTAATCCGATGGAGATGCGGTGCTGCAATATCTCAGGTGGGCGATTGAAAGGCTGGAATGA
Organism: Gloeopeniophorella convolvens; assembly: GCA_022496205.1. Classification (NCBI taxonomy): domain Eukaryota; kingdom Fungi; phylum Basidiomycota; class Agaricomycetes; order Russulales; genus Gloeopeniophorella; species Gloeopeniophorella convolvens. Next base: position 12,670 of record WTXD01000307.1, on the reverse strand, counting down.
AGGCAGCCAGCGCCGACTGCATGTCTCAAATTCGAGAACGAAACCGCGTTCCGACATATTGATGACGCGGATGCAGCATGGTCGCACTTGTGGCCCGAGTGGATGCGTTGCAGGATCTGGCAGCTCTGAATCCTGTTCTGGCTCTAAATGAGAAGCGGAAAGCCGGAATGCTTAAAGCTCCGGAATCGGATAGCGTTTCGACTAGAAGAGATTGATCCCCTCCTCCCTCTTTTAGTACTCCTGCCTGCATACTGGGACCCAGACAAGTTGCAGGCTTGCAGCTCACCACTTTGCTCTTGGGGGCCGATTGATAAGGGATTGAATGGGATGACTGAGAGGGTAAGCAGAACGTTCTCTTTGGCCGTTGCTGACTGTGGTTTAGAGACGAGCTGACTAGACAACACAGAATGGAGTGGCCGTCGGCGGACCCACGGTGGCCCTGTCGCGGACGGATTGCGCTCTCATGAACCGTTCCGTTCCCGGCGCTTGCCGCGCGAGGTTGTGGCTCCGCCAGGAAAGTGTGCCCGCACACACACAAGGAGCGGTACTTACTTACTACCTGCTCACCTAGCAGTGCCCGGTGCTACGCCCTCCAATCTCCCATTGATACCATGCACACACCACCATGCCTCTCAACTACTTCAAGTGGGACCAGCTCGAGGTACGCACCCCATGCCCCGCGCCCCGATCCACCCCCATTGATTCACTAGGACGTCCCCCCGCACCTCTTGGACGACTCGGACGTCGAGGGTTAACCGAACGTCGACAAAACGTTGCTCATCCGGTGGGAGCAGCGCGACGTCCACGAGAGGCGCGAGGCGCACGCACAGCACATCGCGGAGCTCGACGCGAAGGTCGCCTGCAACGACGTGCTGCTCGCACGCCTGCGCTCGCTGCAGCGCGCACTCGCATCGAGGCTCTCGGCCGAGGTTGCGCGCCTGCGCACGAGCCCTGTGTCCGAGCACCGGCGACATACAATGTGATGGTCCTGCGCCTCTTCGAGACGATCGCAAGGGGCGAAGGAGCGCGCGGGCGCGGGCACGTACGCGGTTCCGCGGTTCTTCGAGGAGCGGCTCACGTTTCACGTGCAGAAACTCGAGGGCGTCACAGCAGAGTGGCAGCGGGAGCGGGACGAGCTGGAGAAGGAGCACGCGCGGCACGTCACGATGGACGATCTACACGAAGGATTCGAGTCCGAGGTGCGCGCGGTGGCTGGGCCTGCCACGAGCGGGCGCTCACGCCGCTGCTGTCAGTACGTCCCGCCCAAGCCAGGACTAGCGCCCGTTGCTGGCTCGGGCAAGGGACAGGCTGTTCCCTGCGGTGGCTACTCGCGGTCTCACGGACTATCATCGCTGCAGGATGATCTCCGGCGGGCGGAGCGCGCACGCGATCTTCCGCTAGGACGTCGAGGACACGTACGCACACATCGTATGGCACGGTGACGAAGCAGGAGGAGGAAGAGGCTGTCGCCGCAGGTGAGGAGCAGACCCAGCTCGTCGCGTATTCTCTGCGCACCCCGCTACTGCGAACTTAGTGGCCCCCGCATAGGTGCGTCCCCGCGTGTCCGCGACGCGCGCGTTCTCCTGCTTGTCAGCCCGCCAAACGCGGGGGTTCGTGATGCATGCGCTGCACCTGTCCACACGCGCTGACTAGTGACATGTTACAAGCCCCCCGCCTGGGACACGCTACGGGTTCCGCCTCGAGGGCTATGGTCTACTTCTCCTCGCTGCGCCGCTTATGTGCAGTTGCTCGGGTCTGACTCCCGCAGATTACTCATGTCCGCTGACTTGTTGTTGATCAGGGCTCATGCTGTAGTGGGACGGCTGCCGGAAGGCTCGAGGACTATTGCGTCAATAATCAATACCCACCGCGCAACTCCCACCGCGCAGGTGCGGTGCTCACTGCATTCTATCTGGCACCTCCGTGACTTGGAACTGGACCGCCTAAGCGCCCTGGAGCTGCTTGTCACAGATATGTTCCCACTCTAGTGTGGTGTAATTAGGGATTGGTGGATCCAAGGGCGTATCATTTCGACAGTCTAATAGTACTTTTGTTTACTTGACAGTCGCTTAGACTGCCCTACGAAATTACTGAAGAACGTACAAACTATCGAGAAGGGCGATGGCACAAAAGGGGTGGCAAAACGCCCACATCGTCGCCAGTGGCTCGCTAACAATGATGTACCCGAACTATGCCAAAGGGGAGGGTGATTGACGATAACGACGCTAGCGACGCTGCATTTTCCGACTTGGCACATTTGTCGCCTTGGGTATTCCCTGAGTTTGTCCCGATGTTAGGCTGCTCCTACACCACCGTTTGTTTCCTGCTGATATCTAAGCCCAAGATCTCGTGGTGCGCTCCAAGGCCAATGTGAAGGCCGTCCTTTCATTTGACGAGGAACGTTGGTGAGTATACTTGCGATGGCGCGGGTCCATGAAATGATGGGATATCCTCGGTGTCGGAGGTGCTGTCATTGAACAACTCTGGCTGCAGAGACTGCGACATGAACACGATAGGTGTGGGCGGCGCGAGCTGCTCGGAGCGGCTGGCCTGTGATAACACATCGGCTGTGCTAAGTCGCATGGTGACCACAATGACGATGACAGTCGGGTACATGCCCTATTAACAAATGTTGGCCTCGCGTATGGTCACGCAAAGATCAAAGAAGAGCTTACGACAATTTGGATCATGAAGGGGCTGAACACGAGCTGCCCGTCTGGGGACGCGAGGCTCACAACGATATATACTACCTGCGCGCACCCGGTGTCCGAAGTCAATGTACGGGATAGCCACGGCCGCTGTTCGACGCACCCAAATGCAGAGGTATATAACACCTGATTCAATCAGAAACGCAAGTGCTTTCTCTGCTCTGGTTCTCGGGGTGCTCTTTCCCATGAGCGATCGTAGGAAACGCCTGTGCTGCCTGAGAGGTGCAGCATGTTGGTGAGCGGGGGACGCCTCATGCGGGTTGGCAACGTTGGAGGCGCGCACCATGCTCTGATGCAGATCAAGCCAGTTGCCCAGAGGTTGGTCAGGATGGTGAGACCATAGATGAGGTAATCAAACCAGGAAGAGGTGTTACCCTCCTGCCACGTGTCGCTGTTGGCGCTCTTGAAGGTGAGCGCCGCGCCAGTTATAGAGGTTGCTAGTAGTTGACGTGTAAGCATAACAGATCGAGGCAGGATTCTCGTCAATAGGCGAGACTCACCAATGGTACCTATGAGAAACAGGATTGGAGGGATGAACAAGTCGTAGCGGCGTTCCCACAAGACCCATGCTCGCCAGACGACAATCGCGTCGCCCAGGACAGCCTGTGCTCCGGTCAGAATTCGTCCGATTGGAAGATCACCTGGAAAGGACACACGCTAATTGAAGGTATGTAACCAATAGCAATCACCTCGACGGGGGTCACGCCAATCTGGACGACAGAGCTATTCCTCGCTGTCCTCACAAGAAGTGCTATGCCGATGGCCCAATGTGTCGCGGAGACAATATACATGGTGACAGACGCAGCGACCACTAGGTTCCGCGTGCGCGTATGCCCTTGTCTCGAGCTTAGAGTGCGTGAGAGAGAAACTTCTTTTACTGAGAGTAAGGCGAAGAGAACTCACAGCATGAGAGTTGTCGAAAGCACAAAAAGAACCGTGTATATTCCTGCGCATTGTTTTAGTGTGAGAGGAACATGTCGATACACCATAGCGGTACGCACCGAAGAAGAATGTCTCGCAGATGTAGTAAAGTATAGGCCATCGAAGCGACGTGAGGGCCATCTCTTCGGGAGACGGACAACACCAGCAGCGAAGAAAAGACAGCAGAGATGGCTAGGGCAGGCAGAAGATGGCGGTAGGTCACTAGGTGCCCCAACGTGCTCGTGAATCGCTTTAAGAGAGCGCGATGGGGGAGAGATGACCCTGCACAGCAACGGCGATGCGCACGACAGTTTTGACATCTGTTCAGCAGGGAACGTAATCCGATAACGATGCGGCGCTGCAGTCTCTCAGGTGGGCAATTGGAGAGCCGGAATGAAGGCAGCCTGCGCCAAAAGTGTGTCTCAGATTTGAGAATGTTGATGAAACCGCATGCCGACACGTTGGTGACGCCGATGCAGGAGAGTGGATACCTCCCGAGTGGGGGCCTCCTGAGTGGGCACCTTGGTACCTTTCTACATGATATGGTAGTTCTGGTTCCTGTTCTAGTCATAAACGACTGAGGGGTCGGGGGAGGCCCAAGCTGGGTGATTTGTTGCAAGCTCCGGGTAGCGACCAGAAGCCGCCGGGGTCGACCCCTTTTTAGTATTTCTACCTGCATATTTCGGTCAAATTATGCACCGCCTTCCGGTACTCTTGTGGGCGAATCCAGGCGATGATTCAGAGGGTAAGTAGAACGCTCGCATTGGCTGCTGTTGGCTGTGGAGACGAGCCGACTCAACCTTGGGATTCCTTCCTCGATAACACGAGTGTAGCGAAGGTAAAGAATGATGCAGCAGCGCATCGGCAGACTCGTACGGTGATGTCGCGGAGATGGAGGCTTGCATTCTCGACTCTTCGGTTCCCGGCGCTTGCCGCACCAGGTTGCGGCTCCGCCAGGCCAGGAAAGCCCTGGAAAGTACCCGCAGGCACACACAAGGAACGGTATACCTGCACACTCAACAGCGCTCAGTGCGTTCTCCAACCGCGCCATCGATACCGCGCACACACCACCATGCCACTCAACTACTCCAAGTGGGACCAGCTCGAGGTGCGCACCCCGCGCCCTGCGCCTCGATTCGCCTCCATCGATTCACCAGGACCTCATCTCCCCTACAGCTCTCGGACGACTCGGACATCGAGGGCCACCCGAACGTCGATAAAAAGTCGCTCATCCGCTGGAAGCAGCGCGACATCCACGAGAAGCGCGACGTGCGCAACCATCGTATCGCCGAGCTCGACGCGGAGGTCGCCTGCAACGACGTGCTGCTCGCGCGCCTGCGCGCGCTGCAGCCCGAGCTCGCCGCGGGCGGCGCGCCGCGCTTCGCGTCCGAGGTCGCACGCCTGCGTACGAGCCCCTCGCCCGAGCACCCGCCGACGAACGCGCCCGCGCCGGTGACGTACGACGCGATGATCCTGCGCCTGCTCGAGACGATCGCGCAGGAGGCCAAGGAGCGCGCAGGCGCGGACGCGGACGCGATCGCGCGGCTGCTCGAGGAGCGGCTCGCGTTCCACGCGCAGAAGCTCGGGGACGTCACGGCGGAGCGGCGGCGGGAGCGGGACGAGCTGGAGAAGGAGCGCACGCGGCACATCACGATGGACGATCTGCACGAGGGGTTCGAGTCCAAGGTGCGCCGTGGCTGCGCGTGCTGCGCGCGGGCTGTGCTGCTCACGCTGCCTCTGCCAGTACGTCCCGCCAAGCCAGAGCCGGCGCCGTCGCGGGCGCGAGCAAAGGAAAGGCGAAGAGCACCCCCGCAAAGGCGACCGAGATCGAGGTGCTCAACCCGGGCGCGTCGACCTCCGCGGCAGCAGCAGCGGCGGAGCCCCCCGCGGCGCTGCCCACGGACGACGAGGACCTACCGACGATGACGCCGTCGCTCGAGGCGTTCGCGCAGCTGCCGCTCTGGGACTTTGAAAAGTCGTGGCTGTTTATCCAGAACCACCGCGACGTGGTCGTGCCCGGCGCGTCGGACGCGCTGCTCGTCGCGGCGTTCACGGCGCAGCGCGACGGCAAGGCGAAGCACGCCAAGCAGTGCGTGCACCAGAGCCTGCTCCTGCAGTACAGCGAGAAGCTCGGCAAGGACGGCGTGCAGCTGTTCTTCAAGCGGTGCGTGCCGCCTGTGATGCGCTCGGCTTGCGGTCTCACGGGGCTGTCGCTACTGCAGGATGATCTCGGGCGGGCAGAGCGCGCACGCGATCTTCCGCAAGGACGTCGAGGACACGTACGGGCACATCGTGCGGCGCGTCGAGGTGACAAAGCAGGAGGAGGCAGAGGCCGCCGCGGCAGGCGAGGAGCAGATCCAGCTCGTGGCGGAGAACCCGGACACGGTGATCTCGTTCAACGTGCCCGAGGGCCCGCCGCCGGAGCACCTCGTGCTCGAGGGCCCCGGAACGGAGGATATGGACATTGACGAGGTGCGCAAGGCGCTGCAGATGCGCTGGGACATCTTCTGCGGGCTGCCGGAGCGGCTGCAGGACGCGCTCAAGACGGGCGAGCTGGCGGCGGTCAACAAGGTGCTGGGCAGCATGCCCGTTGAGCAGGCAGAGGAGGTCGTCAAGGCGCTCGACATGGGCGGCATCCTCAGCTTTGCGGAGGAGGGCATCCGGGACGAGACGGGTCACGCGCAGGCGGACGCGGATGCAGACGACGAGGACGAAGACGACAACGACGACGCGTAGAGGGCTGTGCTAGAGTGTATGTGTAAAGCTGGTAGAACGAAACGGAAGCGATGTACGACCGCGAATGCAACGATGAGTCTCAATGCTCCACAGAACCGAGAAACCCCTTCTAGCTACTGTGTGTATGTACGTGGTATAGAGCCAGACCGTCATCCCGGCCGGCCAGCGGGCTCGCTGTGGCAGCCACGCTAGCTGTGTGCCGGTCCAGGCACCTCCGCCCCCGCCTCGTTGTCCCCGCCCATGCGCCGGAACACAAACTCGGACGCAAAGCGCGCGGTCATCGCGCGGCGCTGCGCCTCGTCCTCGACACCCGCGACATCCGCACGCATCGTCTGCAACGTGCTCAGGATGTCCGTGAGGTCGAACGGCACGTCGCCCGCGCCGGGGAACCCACGGCGCACGGGCGTGCGTGGGTCGTCGTCCGCGTCCCAGCCGGCGTCCCCGGGCTCGCGCGACGCGGTGCTGCGGTCGTCGAGCGCCTCGTAGCCCGCGTCGTCGTCCACGTCTGCGTCCGAGGCGAATTCCGACGTGCCGGAGCGCAGCGAGCGGTACGAGCCGCCCGTGTGCGCGGGCACGAGCCGCTGCGCCGTGAGCAGCGCTGGCGCCGGCGCCGAGACGAACGCGGCAAAGTCGTCGTCGAATCCCGGCTTGGCGGAGTCCGCCGCGCCTGCTGCGGACGGGGCGGGGCTGCTCGCGGCCCACGGGTCGCCACTGAGCACCTGGACGGCGGGCACGCGGAGCGGCTCGTCCGCGTCCTCGCCATCCGAATGTATGCGCGCACCGTCCAAGCCGGCCTCGGCGAGCTCGGCGTCGTGCAGCTCCTCGTTCTCGATGAGCCAGCGCTCGAGCGCGGCCATCTCCTGCTGCACGCGGCGGGCGCGCGTCTGGGGCGCGCCATGGTCGGTGGCGTCGGCGGCGAGCAGCCCGGCGAGGGTGTCCTCCTCATCTGCTTCTGCGTCTCCGTCGGCAGCTGCGTGCATGACGTCGAAGAGCATGGGCATTTGGCTGGCACGGTTGCCGGTGGGTGGGGCACGGACCATGTTGGGCCACATTATGGTGCTGAGGGCGTCGACGACGCGCGGGAGGCCCTGCGGCACGTCCTCGCCGTCGTCCCCATCATCGTTGTCGGCAGAGCGGGCAGTACGGGTGGCATCGATGTATTCAAAGCCGTGATCGGCGAGAAAGGCATCGGGTCCCTCTGGGGGATCGTCGTGATGCGGGTTGTCTGTGCCGAGGGAGATGGCAAGGGCGACGTCTGGGTCGATGCGGGCGAGGGACTTTGCGATGTCAAAGATGTGTTCTGCGTAAGGCTAGCGGGGCGGGGTTAGCTGAATGGGGCAGTAGCGAAGAGGTGGAGCTGCCTGGCCGCGCTGCCAGACGAAGATGACGGCGGGGATAGGCTCTGCGAATTGGGGCAAGGTCGGGGCGCATTGGGCAAGATGGAAGTGAACGTTGGCCGAATAGTATCGGTTCCTGATCGTCCACGGGATCGCATTCGACGGCGGCAGATCGGACGAGTCACCAACGAACGCCTTGATCCCTGCGATGAGCCTCTCCTCAGACCCTGCTACACCACGCAGACACCGTACAGAACATACTCTGCACCCCCTGCCGCGCCGTCTCCATCGTCGACGCAACCACCAGGATCCGGCTCGACGCGTCTTCAGACATGGTCGCCGTGGTCGGGAGTGAGCAGGAGGTGGAGCAGAAGGTCACACTTCCAGGCGATTGGCTGCCATTGGTCATGGCTGTGTGCCGTAAGCGCTAAGCGAGCGCGCTTCGAGGGGCGCGTCCGCAAAGTCAATCAAGTTACTCCGATGCGAGCCTGCCTGTCTTTCTCCATCGTCAGCTTCTGTTCAACGTCTGCTCTGCGCCACATTATGCATAAATGCCTGTCTCGACGCTCTCTACTAACTATTCGGACTATGCCGCGATGGGCCCTACGCCTTCCCTGCGCGGGGGTTCGAATTTGGTTCGAATTCCATCTTGCTTGGTTGATTCCAACCGACGACGCGTCTTTCCTTGTTTGAGATCTTTCCTTCCCTCTTTATAACCCTTCCTCATGCTCTTCTGCCTCTGCCGTCCAACAAAGGTCCATCTTCCTACCCATGGCTGAATCCGCCCCGCCGCCACCTTCCAACTTTGCCAAGATCGCGTACGCGTTGACTTTGCAGCGCGCCCGTTTGCCGTGCTGATCAGCGACTCGCCTCCAGCCATGGCCCTCTTCTAATCGGAACAATGCTCAACACCCTGCTCTATGGCATCTCCATCACACAGACTTTCATCTATTTCTCCACCTTCAAGAAGTGCGTCCGCTGCCTCCTCCGCCCTTGCCGTTACTAACGATCTTCTAGAGACAGGACCTGGATGAAGCTCGTGGTCAGTATACCCCATCGAGGCGCGCGTGTCGACGCCAGGCTTACCTTACTTCGAGGTGTTGTTCATCTTCCTCGCAGACACTATGAACAGCGTTTTTGATATTGAGTACATCTACAACGCATTGGTAAACAACTATAGTATGTACAAGTGACTCGCGGATTTCATGCCTCTGACGCATCGCCCAGACAATCCGCAAGCCATCATGAAGGCGAATTGGGGTAGGTTCTGCGTTTGGTTCGTTGAATTGAAGCGGATCTGACTCGTTGTCCAGTATTCGGAACAGGTAAGAAATGGCGTTCGGCATCTACTCCAACTATGTGATACGACTAAACCTACCGCATAGATCCCGCAATGACGGTACGCACTTCTCACCCGCTCGCATAGTGCACGAGTTGATTGCCCTTTCCAATGTCAGGCAATCATAGGAGCCACTGTCCAGATCTTCTTTGCCTGGCGAGTCAAGGTTCTCACTAACAGCTACATCGCCTCCGCGTTCATCGCCGTAGGCGCGCTAGTCGAGTGTCGTGAGTCGTCCCTGAACCCCCCCACCGTATCGCTACCCAACATGCATCAGTTGGCGGAATAGGGACCTCGATCGCCATAGGCATCGTCCCTCAGTGGCTGGAGTTTCAGAAGTTCAAGGTCACTGTGATCATATGGTTGGCTGCGTCGACTGTCACCGACATTGCAATCACGACGATCCTCGTATGGCATCTCGTGAGTCTCCTGGCACTGTTCCAACGCCATCAAGTAGTAATTTTGCGCGTTTTGTCCAGCGGAGACACAAGGGGTCCTTCAAGGTGTCCAACGACATTCTCGACAAGTTGATCCGCAGTTCGTCGACTTTGCTTTGAGTTCGCCGTTAGACTCATGATCAAGTTTTTCAGTGACGGTTCAAACCGGCCTTGTGACATCGATATGGGCGACGCTCGACCTTGCGCTATACTTGGGAGTCGTATGTGAACATCCTGCATCCTCTTCCCTCGCTGACGCGTATTCTCTCCCAAGCCGAACAGCGGCGCGTATGTTTCATCTCGAATAACAATGTAGAAAAAGAAGACCTGATCGAGCTTCCGACAGGCACCTGGCCTTCAATTTGGCCCTATCTAAGCTTTACAGCAACTCGCTTCTATCCAGCCTCAACTCGCGTTCTGGCTGGAAGTTTGGCACACAGGACGTCTCGACCGAAGCATCTTCCAGCACAGGCAGACGGGTACGTGCCACCCTCACACGCACTGCATCCGCCGACGTGCGCTCAACGTGCGTGGTAGGCCAACGTCCTGACGTTCGGAAGCAGCATCACAAGACCAGAGGTAAGTCCACTCGCCCACCGTCTGCGCATAGAACCCTGCCGACGCGCCACAGGTGTTCATCGATGTCGAGTCGCACGAGATGGCCAACACGGATAGCAAGCCAGGCTCTGTGACCGCCCCCGAGCGCCCGCCGCGCCCGTTCTCGCTCTCGGAGAAGCCGCTGCCGCCGCCCGATTCTATGGTCTGACGCCGCACCATGTCTCCTATCTGCCGCGCCGCGCCGCACGTCATCTCTGCGCCGCTCTGCGGCCCACATGTCCAATCACGTCCGATATGAGCGTGTAACTGCACATCCGGCGCTGTCGCCATCTGTACGCCCCGAGCATTTATGTATACACGCCTCCCTGTTTGTTTGTTTTTAGCAATGTTTTCTAAACATAGGTCGCGCTGAGCTTGCACGCTTTTTCGGCGCGCACGGGATGCACACACGGCTGCCCGTCGGAGAGGTTGGAACAAGTTGCCTGTCAGAGTCGGGGTATGCATCGGGATGCCTGATTCAGACAGGTCGGTATGGCGTGAATAAATAAGCCTCGGTGAAGCAAACATCGCAACATTGCTTGTTTATGAAATGAATACTTTATCCATCGGAGAACGACTGTCTTGTTCGATTGGATGAGGTCAGCTACGGAGACTAAATGAATGCTGTATATCAGTCGCTCCTGCCTGCGGGGAAGAAGTAGGCAGTACCGAGTGTAGTGCTTTTGGGCTCAGGTGGGGCGGGGGGTTGCTTTGCCTGATGGGATCGGGGGCATTGATTGTAGAGGCGGAGAGAGACTCGAAGGGTGGGGTTGTCGAGTAAGCATATGAAACGGCATCGCTGCGAGGAGAACGCGCACATCACGGGCGCGCGTGCACGCAGCGATGCGAGGATCACCGAGTTCGCAGTGGCGATGTCGGAGAATACGCGACGAGCTGGATCTGCTCCTCGCGCGCGGCGGCAGCCTGTTCCTCTTCCAGTTTCGTCACCGCGCCGTGCGATGCGCACGTACGTGTCGTCGAAGTCCTTGCAGAAGATCCCCTGCGCGCTCTGCCCGCCGGAGGTTATTCTGTAGCGCTGGTCCGTGAGATCGCGAGCGCATGCACAAGCCGCCGCAGGGGAACGCACCGGTTGAAGAACAGCTTTTCCTTTGCCCGCGCCCGCGACGTGCGCCGGCTCTGGCTTGGGCGGGACGTATTGGCAACGGCAACGCGAGCAGCGCAGCCCGCGCGCACACGACGCAGCCGCGGCGTACCTTGGACTCGAACCCCTCGTGCAGATCGTCCGCCGTGATGTGCCATGTGCGCCCCTTCTCCAGCTCGTCCCGCTCCCGCCGCCGTGACGTCCCCGAACTTCTGCACGTGGAACACGAGCCACTCCTCGAGCAGCCGTGGGACCGCGCCCGCGCGACCGTCTCGAGCAGGCGCAGGATCATCGCGTCGTACGTCACCGGCGTGGGCGCGTTCATCGCCGGGTGCTCAGGCGACGGGCTCGTGCGCAGGCGCGCGACCTCGACCGAGAAGCTCGGCGCGCAAGCGGCAGGCGCGCGAGCAGCACGTCGTTGTAGGCGACCTCCGCGATGCGGTGGTTGCGCGCATCGCGCTTCTCGTATGTCGCGCTGCTTCCGGCGGATGGGCGACATTTTGTCGACGTTCGGGTGGCCCCCGACGTCCGAGTCGTCTGAGAGCTGCGGGGGGGATGGTGTCTTGGTTAATCGATGGGGATGGATCGGGGCGCGGGGCGCACCTTGAGCTGATCCCACTTGGAACAGTTGGGCGGTATGGTGGTGTGTGCGCGGTATCGGCGGCGCGGTTGGAGAGCGCGCTGAGCGCTGTTGAGTGTGCAGGTATACCGTTCCTTGTGCCAGCGCCTGCGGGCACTCTCCTGGTGGAGCGACTCTTCACTTGGCCAGTCTGTTACGGAGACTAGGTGGAGCCGCAACCTCGTGCGGGAAGCGCCGGGAACGGAACGGTCGAGAACGTAAGCCCCATCCGCGACACTACAGGTCCGCCGACGGCCACTGCATTCTACCTTCATTACTCACCCATACTATTGCCAAGTCACTGGGGAAGCAATTCTCTCTCATCGAACGCCTTTCCAAAGGAGTCTAGACATTCTAGACAGCATTCTAGCTCTAGGCTTAGGTTCGATCAAAGGTCCGGTCAGCTCGTCTCCAAACCACAGCCGATGGCAGCCGACCCAAATGCCTTGCTTACCCTCTGAGTCGCTGCGCCAAATTCCTTACCGTATGTGTCTTCGGCCCTAAGAGCATCGGAAAGCGGCTTACAATCTAGAATGTGCATGCAGAGTGTAAAAGGGGGAATTCACTCCCTCTTCCAGTCTAACCATCTAGAAAGGCTACTCGGAGCTTGCAACGACTCACGCCGGCTGGGACATTCCCCGACTCTTCGGCCGTTCAGAACTAGAACAGGATTTAGAACTGCCAGATCTTGTGGAAGGGCATCCACTCATGCCATAAGTACGACCATGCTGCGTCGGCGTCACCACCATCATACATGTTGGCACGCGGTTTCATTAACAATCTCATACTCGGGACATCGGCGCCGCCCCCCTTCATTCCAGCTTTCCAATTACCCGTCTGAGGGCGCATCTTCATCAGGTTACGCTATATGTAG
>WTXD01000306.1:0-12840 GCA_022496205.1 Gloeopeniophorella convolvens | reverse complement strand
CCTGCCTCCGTAAACAAGCGATAGCACTTGCCAGGGCCCGTGCGGCCAGCACGGCCTGAACGTTGCCGGGCCTGTGCTTGTGAGATGGGCATGACCACGAGCGAGTCCATACCCAGACGGGGGTCGTACGCATTCTGCTTCGAAAAGCCAGGATCGATGACATAGTAGATGCCGGGAATCGTTAGACTTGTCTCTGCGACGTTCGTGGCGATAACGACCTTGCGAGCGCCTGGTGGGGTCGGCTCGAAGACGCGCGATTGCACCTCCGAGGGCAGGGCGGAGTAGATCGGCAGAATGATCAGCTCAGGCACCTTGGGGCCCAGCGCCTTCATCCGCTCGAATAAGATTTCGCAGGCGGTGTCGATCTCTTCCTGTCCCGTCAAGAAAAGTAGAATGTCGCCCGGCGGCTCGGATAGGTGGATCTGCATGACTGTGATGAGCGACGCATCGAGGTAGTCTGTCTCCGGCTCCTTGGTGTATAGGATCTCCACGGGGTAAGTCCGGCCGGGGATAGTGAAGATGGGGCACCCGAAGAAGTACTTGGAGAACTTTTCGGCTCGAGGGTGGCCGAAGTCACAATTAGCTTCAGATCAGGACGCCGTTTGATAGCCTCTGCGGATGGTGTCGTAAGCGAAGGCACAAGTGGGTAGCAGCGCCAGTACGTACTCTTCAGCAAACCAAACAAGACATCCGTTGCGATTGTCCGCTCGTGCGCCTCGTCAAGCATGACGACAGAGTATTGACTGACGTCTGGGTCGATGAGACACTCCCGCTGGAGCATACCGTCTGTCATGTACTTGATCCTTGTTTCTGGACTTGTGCAGTCCTCGAAGCGAATTGTGTAGCCGACCTCTTGGCCGAGACGACAACCGACTTCTTCAGCTACACGCTTCGCTACGGACATGGCGGCGACACGACGAGGCTGCGTGCAACCTATCCTGCCTCTGTCTGCAAAGCCGTCTTCGGCGAGGTACTGCGTCATCTGAGTCGTCTTCCCCGACCCGGTATCACCGACGACGATAAGAACTTGGTGCTGATACAAAGCGTTAGAGTAGATGCCAGCTTAATATGAAAAGTCAACGTACATCTCGAATGGCTTGTAACAAGGGTTCACGAAGCTTGTAGATAGGCAGAGATTTTCGCTGATCCTGTATACTGAGACTTGTGATCTCTCCGAACGTAGTCGCCTTGTTGAACGTTGATGTCTTCCACCCACCCTCCGCCTCGAAAGACTTTTGGCCACGAAGAGAACTCCTTAGGTCTTGAGCGAAGATCTTTTCCCCCTCCTTCGCCATAGGGTCCTGCCAAGGCGCACTGAAGTCCCGCGCCTCGGAGTCGGCTTGATCGTTCGCCTCTTGCTGCCTAAGCTCACGGCGTTCCTTCGCGAGTGACACTCCGGCTAGAGCAGCACGATTGAGCGAGCCGTCAGGAGCCTTGACGATCTTGACGGGGCTGAGTTCAAGAGTCCGGTTTGTTTGGCCGCGCAAGAACGCGGGCTCATCCTCCCGAACCTCTACGTCCAACTCTTCCTCTACTTCCGCTCGTGCCATAGGGTTGCTGAAGTCTTCATCGAGGTCCGGATATTCAGATGCGGCAATGGCACCCGACGAAATGAGCTGCTTGATCTCCCAGCGCTCTGGTGAGGTGAGTCGTTTTGCTGATCGCACTGGGCCGTCATCCTTGACGCCTAGAGGAAGAGCGTTTGTCCCTGATGAGGCGCGAGACGCGCGCTGTCGTTCTTCTTCGATAAGTTCAGCTTCGGACTTGATGCGGAGGTGTGGTGTGAGGTCGCGGCCAGTGGCCTGGTCAACGTCCTTCATCGATAGCCCAATGCGAGTTCCAGCCACGCTCATGACCTTGACTTTGACTGGTTGGCCTCGGCTGAGAAGGTCCGCAGCCGAGTTGGCACGAGCACCGACCTGGATGTTCGAAATGTGCACCAAGCCTGAGGTGGACAGGTTGAGCGACAGTGCGGCAGGAACTCATGTCACGTACCTTCCACCCTTCCCATAATACCCTCAAGCTGCACGAACGCGCCGAACTCCTTGAGTCCTTGCACTCGTCCGTCGTAGATTTTGTACAGCACAGGCCTTTCGTCTAGCTGGGCCCTGCCACGTCCGTTGCTGCTTCTATCGTAGCCACGGCCTCGTGGGGGACTTGGGCTGCGTCGTCGGGGTGGTGACATCGAAGTTCGTCTACGTTTGGAGGGTGGGGGTTCGTCTTGAGACACTGAATACCGAGGCTTCTTCGCTGACGTCTCAAACTGAGCCATCATATCATCGACTTCCTTGAGGAGAACGTCCTTCGATACGTTCGGTTGCCACTCCTGGTCTGCCAGAGCGAGACCGGGGAACATACGTTTCTGTTTGTCCTTCTCTTCAAAGGCATCGTCGCCATTCGCCTTGGATTTTCCATTCGCCTTTGCGGACTTCTTCTTTTTGTGTTTGGGGTGAAGAGTCAAAATAAGGCGGTCGACGTTCTCGACAAAGGACTCGGGAAAGTCTGCACCGGTTTCCTTGAGCTTCGCCTTGAAGCTGGCGAGAGATTTAGACTGGTCGTGCAGGTCTATGACGAACTCTGCAAGGGTCTTGTCATTTATACCAGTGTGGTTGTCTATCTCCTGTGTGATCTTGGCGACCAGGGAGAGAAATTCGAGATTGTAGAGGTCATCTTGGGACATGAGTGTCAAGGTCAAGTTGAGAGGTCCTGCTGACTAATGCACCACGGTCCGCTTGAAGGCGTTGGCGCTCGTTGGGGGCGGAGTCGGAGCCGACAACCACGAACACCTGCGATATGCAATGACTCTGCAGCCCAGTATATGAAGGCCTCAGGAAACACTAAGCGCAACCCTATCCTACTGTTATACTCCTCGCAAAGTAGATGCCTCCTAAGAAGGGAATCGTCAAGTCAGGAAATGCTGGCAACTCGACTAAGCCTTCCAAGCAGGTGGATCCCCGAAGGACGATGGAAAAGCGCCTCCATTGTTCCCCCCAGGTTCGAAGTATCCCCTGAGTTTGCTTCAAGAACGGTACGCTTGCTATTGCCTTTACGTCAAAGGCAGCTGTGAATCGGGCGACGCGGTGATCGTGAAAGTAGCTGCTCGAAGAATGGATGGGAAAAGCCTGTCGTCGATACTGTGAGTAACAGCGCAAATCTACGACGCATCATTCTGATGAACTCCCCTCAGCCCAAGAAGGGCGATGGTTGGGCATTTGTTGTCACTCTGACGAAGATTAACCAGACCAAGAACGGCCAAGAGCGTCAATCCGTGCGCATGGAACCGCATCCCCCGTACATCTCCCAATCTGCAATAGAAGCTCGCCACTGGGGCGCTACGTATGCTCTTTATCGTGTTCGTTTGCATCTAGCTCGTCTCCGTCTTTAATAGTGTCGTTAAAACGACAGTGTCTCTTCACTAGTTCTGCAATGGCATTCAGCTTAATCGTGTTCTTCCACCGGGACCGCGCGAGTACTGGGCAGAGCTAGCGGGCAGAGCATAAGAAAGCTCCTGCGCACCAGAGCTGGGTGTACGAAGCTGATCCCTTCGGCGCGCGCAAGTCTGTCGTGGAACGCCAGGAAAAGGCGGCCAAGAAGAAGGAAGATGCAGAGGAAGCAGCCAATGCACCGTCCCCGGTTCCTGAGGCGAAGAACAACCCATTCAACGATTCTCCAGAAGTCAAACTCTCCACTGAGCTGCGCGAGTTGGTAGAGGATGCCATCAAAACGGTCCTCAATTTCAGCAGTGTCGCACTCAATCGCTCGCTGACTCTTGATACAGGAAATGGCGAACAGCCCGGAGGACGAAGACGAGGATGCTACGTTGGCTATTACCGAGGAGAGCGCCCCTGCTATTCTCCAGCAACTAGAACACCTCGGATTCATGAAAGCACAAGCGCGAAACGCTGTCGTTTTCCTCTCGAAGCCCTCCCCGCTCGCGTCTAACCTCCTGCGTGCCGCCTCTCCGCTCGAAGCATGCATAGAATACCTCGTTCTGCACATCCCAGAAGTGGATCTACCTCCGCGCTTCCTTCCCGAACATAACAGCTCTAACCCTTTTGTGACAAGTATACATGGAGGTCAAGACGACATCAAGAAACGTTGGATAGAGGAGCGCGCCGTCAAGCAGGCAGGTTGGCCCGCACATGTGGTGCATGAGTGTACAACCGACCCGCGCCTCCTCGAAGAATGGGCCTTGCTCGTCGCTGCCTTGAACCATCGCCTCGTTGGGGAGCCTTGGCAGGACGTGACAATGCAGCCTGACGGCAGTGACGAAGAGGAACGCATTGTTGAAGACGAGATAGAGGCGATGGGCGCATCGTATGCCGAAGATTCTACTTTCACCCTCGTCATGCCGCTCTTCATGGCACCGATCCAGCTCAACCTGGTTGTCCCTCCTGACTATGCATACAACAAGTCCACTCGCCCACCGCCAATGTATATCACGTCCTCTTCGGTCCCTGCTTATGTCCGGCTACACCTCCTTTCCCAGTTGCTGGCAGCGTTCAAGGAAGGTACTATCAAAAGCTTCAGGGGACGGCATCTGCGTCGCAGCTATGCAGATTCTCGAGGAGCATTGGGGAATCATCGAGGATCAGGGACCTCCCAACATGTACGACGTGCTCCGACACCTCGTCCCCAAGCGCGAGATGCCGGCCGCCAAGTCTACTGCGGATGCCACATCGGCAATGAAGATACAGAAGCCTCGCAATGCGGGTGGCCCGCGTCGGAGGACCCCCGTTCGGATGCTGAAGTCAAACAGGGTTTCGATACAATGCGCAAGGACAAACCAGTACGCGAAGATGTTCTCAGCTCGGAGCCGACTTCCCGCATTCACTTCCAAGGAAGAATTCCTCTCCATGCTCAACGAGTCCAGGGTCGTGGTCGTAGTTGGCGAGACGGGATCTGGTAAAACTACACAGCGTGAGTCCACCCAATCCAGAGACAGGGTACGGTCATGAAACTGGATGTTGTGCAGTACCACAGTTTATCCTTGACTCCCTCATCGAGTCTGGCCAGGGTTCTAGTGCCAACATTCTCATCACCCAGCCTCGTCGTATTTCCGCCATTTCCGTGGCTGCGCGTGTCCATGCAGAACGCTTGGACGATGGCTCGGTCGGGTATGCCATCCGTGGCGAGAGCAAACAGACCGAGAAGACGAAGCTTCTTTTCTGCACTACTGGTGTCTTGCTTCGGCGGCTCAGCGGTGGGGATGACTTTGGTGGCGTTACGCACGTGGTCGTTGACGAGGTTAGCTCTCTTCCAGTGGACTATACTATGCGGACTTGACAGAATCGCTCAGGTTCATGAACGCTCCGTGGATGGCGACTTTCTGCTGTTGGAGCTGAAAGAGTTGCTTGAGCAGAATTCGTCGTTGAAGGTTGTACTGATGTCGGCCACAATCAACCACGAGACCTTTGTTCGCTACTTCTTCGACGCGCCGCTACTCGCCATACCTGGGTTCACGCACCCCTGTCAAGGACAAGTAAGAGTCTTTCTAGAACCACGTCCAAACGACATATTGACTATTGATCAGGTTCCTGGAAGACTTCATTACTTCGATCGACTACCGGCCTTCCGCGGGCAGAGGCGGCGGAGGTGGAGGAAAGAAGAGGGACGACGAAGATTTGCAAGCTGACAGGCATGAATATCTTACTGCAGGCTTAGATGAACGCGCTGCAACAGCAATTCAAACCATCAGTCGCGCCGACCGCGTAGACTACGCTGTATGTTCCTTCCCGTCAATACGCAGACGGTTCCTATATCTCACGCCCACGACCAGCTCATCACCGCCACCGTTGACCACATCATGAAGACCGCAGACGACAAGGGCGGAATCCTCATCTTCCTTCCTGGTGTCCAAGAAATTAGGCAGTGCATCGAATCTCTACAAGAATCGCCGTCCGCCTCGCAAGCGAAATCTTCCCGCTGCACGCCAATCTGTCGAGCGATGAGCAGCGCGCAGTGTTCGCGCAGACATCGAGATGGAAGATCGTCCGTAGCTACCAATGTCGCAGAGGTAATCCTTCCTCGTATCCGTATCTCGGCTCTGCGTCCTAAGATCATCCTGCACAGACGTCTATCACTATCGATGACATCGTCTATGTCATCGATGCGGGCAAAGTGAAAAGAGACAGAATACGACACCGAGAGTGGCCTCACGAAGCTCATCGAGCAGTGGGTCACGCGTGCCGCCGCACGCCAGCGCCGCGGTCGCGCGGGACGCACGCGCCCTGGCGTGTGTTACAAGCTGTACACGCGCGGGCGGGAGCGCAAGATGGCGCAGTTCCCGCGTCCCGAGATTCTGCGCGTCCCATTAGAAAGCATCTGCCTGACTGTGAAGGTGACGCGCGAAAAGGAGGACGTCAAGGTGGGTTTATCTGCCAGTTCTGGGCGTCGTCAAAGAGCGAGCTCATCATTGGCACGTAGCAATTCTTGAGCAAGGCTATCGACCCGCCGGAGGTTGCAGCTATGGACAAGGCGTTATCTGTGCTTGAGGAGCTCGGCGCGATAGATCAGGATGGTCGTTTGACAGCGTTGGGCCGACATATGGTGAGCGCACTTCAGATGCTATACCGATGGCCGCCTGACTCCCCTGCAGGCTTTGCTTCCGCTTGATTTACGCCTTGGCAAGGTATGCAGAGTCGCCAGCCTACACCGACCAGACTGACGTTCGTCTTTGCTAGATGCTCATTTTAGCCACGGTCTTCCGATGCCTCGACCCAATATTGACCATCGCCGCGTGCTTATCTTCGAAGCCCGTCTTCTTGAGCCCTATGGACAAGCGCGAAGAGGCTTCGACGTAAGCCCCCTCTTTATTTGCGTCTTGGCTGGTTCTTAGCTATAAGCAGAGCGCGCGCACGTTTCTCGACCGAGAAGAGCGACCTACTCACCGACGCGCGCGCATATGACGAATGCACGCGCATCCGACAAGAAGAGTCAACCGGCGCAATGCGTTCCTTCTGCTCCGAGGTACGCGCCCCCGCCTCCGCCCTCCTCGGACCGCTCATGCACCGACCCCCCTCCCCCCAACGCAGAACTTCATCTCCTTCACGACTATCCGCGACATCTCGAGCCTTCGCACGGACCTCCTCGCCGCGCTCGTGGGCGCGAGCCTCGTCCCGCCTACGTTGCGCGCCTCCGCGTCCGCGCTCAACACGCACGCACGCGAGCCCGCACTGCTCAAAGCGCTCCTCCTCGCCGCGCTCTACCCGCGCGTCGCGCGCATCGCGTTGCCGCGCGGCGCGGTCAAGTTCGCGCGGCACGCGGGCGGCGCGGTCGCGCGCGACGCGGCCGCGCGCGAGTGGCGCGCGACAGACATGCGCGGCGCGCGCGTGTGGATACACCCCGCGAGCGCGCTGTTCGCCGAGGCGCGCTGGCGCTCGGGTGTCGTGGTCAGCTTTGCGCGCGTCGAGACGGCCAAGGTGTTCCTGCGCGACGTCACCGAGGTACACGCGTCCTCCTTCCGGGTTTGTCTGGTGCTGATGACGCGTATACGCAGGTCCCGCTGTACGCGCTGCTCCTCTTCGGCGGGCATATCGCGGTCGACCACGTTCGCGGGGGACTGACCGTAGGCGGGCGCGAGGGCATCCTGCGCCTACGCGCGTGGCCGCGTATCGCAATCCTCGTGCAACAGCTGAGGTGCGTGCCCTAACCCACTCCACCACGCCCATCCACTTATGTTATCAATATTCTCGCAGACGACTGCTGGATACGGCCCTCCTGCGCGCCTTGGACAACGGCCGCGCACTCGATGTCGCAGAGAGCCCGGTGATTGGCGCGATGCTAGCGCTGCTCACGACGGACGGAATGGCCTCGGCCGGTGGAGGCGTCACTTAGACTTGTCATCAGAGCCGCGCAGGCGCGGCCCTGACAGTGTCAGGGTTACTCTGTCAGCGCGGCGGGCTGCTGACATCTTATGCCCATGACGAGTAGGCTTGGTTTGATAGTATCAGTTTGTCAGCTGGATGGATGGTGGAGGGATTCTTACAGTAGTCTCCGTTGCCGACCTTATGCCGATCGCGGAAGACAGTCGTTCCGCGATGGATAAGGTCTGCATCAACTTAAGGGGGTTTGAGGGGGGTACACACACCTTCCTCATTTAGATTATCGCGTTGCCTCGTCTCTTATTGTTTTGAAGTAGCGTGTAATCAGAAATGTGTGATATATCCGGCTACTCATCACGGCAATGACACGATGAGGGTGGCATGTGCTGAGCACTCGCTCAATGCAAATAAAAAAGACACCCCATCCGGGTTCGAACCTGCATAATACTCACGAATGTGCAACCATTGGACAAAACCACTACACCAAAGGGACATCCTAAAGGTCTGATCTGGTCAATATATAAACCATGTTCTCGTTGTTCTCGTTCGTCTTGACATATTTCTTGCGTGGGTTCCATAGCGTTGACCTGCCTCGCATGGCCCATCTGGCCGCCAAGTAGACAGATAATTGACTAAAATAGCCCTGGTTCTCCTCTGAATGGAAACTAAGACTAGGGAGCCCATGGAAGGAGCAGAGTTTACTGATTATTGGGACAAAGGAAATGGACGCGTCTTGGGGGCGCGTCCGGTCATGTGACTGTATTATGCTACTAGGAATGACACAACCCTTCGAATGTGGCACATGGCTCGTCCGAAACGGGAAACCAATTGTACCCCACCCAAACCCCCTTAAGTTGATGTAGACTAATTCTTACAGGGTCCTTGGCTGAGCCGGTGGCCGTTTTGTGAAACCCCAACTATAGACGTCAGTTTACCAACTGCGCTTACGCGCCAACATGGAAGCGTGTATATGTTCCTGCCGTTAGATTACGCGTTCGGTCGGAGGGTGGTCGTGAAAGCAATACTCATAATCTGATGACGACAGGTATGCACAGACTCCGGAAACGACAGCGAGTACAACAGGGAGAGCAGGACTCTACGTATGAGACGGGGGATGTAATGTAAACTACGCGCGATGAGATGCAAATAAATAAGGTATATAAACGAGCGAAGGAGCGACAATGATCGATGAACAAACGGTGGGGAGAGGTGGTGATACACATGCAGGGGGGCCGTACTCGATGTAACACACCACGCGACCGGTGCAGTAGCTATCTGGCGGTCTGCGGCACGGGAGTACTGCCTAACTGATCGCGCTGGCGGGCCATGGCATATTGTGAAGATCCGTCGCCTGAGGGGGCACTCGCGCGTTTGCGCCGTCGCTCCTTAGCTTCCGAATCGACAACATCCTCGGCAACGCCCCACGCCCCAGGTGTGGGAGGGATCCAGTTGTATGGAGGACCGTAAGGTTGTGTGCGTGCAGGCTTCGGCTCTACAGGCTTGTCCTTGTCTTTATCCCTACGCATGCATACCTTTCCTGCGATGCGTCGCTTTGAAGGTGCCGATGACGTTGACGCCGTACGGCGGTGGTCCGATTTTGACGAGGAAGATGCCGGTCGAGATGAAGTGGATGGTGGGGATGTGGGGTCCGGAGTCGGAGTCGATGTAGCAGGCTCCGGTGACGCGGTCAGGCGAGGATGCGAGTCAACTGACGACCGAATCAAGGGACTGAAAGGAACCGGCGAAGGGAGAGGCAAGGGCGGTGGTCTGCTCCGGCTCATGCGCCGGTCGGAACCTGAGGAGACTTGGTGAAACCGACGAGGTCAGACAAAGAACGTACGGCCCGATGTGACAAGCGACTTACAACGGGAGTGACCATCGACTGTCTTGGACTTCTTCAGGAATCCAAACCTGCCTCTTTCGGCGACAAGAGACTGCTTCTCGCCAGATCCGACGGTCAAGGCACGCTCCAACAATGGTCGTGACTCGGCTTTCCCACTACCCATGGCTTGCTCCCCGAACTCCGAGACCTCCGTCGCATACGATGACGCCGTCGCCGACGTGAACGTCGATGCCCGGGACAGATGACGCTCCCGGTGATGCGATAGAGCGCGCGTGAGACGCGCAGAGAAGGCCGCTCGCTTGGCATCAGCCGGGGCTTCAGTCAAAGTTTCAGCGGACGACAAAGGTGAGCCATCATTGAGCATGGGTAAAGCCACGGGAGGAAGAGATACGTTCCCACGCTGTGGTGTACGGCTCTTGCAAAGTGGTAGCCCCGCGATGCGATTACGAGGGGACGAGGGAACTGTTGCAGGCGCTGACGATGGTAGCTTCGGCGATGGTTCGTTGAAGGAGACCTGACGAATGGGTTCAGGACGTGGAAGGGAATCCGCCTTCTTCGGTGCTTTCACGGACCGACGAAGCTCGCGTGGTTGTATGGGGCGCATGCGGCGATGCGGGTCGTCCGTCATCTCAGGAAGTCCTGCGCCCGCAGCAGGTACAAGCCACGTCACGGCCAGTGCTGCGATACTCTTCTTGCGAATCAGATGAGGTACTATTCTAAGGTTAAATGGGACGTACCGTAACGAAACCGACGATTCCTGCGAATGTTGCGAGAACTATGATCACCATCGTGTGCATGGCTGTACGCACTGCGTCGGAACCCTTCGCAGAGCGGAATGCTACGCCCATGCGAATATTGACATTCAAGCGCCAGTCATCAGAGATCGTGATGTCTTTGTTGCTGGTGATCCCTTGCTCCTCCGCACCATCCCTGGTGTGTTGGAGAGTAGCCAGAGTTTCGGAGTGTTGGGAGACGGCGTAGCGGTTTCGTAAGAGTCGTTTAACGCTGAGCGCCACGATGCAGGATACGGAGAGGGAAGAGAGTGGGCACGCCAGCTTTACAAAGAAGCGGATGGCGCCGCGCTCTGGAACCAAATAGACAGATAGTTGGAATGATACCCGGGCACCACGAAACCGAGGTGGTCAAGCGGGATTTGCGGGAGCGTTCGGAAGGGTGGGTTGCAGACACCGATCCGGGAGGCAGACAAGGGAAGGAACGGACGGGTTTGGACCTGTGATGGCGCCCGGGGGGGGGGGGGGGGATTCTGCTCACTCAAGAAGGGAGTGGGAAGGACGAGGATGTGCTCGGAGATGTTGGCGGGGGTGCAAGAGGAACATGTCGGCGAATAGGTTCTGGTCCTTGAAATAAAGGATGAGATGAATGTGGGCGCGTAACGCAAGGAATCAGACCACTCCCGGGCACGTAATCCCGCTGACCTCACCTCCATCTCTCTTCCTGCGGAGTTTCCCGCACCCTTTCTGTGGTCCTCTCCAGGTCTTCTCAGCCCCGTCCAGGCCTCCTGACCATCAAACAACGCTGCATTCTCGCATCTCCTTTAATATCGTACGATTCATGCTCTCTGTCGCTCAGCCCATCGTAAATTCGCGCTGAATACCCTGTCACGTCCCGATAGAAGTCTCCGTCGGCATCAAGACATCAGCGCCCCGGCTTGTCGACAGCGCGCCAAATGCGCTCTGCACGGAGCTAACTGCTCAAACAAGCATTACCCTGCTCTGTTGCCGGTCTCCGCCCTTCCATCCGCAAATATGTGGCCCGGCCAGCAGTCCGACGATCACCGAGCTCACCGTCGAGCCCCTCCTAGAACATCGCCACCTCTCTGTAAATGCTCCATGAAGCAGTGGGCGACGAGTCGATTCAGTCGCCGCCCTGCATGCCATAAACGCAGCAGGGCTGAGGGCCCCGGCAGAAACCGTTGACTCAGCGAGCGTTTACCTTGCTTGCTACGAGTCCGATCAATCGGTTCATCTATATACATCCATCTAACCAGATGTCGGCACCATCATGGCATCCTGCAATTGTTCAACTTGTTCGCGCCACTTCCAATCATCAATCCCATCCGTTCTCATCCGTGACGCACCAACGCATAAAAGAATCAACCAGCTTTGATTTAAACATTTTATCGTAAGATAGAGGGTAAAAGTTCGCAAGGAATCTAACACGCATCTACTCTCTTCCATCTGAGTATTTGACTGACTTGTCCGAATCACCATCTATGAACAGTCACGAAAGCAAAAACGTAACGAAACATGTACTTCTGCAAATCAAGGCAAACGACGCGTAAGCAAATATCCATGTCGGATCAACTGCCGCATCTAGCGCGGTGCACAAAAACCGCTCACAGATTTCATTTTAGATAACCACCATCGCAGCAGAGGCGTGCAAATGGCGTGCGCTACGCGGAGACGCATTGACGCGGTCACGCACGCACGCGGACGCACGCGTCACGCCATGGGGCAACGACGTAACCTTCCGCGCACGAATGAGCCACACAACGGCCAGCAGAGCAGCCCACGCTACGCGTGTGAGGGATCGCAGTACAGTCATGACTGCGGTGTAGATTAGTCAGCAGGGAAATAACAGAGGGGATATGCGAAAACGTACACTATGTCGTCGGTAGCACATCCGCCGCAGCTGCCAAGGTCCGCCCACAGGTCGACACACTCGAATGCGTCAGCGTCGAGCGCACCGCGGACAGGGCACGCCCACAGCGGCACCGGGCAGCGCTCCTCATCCCAAACCTCCGCGTCTTGAGCCTTAACATTTGTCTTGGTGCCGCGCATGACCTGCTGCTCCTCTTCGCCGCGCTTGCCGTGCCCCTTCGAACGCGGGGAGGGCGACGGATGCGGAGGGCGCGGAGACGGGGACGGCCGTGCGTTGTATGCACGGCGTGACTTGGATGGCGTGGGCCGCGGCACAGGCGTGCGGGCGCGGAGAGGGCGTGTGCGACGGGCGCGCGGCGCGCGGCGGGGCGCGGGAGGGCTTCGGGGCGGCTGCGGGCGCGGAGAGGGCGTGTGCGACGGGCGCGCGTAAGCGCGCTTGGACGGCTGCGGGCGCGGAGAGGGCTTCGGGGGCGTCTTCGATGGCCGCGGCGAGGGGCGCGCGACGGCGGCGCGGGCTGCGTACCCGCGCTCCGAAGGGACGGCAGCGACGAAG
>WTXD01000305.1:0-12852 GCA_022496205.1 Gloeopeniophorella convolvens | reverse complement strand
CTTCACTTCAACACGAGCCCTGCCAACCCTGCAGGCCGCGCTAGCGGCGACCTCGCTCGCATGACCCGACGCGGACAACCGCTACAAGCCTATATTTTGCCGTTGCTTCGTTTCAGCGCGCAGTTGCGCGGATCTTGCCCATCGCACGACCCCAGCTTCAAAGGCTGTTGAAACGACTTGTCGCTTTGACGAGCGCATCCTCGGAACCCCACACTTTACTGTACACGAAGCTATGAAGTTGACACGACGCGCAAGTAATTGAACGTTCCACATACGAGTCGACCCTCGCCCATTTCCATCCAAGCACGGGCCTGACCTGGCCCGACGTCTCGCCAACGTGCGCCCCATGGGGCCCCATCTTGACTCTTCTCAAGCGGTTCGGCTGTCACCTTTTCTCCAGGGGTTCCCGGATGTGTCATGTAGCCTGGCTATGGAGTTGACACACGCGCAAGCGGTTGAACGTTAAAAGTTCAATGTTCCCCGCTCACTTCCATTCAAGCACGGGTCCGACGTGTCGCCAACGTGCGCTCCGCGGGCCCCGTCTCTTCAAGCGGTTCAGCTGTCACTTTCCCCGCATGCGTTCATATCACCGTCGCAGCCCAACGCAACGTGGGTCCTAGAATTGTTGAATGTCGCATCGCCCCTTCGCGTTCGTAGCCCATCCTCCATCCCTACCTTGTAGCCCATCTGCGGCCTGACGATGTATGCCCACCGCTTCGCGGTGCTCGTCAACCACCCTCGTACACGACGACGTGTAATATAGAAGCACGCGCAACGCGTGCCCGCGACGCGCGCCCTCGGCACGGACAGGCAGACCTCTCACGTGCGCGTGCCTGACTTCGGGGCGCTTCGAACAAGGCCCCCGAATCACGTGGACACGTCGGGCTTATCGGAGCGAACAGAACTCTGGGGAAAGCATCTGCAGGCACCTGCTCGCACAGTGGTCACTCGTCTGACGGCGTCGACGCCAACGCGAACACGGAAGTCGCAGCGTCAGCAAGTGCACGCGTCACGTTCTGCAAGAACGGACCGCCAAGCGCCAAGCCAAGCCCAAGCGCACCGCTTTCCCGCTACGACCGAATGCACAAGTTCTATTGCGACGCAGTCGCACTTCGGAATTTCCCCATACCATACGATTTCCTCCGGCAATTGTTGAGCTGGGTTCTGTAGAGCTCTCTGGCTGGCCTTCCGAGGTAGTAGTGAACGGTTCGAGGGATGCTGAATCATTCCACGTTGTTGAGGGCGGACGCTCCGGCGTGCCTCCGAGCAGGACCATTGAGCCAGCATCGCATGGTAAGTACCCCATGATCCATCGTAGTACGTGTGCATATAGACCCACATGTTGACCCAGGAACTCCGTGCACGCTGCTCACATCTCGAGTCTGGCCCCGGATCACCCTCGTCGATCATTCGTCGACATGGCCCTCTCCCTTCTTTGCAGCCCTGTGTTCAGACATGCAGGACCCTGACGCTGCTGGCGATCTCATCTCATCTTTCCAATAATCCCCCCCTGCTGCGCACGATCTATTAAAGCTTGGCCGCGCGCGGTGGGGGTACCACCCATCGCCCGCCATGCGTCCCCGCATTCCCCTTCTCGTTCTCGCGTCTCTCACTGCGGGCACACGCATCGCATACGCCGCCGCGCATGCCCCGCGCGTCACCGCGCGCTGCCTCACAGGCGAGGCGTGCTTCCCGTCCGCCGCGACGCTCGCCGCGTTCAACCGTACCATCGGCGGCAAGCTCCACGCTGAGCGCCCCATTGGCGCAGTGTGCTACCCGGGCGACCCAGCGTTTAACCAGAATGCGTGCGACACGGTCACGCAGAACTGGAACTGGGACCAGTGGCTCTCGTTCCAGTTTGGCGATCTTGAACAGACCAACTGGGAGACCTGCGGCCCGTCCGACGCCTGCCTCGTTCCCCGGGCCTCTAACTCGACCTGCGGACAGGGCAGCATCCCGGCGTTCTCGGTCCATGCCACAACCTCGGCGGACGTCGTCGCGTATGTCAAGTTCGCGACCCTGCACAACCTCCGCATTGTCGTGAAAAACAGTGAGTCTTCCGAGCCCCCACAGACTGGTCGGTTCCTGACTCGAGGATGACTTGTCCGCAGCCGGTCACGATGAGCGCGGTCGCTCTGCTGGCCAAGGCGGCTTCGCTATTTGGACCCACGGAATCCAGAGCCAGTCCCGCAACAAGAGCTTTGTCCCGGCAGGCTGTCAGACCGCCCCTCAGGACTCGCTCACCTTCGGCGCCGGAACGCAGTGGTGGCAGGCGTACGCATTCGCGGACGAGCAGCTCGTCGTCGTCGTTGGCGCGGACGGTGGCCAGGTCGGCGCGGCCGGCGGCTGGTTCCAGGGCGGCGGCCACTCTGTCCTCTCGCCGACGTACGGCCTGGGCGTGGACAACCTCCTCCAGGCGACGATCGTCACGGCCGACGGCGTCGAGCGGACCGTCTCCGAGTGTCAGGATCCAGACCTCTTCTTCGCGCTCCGCGGCGGTGGCCCGGCCACCTGGGGAATTGTCACGGGCGTCACGTACAAGGCGCTCCCCGCCCCGGACGACTTCACGCTCCTCGTGGCCGCAGCCAGCTTCACGAACGCCTCGGACAACACTAAGCTCCTGGAGGCGTACGCCGCGCAGGCGCCGCACTGGGCTGACATCGGCATGGGCGGGGTCATCACGGCCTTCTCTGAGAACTCAACCTTCTTCGGGATCCTCAAGGGGGGATCCGTCGAGGACGCCCAGGCTGCCATCGCGCCCATCACCGGGCTCTTCCCCGAGGGCGAGACGCCCATCATCGCGCCCTCTCCCAGCTTCCTGTCGATCTTCTCCAGCACTTTCGACGTTAACAACAAACCGTAAGTCGCCTCCGCATGCCTTCTGCGGAGACAAATCTGCGGTCGCTGATGCGTCGCGCCCCCCGCAGTGTCGGCATCAACTCTGCCCTGTCCTCGCGCCTCATCCCACGCCACTACTTCGAGGAGGACTCCGCCGCCGTCGTGGATGCGCTCCTCAAGGGCCAGGCCCTCCTTCAAGACCAGGCCGAGACGCAGTCGATCCAGATCTTCCTCGACTCGCCCCCGCCGGGCTCCAATCCCAACACGACCTCCGTCACGCCCGTGTGGTACAACTCGCCCTGGCACGTCGTCTACACGTCCACGTGGGACAACGACGCGACGACCGCGGAGCAGCGCCAGCGCTTCGCGAATCTGCACCAGGCCGCGCAGGTCCTGCGCGACTTTGCGCCCGACGGCGGCGCGTACAGTAGCCAGGCGGACGTGTTCGAGCCGGACCACGAGAACGCGTTCTGGGGCGCGGCGAACGTCGCGAAGCTCAAGGCGGCGAAGGCGAAGTACGACCCGGAGAATGTGTTCACGGTCTGGCAGGGCATCGGGTGGGACGGGGAGCAGGACCCCAAGTTCCGGTGCTACCAGCCGCTGGACCCCACCTTGGGCGCATACGCCCACTAGTAGGCGGTCGGACGCCGCTGGACGCCGCGGACGGTGTGTTACGCGGATAAAAGCGCGCGGCGCGTTGCGTGCGCACTGCCTGTCTACTTTCGAACTTCTCAATTGGACTCAGTCGAGATAAGTAAATTGTATTGATTCACACGGCACCAGCAACCACCCCATGTATGCCCTACTATCCACTATAACAAGCTTTATAGTTGTCACGCAGCACGGTGATTCTCAGTGTGTACAGTCAGTACCGCTGCGTGGATCTTGGCGCGGATCAGCGTGTAGAGCCGCGGCCGTGGCCGTTAAGATCGTCCGGACACACTGACACACCTCGATTCCATGGAAAACAACTACTTCACAACATGACTAGGACTCTGCTCTAGGTGTACGGATATGGGTACGACGGCGATGGGTAGAAGATCCGACGCGATGCGGTGTAATACGACGGGGTTCCTGTTCAGACACATAGCATCCATGCGGTATGTACTGGAATTAACTTTGGTACGGCGAAGGGGTGAAAAAGAGCGACAATGCAAAAGGATTGACAAGTGTGGGTTGACCAGCGGAGACCAAAACAACATAACGTGCGTATGTATATGTGCGGATACGACAACATACTCACAGTCCCGAGCCCGGAGAGGAAGCAAGACAAGAAGCGGTAGAGAGCAACGCGCAGCAGAGCGGTGGGGATGGGAGGGGAAGGGAGAAGCGGGCGTGGCGTCATCGGCTCGCGAAGACGGCGACGCACACGATGAAGGGGATGTACGTGAACAGCGAGACGACGGCCATTATCCGGCAGCGGGTCCGCCACGACCGCGCATCTGCGCACGGCGTCAGCACCCCGGGTACGCCCCCAAGGGCCAGAGAACATCCACGCACCGGACTCAATCTGCGGGTCGTCCAGCGGCACCGCCTTCTCCGTGTCCGTCCCGCCGACATGCCGTGTGCGCGGCACGCGCCATACCGCGCCGACCCACCAGAGCGGGAACAGCACGAAGGCCACGTAAAACAGCCACGCGTGCACCGGCGCGCCCTCCTGCTCGGGCGAGCGCAGGCGCAGCGCCCAGCCCGTCGTCGCGCGCCGCGGCCGCCGCGGGTCGCGCATGTGGTACGACGCGTCGGCGCGCCCGATCGACGGCGCGTGCGGCGTCACGAGCGCGCTGAGCGGAATCGAGCGCGCCGACAGCGAACGGCGCCGCTCGCGCTCCGAGCCGTCCTGCGTGCCTGCGGCCGCGGAGCGCGTCGATGATGACGGGCGCGCGAGGCGCGATGACGCGCGTGACGAGGCGTATGTCCCCGTGTTGTGCGCGTTCGAGGGTGCGGGCGATGGAGTTGGGCCCGAGAGGCGTGCACGCTTGTTGTGATATGACGAGGGAGCGTGTGAGAGATTCTCGCGGGATGAGACTGCATGGCCCCCGCGGATCAGCACACCATGTGACGTAAGGAAAACGGGGGCGAGCACGCACTGGGCACCGCGAACGTCGCCTTTTTCGGATCTGGGGGAGTTGTGTCGACGTCCTCTGCCTTGCGCTTCCCCTTGGCAGTGTCTGATCGGCTGGGCGTCTGTGGTGGGGCCACATCAGAGGCGGCAGCTGCCGCGACGAGGGAGAATGAGGGCATCAGAGTGGAAGGTGCCTGGGTCAATGATGACGACGAGGCGATCGGGGCGGGTGAGGGCCTGGCGTTGGCCTTGAGTGAGCTACGGAGGGGCTTCTGGTCGCGCACGCGAGGGGCATCTTGTTGCATGTGGGACGCGTTTCCGGGTGTAGATATGCTGGGGTCGTATAAGTTAGAGGCTGCGTGGTCGTTAGGGTCGATTGGGCCGACTCGGGCGTGTGATGGTGCCGACTTTGCGGAGGAGGAGGAGGAGGGGGAAGAGGAAGGAGGAGATGGAGAACTGTGCGGCTGCGAAGCGGGCGGTATCGAGGTCGGCCACGAGGACACCGTGGGAATAGGGACAAGCGCATTGTTTTCTGCGGCATCTGCCGCCAGCGCGTTGTCTCCATCGTTGTCTTCCCCCTCGCCCATGTTTACCCTTGGTCTGAAAATATCCTGCACTCTTGGAAGACTGCGGTACGGCCGTAACATTGTGCCAAACGTGAATCGACCCGGTGAAATCTCGACATTGCTCTTCGTCCGCACCCGCAGCACACGTGGCGGATAGGTTTCTGTCTTGCTCCGGGCGCGCGCCGGGATGCGTGGATCCAATAGCGGCATCGGCGGAGCGTTACGCAAGCTAACCTCGGGGCTGGGGTGTCCAAGAGTGCGGGGCGAGTCGAAGCCAAGGTCGCGCGCAACTGGCGTCGAAATATGCTTATAACTGTTGGAGTGTGTTGCGGTGGCCGGTGTACGGTGGCTGGACGAAGACTGATAGCTCGGACGCGGTGTGTTCTCCTTATTGCTGTTGTCTCGTGGCGAGGAGGGTATGCTGGGTGTTTTGGATGACAGTCGGGATGAACGGCGCGAACCAACGCGTGGTTTGCGCCATGCGGATGGCGACGGAGATATTTGTTCTCCAAATTCGTTCAGCGAAGGTGGAGGAGCGCGCCGTCGTCCAAACGTCGACCAGTCCCCAAGACGTTCAATGAGGCCTCGCCCACTTGCTGTGCCATCGCCGGCGGAAGATTCACTCCCACGGCGTGTTGGTGGCGAATCCTCCTCCGAAGCGAGAATCGAAGGGATACTTGGATGTGCCGGGCCTGTTATTGGTGATGGAAGGTTGCTCGAGGTCCCTCGGCGGATGGGTGGTGACAGGCCATGGCGGATCGCTGGTGGGTCCGCAGTGAATTCGTCCGGAAGCAAATCAAGGTTGGGGTATATCTTTCGAACAACATATGCAGGTTCTTGCGTGGGGTTCTGGTTGACATCGGGTTCTTCGGGCGCTGGTATGTCATGCGTGGGTGTCGTGATGGTCGTTGGTGTCGTAGATAGTGGGACTGACGATTGGGCCGAAGCGCGGGAGGTCTGACTCACTGCGCGAGTTCGCAAGCGCGAGAGAATCGACGGCATTGTCTGTTCGTTAAAACACGCGCTTTGCTATTCGCATTTGGTAGTACGGCCATCAGTCCTCGTTACCCTAAAGACGCCGATGAATGCAGGGCTCACCTGGGGCTCCGGTCGAACTTCTCCTGCAAGCCGCCACCGCTATCGCAGTGCTGGGACACGATGGTGTTGACTGTGAACCCCCTCGAGGCTCTACGTGGCCTGCGGTGTTATCGAGGGCGGGCGGCGGCTCACTTTTGAACTGTCCGCTGCGAGAGGGAGGCCGCCCTTTTTGGAACGCCCCATCTTATCCCGGAACAGAACGGTCCGCCTCTTCTCTCTGATCATCAATCATCCTCTCGCCTTTCCAAACCACGCTGCAAGAACCGCAGGTCTCTCCACATCCTATCCGTACACAAAACTACTGCATCCCAGTGTCAAGAAGGGGGATCTCAGCCTTCGTACCAAGCAGACCTTCAACGTAAGGTCTTCTTTATTGACTGGACAACCGAATGTCCAGAAGACACAGCACCGCCTTGAAACCTAAGCTTCGCTGTGAACGCGGCAATCTGCCGCCTGTTGTCCTCTGAACAGACTTCCATGCCTACGCCACACAATCAGAGCGTTGCCTGCTTTCCGTTCTTGTGCAACGCCCGTTCGTCCGTGCGATACTCTGGAACGGTGGCCATCGTCCGTCCTGCTTCTTGTTGGGCTTGAAGTGTTGGATTCATCTCTGTATGTATGTAACAGAAATCTCCCCGCATGTGCTCAGTTGAACCCAATTAGCCCACGATAACAACTACCAGCGTTTATAGATGACGTAACATTCATCATACCCCGACTCGTGCGCCAGCACCTTCCTTGCGTACCCCGTAAGTACCCGTGCGTTACCTTTCCAAACTCTCTGCAACTCGTGCTTGCCATCCGGCGGGAAAATACCTTGCAACCCAACGTCTAAGGACTGTTCGCTTCAAGTCGAATCCTATGTACAACTGGCTTGGCGTCAGTCATGGCCCCAATCCCGAACCTGGAAGCCAACGTACCGTCGATTGTATACGTGTCACCTTGAATGTTGCGGAGATTACAAGAATAGCGAACACGAGGAGTATCGCCACTTGACAACGTGAGTGAAATGTCGTCATTCGGGGCCCCTATCTGACCAATGCTACCCATGAGATTATCTTTTCGTTCATCTTTCTGGGTCAGCAGGACGTGTGAGACGTTCATACCGCTGGTCCGGATGCAGCATGGGAGTGATTCTCGTCTCATATCCCAGGATTGCTGCGCACTGTCTTGGGTCTCTTGGCCCCTCCCATCTATGCACCGATAGAATTGCGAATCACAAACGGTGGTGCCGAGAGCTCTCATCAGTGGGAGTGCTGCAGACGCCAAGTACAACAGACGTCAAGCTATTCCTTGTTGACGCGAAAATGTCTCGCTCATCGAGAAGCAAGCTGATCTATTTTTAGATCAAGAACGAGGCAGGCCGAGTCACCTCCTTGGCACACAGCCCGAGACGCCGACATAACCGGAAAGTATCGAGGACGGATTGCGCAATCGCACTACGCTAGAAGAGAAGGAAGGACATTCTCGCCACTGGTGCTTCTCTACGCAGGTGTCTCGCGATTGATACGTCGCGAAGGCCTACCTCGTCGCAGTTGTTGGACGACGACTGGTTTAAGGGCGTTAAATGAATACTTTTGATTGATTATGATGCTAGTTCTCACAGGAAATGGGAGATTGGTGAGTGTCTTACAGGCCCGCACCATGAGCTTCAGAACAGCATTGTGGTTCGAGTACTCGAACGCGCAATTGTTTGCATCATCTGCATTTGATTATCTACTGGGTACTGCCAATGGGTGTTTGTGACCGCGCGGGTGCCCAGTGCAAGGCGATGTTCGTCATCGTCATCGGCACCCACCTGTCACTCGCACGTTTTGTACCGGCCTGCGTAAACTGTTCTCGATTCTCCGCTACTGACATAGGATATGGCGGAAAAGCCTGACCATTCGGACGCCGCCCACCGCTTTTGGCCCGTGTACGCTTCCCAGAGACGGTGAAGCTGGAATACCCGTTACAGATGGCCGCCACTGTCTGTAAGTGAACCATGACGTGGACGCGACAACTGTGGTAGTATTCGCATTGCCAGTCTGCTCTGACATTACTACCCTACGCGACGATCTCTGATGTTTCCCGAGGACGCTGATGAGTTATTGACGAGCATTGTCTGCTAGCGAAACATGATACATGATGCGCAGAATGGCAAAGTGCTCCGCATTGTCTGCGTTCAATATGGTGATAATCTGACATAAATCGGCACACGCGACGATCTCTGCTACATTACATTTGGTACAATACTCGGGGACCTAGGGACCTGATGGCATCTTGGTGTCCAAGCCAGAATGAACAACGGAAGGAGCAATAGCGAGCGTACTGCTGTACATCATTTGGAGGCGTTCGTGCCGTTGTAATATGCCAGCGCTCTGGCGTTTAGGTCTGCTTTGTCCTTCGCGATGTAGCAGTGCCACGAGTGGGTAGGCTTCTTGGTATGTGGGTTAACTGTGGTAAAAAGCTTTCCGTCTTTTGTTTGGGCTCGGAACACGATATGGAATGGCTCGCTCGGTTGGGTACCCCCAGAATGGCCAGTGGACCTAACAATGGGAAATAGCTTCAGGAATATCTGTGTGCCATTCCAGGAAACGACCTACGTTATCTCTGCAATCTCCGCACCTTGAGCATCAAGGCCATGGTCCGCGCAGAAAGCTCTCAGCCTCTCCTCAATGTATGCGCGTGTCGAGAGAGATTTCGAATAGAAGTGGGAGGCGGCCCAGACGCAGCGGGTGGTGAAGTTCGGGTAGTCTTGAAACGAGGACGTGCAGTAGCGTGGCACGAAATCAAGTGAGAGAGAGCAGATAAAGGGAGCGCAGAGGGTAAAACGGTAACGCGAAAGGTGTAAACTCTGATATTCAAGGCATGCACTTACCACAATGCATACTGCAAGGTTATAGGAATATTTGAGTGCATTTACATAGGGGCAATCGTACATAGTTTCGGAAACCGGGGCTTGAATGGACGGATGCAATAGAAACATACATAAAGTGACGACATGCCCATCATAACTGCACTTGCAGTTGCGTATTCTTGTTACACATCGCAATTGAGTGGAGGCGGAACTTGGGGCCAATTTCTGGTTGCAAGCACTAGAGAATGCGGTCCAATGAGACGGTAGTGGCCCGTGGGAGTGAGCGGGAGCATCGGGAAGGGATCGGGGCGGGCGGCCCGGCCGGAAGTCAGAGAGCGGAACGCAATTTGCAATTGCGCTCCAATGCATACCAGAACGACTGTCTTCTGGGATCGTGATAATGTCAGCAACGGAGACTAGGGAGATAAGTGAACGCTTGAGGACGTGAGACATGTTGCAGAGGTATGTATGGGGTGTTGAGCCTATATCCATCGCGGAACGACTGTCTTCCGCGATCGGCATAAGGTCAGCCAATCGACATACCGACAAAGGAACGTGTCGGACACGATTCGAACGAGGAGTATAGCGTGCAAATAGCGTGCATGAAACGGCGGCGCGCGCAAATCCGC
This sequence comes from Gloeopeniophorella convolvens, assembly GCA_022496205.1. Classification (NCBI taxonomy): domain Eukaryota; kingdom Fungi; phylum Basidiomycota; class Agaricomycetes; order Russulales; genus Gloeopeniophorella; species Gloeopeniophorella convolvens. The sequence continues at coordinate 2,820 of WTXD01000305.1, read as the reverse complement.
ACGCGGCCCCGAAACTGGATTAGCACGGCCGCCGGGCACGAGTCCAGCCGCGTATTGTACAAGGCGAGTACAGGCAGCGCAACCAACATGATTATACAGGAGCAATACACCGAAACAAGTCACGAGCGCGAAACAAAGGAAAAAGGATGCTAAACAGAATAGGGAAGAGTCGACCACGAAGAAAAAAGGAGGGTAGCGCGAAAATAAGGCCTGGCGAGAAGGAAGAGAGAGTTCAGCGCGGGTTCGCGGGACGAAAGGGAGCGGGGACCTACCTGGCGAGAAGAAAGAGAGAGTTAAGGGGCCAGGAGGCTCCCGCGCTCCTTCTCAATCCTCTCGCCAGGCGGTGCAGGGATCCCGCACGAGATCGCCCCTCTGCGGCTCACGGCCACGGACGTCCGCCCTGCACCTGCGGTCCCCATCGCGGTGAGAATGAAGCTGCTTACCGGGTGCCGCTGCCTGGGGTCGGGCGCGGGGCGCCACAACGTCTGCACGAGCATGTCGATTGGCCTCATGTAAACATGTTTAAACACGACAACGGAGACTAGGCACCCACCTGTCACTCGCACGTTTTGTACCGGCCTGTGTAAACTGTTCTCGATTCTCCGCTACTGGCATGGGATATGGCGGGAAAGCCTGACCATTCGGACGCCGCCCACCGCTTTTGGCCCATGTATGCTTCCCAGAGACTCACGGTAAAGCTGGAATACCCGTTACAGATGGCCACCATTGTCTGTGAGTGAACCATGACGCCGACGCGACGACTGGCGAAGTGCTCGCATTGCCAGTCTGCTCTGACATCACTACCCTACGCGACGATCCCCGATGTTTCCCGAGGATGTTGACGAGTTGTCGACGAGCATTGTCTGCAAGCGAATCATGACGCGTGATGCCACATGACACGCAGACTGGCGAAGTACTCGCCTTGGTAGCATTCAACGTGGTTTTCTGATATGACATTCATTGGTACACGCGACGATCTCAACTATGTTACATTCACTACAATACTCAAGGACCTAGGGATGCGGAATCGGAAGCCATGATGGCTACCTTGGCACTTGGTAGTCAAGTCAGAGCGGATAACGGAAGGACCAGTAGCGAGCGTACTGCTGCACATCATTTAGAGGCGTTCGTGTCGTTGTAGTATGCCAGCACCCTGGCGTCGAGGTCTTCCTTGTCCTTCGCGATGTAGCAATGCCACGAGGTAGTATCCTTCTTCGTATGTGGGTTAACCGTAGTAATGAGCTTTCCGTCCTTTGTTTGGGCTCGGAACACGATATGGAATGGCTCGCTCGGTTGGGTACCCCCAGAATGGCCAGTGGATCTAACGATGGGAAATAGCTTCAGGAATATCTGTGTGCCATTCCAGGAAACGACCTACGTTATCTCTGCAATCTCCGCGCCTTGAGTATCGAGGCCATGGTCCGCGCAGAAAGCTTTCAGCCTCTCCTCGATATATGCGCGCGTCGGGGGAGATTTCGAATAGAAGTGGGAGGCGGCCCAGGTACAGCGGGAGATTGAACGCTTGAGGACGTGAGACATGTTGGAGAAGTATGGGGTATTGAGCATTTTAGTGATCCCTTCTTATACCGGACGGGTATACTGCACTGTCTGAGGATACCTGTTCAAGATTGATTCGTGGCATTGGACGAGATGAGTCGGAGAGATCAGCACAGAGATAGATAGCGAAGTATTTCGAGAGCCGCTGAGTTATGGGGCAAGGGTGTTTTCGCTGCATCAAGATGACGTATATAGGATGGTACCGAAAAAGAGAAATTGCCAGGTCGGACCAGCGCCATGATGTACATGGACGCCGATCCGAGGAAACGATGTGGCGAACCCGGAAGAAGGAGTTGGCACAAAGCTCCTTTTGACGGCCCAAGGACTGAGTTTTCCTATCATAGTCAGATGGATCGACCTTCATCATCCATTACCACGCACCCCAGCACTAGTGAACGAAAAGACAGTTGCAGAATCCGCCGCTTAGCCGTGAACGTCCGTGGCACGTGTGATCTTCGTCTGGCCACAACTACATGGCTGGCTGAGTGGAAGATCTCTCTGCTGCAGATGCTCGTGGACAGGATGAATTATCGATGCTCTAGAACGACGACATTTGAAGGGCCTCCTAAGAAATCCCTAGGTGACCATGGCGATCTACGGGCCTTAAATCGGTGCCCTGCAAAACCGTAGTCAAATGAGCAACCCGCGAAAACGCCGTAGGCGAATGGCTTGAGCACACTTGGGGGAGGAAAGCGCACCGGAGGACGCATCTCAGGGAGGACCGTCTAACGGCAGACCTATGGGGGCGATGCGCGGTGAAGCACAATTTCGACGTCAAATGCATAGATTTGAGGGTAGTCCAGCTTCCCGGGCCTAGCCTGTGCGAAGGCACACTCTGTCATTGATCCGGGGTATCAGCATTCCGGGATCACAATAGTACAGCCGCATGCGGAAAGGTGAGTGAAGACTATCATGCGCTTGGAAACGTGGTCCACCACCATGGAAGCGCAGCATGATTGATGGCGATAGCCTGAACGTGGCAGAGTTTATGATCACAAGGAAGGCAGCACACCGAGCCTTGAAGATTTCGAGAAATTGAAGCATTGTTAACGACCAGTGTTAGAGGCGTCAAACCGTACTGCTGAGTGGTGATGCCGTTCACAGGAATGACTAGCAAGTCCTCGGCCTCAGGCCGAATCGACTGTCGACGTGTCAACAGTGACTAGTGAACGTCGGACACGAGGTATCCGATCTTGTAACGAGTCTTTCTGGGTATAGAGCACCGGTAATGTGGTACCCTCGGAGTGAACAAGAGCGAGTCTT
>WTXD01000304.1:0-12899 GCA_022496205.1 Gloeopeniophorella convolvens | reverse complement strand
GGCGCGAGGACCTTCCGCAATTGGAAACCTGTGCCTCTGTCGAGCACCGTTCGCACATGGTGCCCAAGCAGGAAGCACCCAGATGCCCGCGCCGGCGTGAGTGCCGTCGCCACGGTCGAGCCAGGAACGCATGCCTATGGGGGCAAGATCGCAATCGTGTCGTCGGTCGTGTGAGAGTCTGAGACGATGTGGTATCGGAGAGGGCCTCGTCGCGCCGTTGGGACTCGGAAGTCGCCGATCGGACGCACGTTCGTGCCACGCCCAGATTTGGACTCCGCGATGCTGACGCACTCGTGCGCATCTTCTCGTGCCGCAACGATGCCGACGCCTTCCATCCCGAACACAAACAGAGTGGCGGTGATCTCATAATATTCACTCGCGAAAACTTCATGACGTTGACGTCCCGGCCCCGCCCCCAGTGCCCTTTCGCGCTGTCAGCGCCATGCTCAGCCACCACGACACATACACGTTTCTGGAGGCGTGACACGTATTTATCTTGGTCGCTCCAAGTTGCGTCGAGCTCCGGGCTCGGGGTTCTAGCGTGGGCGAAAATTGCCAGGATCTGGCTCCTGGGGGTCCTTGTTTCTGCCGCGCTTTCGAAGCATAGTCATCAAACAAACCTTAGCACTGCTGAATGCGTATGTCAGCGTAGCGTTCTTCATGGATTGTTCGGGTTACTCGGACAAAGTTTGTTCTACCAGAGAACATCACCTAGGTGTAGTACAACGAGTCCACCTAGCTCTCTAGCATCTACTAGAAGGCACCCCATCTCGCCTGATATCCGCTATGACTTCCATGGATGTCTGCGGATCTTTCCTAGTTGAAGCGGCCACTGGTAGTTCATAATGACAAAGTTGGTGCGCCTAACTCACGGCACCGCGCCCAGCTACGGCTTCTCGTAATAATGGTTCCCTCGCGCTGCATGTGCTCTCCGCGCTGCTATGGAAGAAGCTCGCTGTGCCTGTGGCCCCTCTGGTAACCTGCCATGCGCTGACCTCACAGCGGTTTGTTGCCATGGATTTAAAGTCAAGCATTCGCCGGGATGCTCCGCCCGCAGCAACCCCCCGATACGACGCATTCGCGAATGTCGGCACACAGGTATTGCCGATAATCAACAGCCACCAGGGCTGGATGAATCGCTGTCGTGTTTCACACGGTGTGCGAGGTCGGGACAGACGTGTTTGGTCGCGTCGGGGCTCGAGCAAGCTACGGGCGCGCATATCAAACCTACTGCCTTCGCCATTGCACGAACGTGCGTCGTATTTATATTCAACGACGCTGCATACAATGAGCCTGATGTTCACAGCATCGCTTCATCACTAGAGAATTCATCTCAGTGCGGACAGCGTTCAATGCAGCTGCGGCGCAGGGGTCCCTACAACGGTGCGATAACACCTCCGTTAATGCACCCGCTTCCCGGCATCTTGGATCATGTTGGTGGCGCATTGTATTGTGGCCACGGCCTATACAGTCCAGCAATAACGCACTCGGCGAACTGCCCTCGAACCACCCGGGAACGATCTTCACAGAGCCGCCGAGAGCCCCAAGAAGGGAAGGGGGCAGGCATCATGCTACAGTCCCCAACTTGCGTGACCCGCGGTGGAGTTAGGGCGTTGCTGCTGGCGCCGCTAACGCGAGCGGTGACCCTTTGAGCCTTGATGTGTTCCCCTCGCTTGCAGTGGCCTACGCACACACGATTCGGTGACCTACCACGCCCCGGGGCCCTCATGCTGGCTTATCGGGGCTACCGTGGGTCTCAAGGCACACTGCAAGGCTCTGCGGCGTTGCACGACGTCTGGGGTACTAACCACTCATCGACAACGTAAGAAATTCTCCGACCCCGCACGTAGAAGCGAGATATCGTCATCCGAGCACTGGCCTCAGCGCTCCGAGCGTCGCCACGGGGCAGTGTGGGGGCGCGGTGGGTAGTCTCGAATAGCAGCGCTGCCACACTACACCGTCTCCATAGACAGTCACCTGTCCTGGGACGCTCATAAATCCGTAGCTTCCAATTTGCTTCGATGTTGGAATAGGGGGGGACGCAGTAGGGGGAGAAAGAAATGCAAGACGAGATCACGAATGCGAGATTGTACCAGAGCAATCACTGGTAGTCAGAGTCCGGGAAACGCCGAACCTCCTCCTCCTCTGACACTACGCCCGGCGGCAACGCTGCCTCCAACGTGGGGAAGGGACGGTCGCGACGAGATAATTGAAAAACGCGGCTCACGAGCGCGAAAAAACAACTTCTCTATTACACGTTGCATAGTGCGGATGAGCTACAACAGACTGATAGATAATATACTGAAGAGGGTGCAGATGTCGTGATGCGCATGAAGTAACATTGACCAGAGGAATCCCGAGAGTAAAAACAAAGAGCAGGGGCAGAGGTAAGATGTGGAACAAGAAATGCGGGAATGGATATCACGCCGCAAGAACACCATCCTTACCAACGCGAACTTCGTTGACACCTGCGAGCATGCGGAGTAAGCATTTAAACTAAGCGGAGGGAAAAATTATGCATACCCTGGACGAATCCTTCCTGGTCCTCGTTCGACAGCTCCTCCAGACTCTTCCCCTTGGTCTCTGGGATGAGAAGGGTGGAGAAGATACCAGTCAACATGAACAACGCGAAAATCTCAAGGCTAGAAATGAACGAGTCAATTTTCAGCCGTAGATCAAATGATAAGGGAGACGTACATGTGCTTGATGAACTTGTTCTTGCCGCCAATATCCTTCATGCGAGCAAAGCCGACCTGTGCAACGACCGCGCCAAGCTTACCGCTTGCAGCAGAGATACCGTGTGCGGTGGATCGGTAGCGAGTGGGGAAGACCTCTCCAGGGATGACGAAGGTGGTGACGTTGGGACCAAAGTTCTGGAAGAAGTTGGCGAGGCAGTACAAGAAGACGAAGTAGTTAGAGTCCGTTTTGGTCTTGTTAAGCGCATCATAGGCGAAGCCTATGAGACGGCTGTAAGCACGTGTCTAAGCGTTTGCGATAATTCCCACATACCCATGACGACGAAGAGGGCGGTAAGAACGGTGAAACCCATGAGCTGGAGGGGTTTGCGTCCCCAGGAGTCGATGACAAGGAAGGAGGCCCAGTACCAGGAATGAGACCGCCGACGGACAGGATGATGTTGCCGACGGAGACGTTCTTGAGTGACTGGTAAATACCGAGGGAGCCAGGTTGAGGAGAAGTACCGAAACCGATGGTGTAAGAACGATGGAGGAGTTCAGACCGAGGCCATAGAAAGCGATCTATTTTGCAAATTGTCATGAAAAGGCCGCAAGGAAGGAAGAGGACCCACATCCAAAGCGAACCAGGAGTACGCAGTGCCGATAAGGACCTTCAGGTTCTGCCACTTGCCGAAGTGGTTCAAGAGTCACGGCGATAGCCTTAGGCGCCTGCACGCGCTGAACAGCAGCATCGGGATCAACGTAAAAATCGCCCGTGGAAAGGACATTCTCAATATCTTGGGTTGCCTGCTTGATGTTGCGCTCGATATCCATGGTGAAGCGGGGGGTCTCCGGAATGGTAAGGCGGAAGTAGAGAGCAATGACACCGGGAACGCAACCAAGACCGATGAGGAGACGCCAGCAGAAGTCAACATGGTTGAGATGGTTGATGTCGTCGTGGATGATGCCATTCTTGTACGCATCGACGACGATGAGCGAGACGAGGGCAGCAGCTAAACCAACTTCGTTAGATGCAAATTCATTGCAAATAGGTGAAAACACGAACTGAAGTTGCCCCAGCCTTGCGAAGCAAAGACGGCGGTCATGAGGCGACCTCGGGTCCTTGTCGCAGCAAACTCAGAGGAGATGACTGCGCTGAGGGATAATCACCGCCAATTCCGATGCCCATAATAAAGCGCCAGCATATAAGAGCACCAATGATACCAACGGCGGGGCCTTGACCGCTGATCGCTTGACCGAAGGTTGCAATAATGATGATCATGAGCTCGACACCGTCTGGAGATCACGAAATATTGCGTGAGTACGAGATTGCTTGAGCAAAGACAGCAACTTACACATGCGCTTACGACCGACGACGTCCGCGAGCCAACCAAAGAGAAGCTGACCGAAAAGTGTACCGATGGGAGTTGCGACCTTGACGCCGAGATCCTGGTTCGTGTTCAAGGCGCGGTTTTTGCCGTAAACATAACCCAACATCTGAGAAGCGATGTTGATGGCGAAGATGTCGTAGCTGCGAAGTCACTGTTAGAGTGATACCGGTTAGATAACGTTGCTCGAGGGACTCACGCATCGGTGAAGAAGCCGACGCCAGCGACAAGGCAGACTTTGACGTGGAACCACCTGGGGACGATGAGGAAACAGCGAAGAGAAAAAATAAGGGGGGACTCACGAGAAAGTCGCGTTGTCAACCTCCGCAAGGGCTGCCCTACGGCGCTCATCGAGGTCACGAGCGGCGCCCGCACGGGCAGCGGCCGCAGCACCAGTGACAGAGCTCCGAGATGAGTCGATGTCCTTCTCGGTAGAGCGAGTTTCGATGTTAGCAGCCATTGCAGTGAACAATGCTGGCTCTGGTCTGCCTAGGGAGCGGAGGAGATAAAGAACACATGCACTTACGCAAACTGGGCTTTATACACCCCGGAGAGGCTGGGTGGTGCCCATACTAGCACGTTGAGCAGTACCTCGCACGTTCGTGCCAAGCGACCAATCAGAGCGCGACGTTGCAAAACCTTGCTTCCACCCACATTCTGGTCCCTCCCGAAAAAATTCGATGCCCATATGCATCCGGTTTCACGGCCGTATCAGATAGATCTCGGCTCTCGCGAGATCTGTCGGTTGCCGGTCCATCGTCTTCCTTGCGACCATAGAACGACTACTACCCATCGGATACACTCGTCCAGCTGTTCATTTCTTTTTTTGTACCGGCGATAACAGCCCTACATGTGGTGAGAACTGCCCTGAGTTGCGCCCTCGAAAGTTGAACCGCCCTATTCTGATATGGTTGCTGTTCACCCCGGATACATACTCGGACACGGGCTGTGGGCTCCCCAGGCTTCTCATTATGCCGAAACCTGGAAAGAAAGCTTGCCCAGACTATCACACTAGACAGAACTCTAACGTCACAAGGTGCCCCGTACCGTGCCAGGCAGCATCCCAGACCCGACAACGTCAAGAATTCTGCTCTCGAAGAGGTAAAATAGGTGCCTGGCGGCCTCCTTTCCTCCGAGGGTGCCTTAGGAAGACGGATTGCGCCCATCTACATAACATAGGGAGATATTCTGGCGGAATGATGCGAGTCCGAATGAAGACACGCTGAGAAGAAGTGTCCAGATACATATGGTACCCCATGGTACCACGCCACAGTCCTGTCTAGTTGGATGACTGGACTTGATGTCAGATATGCCACGGCGAGACAGCGCGGCATCTTGGAGAATCCCGTCGTTACTACTTTCATAGAATAGACCTTCTGGAGCTAAGCCGAGGCGGATGCGATGCATCTCTAGGTTTCATCATTAGGTATTCAGCCGACCGGCGGATTCGAAGAACAGCGAAGAACTGAGGGCTAGAATTAGGGTCGTCTGGAGATGGAGCAAAGTCGCGGCGTCCTGGCCAGCGGCGGCGATCACTTTCACACCGCCACGTGGTTTCCATTCATGGCTTCTGGCAGCTGCGGCGGAACCCCGCTGGCACCTGGGCGCCTTGCTCGTCAACACTTGTCCCACAGCATCGAACTTAGAACAACCCTCTGTGGCGAATTGCATTGTCCATGCTGACCCCATCAACTCGTCACCGAGTTCTTGCACTCTATAAAGAACTTCATCGCCTCGGGCGGGACTACCCTGATCCAAAGTATGTGAACGCGCGCTCACACGTGTGTGTCCTCAAATGTTCACCAACTGCGCGCCCTGATCGCAGCTATGATTTCAATGGTCGTATGCGTCGCATGTTCGAGAGTTGGTCGTATCTCTGCTGCCTGCTTCTCTGTTGTGCTCACTGGCACACACCATGTTGCAGAGAACCGAAATCTCACGGACCCCGCGGACATCGAGCAGGCCCTGCGCCTGGGGGAATACATCAAGAACGGTGCGCACATGACCGCACAGCGCTGTGGCCCGCCTCGGTCACTCATTCTTCCCCTGTAAACCCCAGAGACTCTCGCGCTATACTCCCTCCGCAAGTACCGCCATTTGAAGCAGCGGTACGACCCCCCTAACCACGACGCGTAATTCTCGCGTGCTCAGTGGTGGAGCCCCGCGGCCTTGCTCTCGGGCCCATGTGCACTTCTCCATACCCGGACGCCGCTGGGTGAGGTCCGCTCCCGGAGCCAAGCAAACCGGGTTTGCTTACTGTGGAGCGTGCGGTTTTCCCGCACACAAATCGAGTGCAAGCAGAAGACCATCGGGAGGCCTTGAGGACACAGGAGTAGAGGAGAGGAGCCATTGTATGGCATGCCATCATCAATGCGCGGGCGGCGCTGCTGTACTGTTGACCCAGGATTCCGTTGAGCGGGCCGTGGCCGTCCGCCGGGGTCGATCGAGCGTCCGCGCGACGCTCCATGCACGTTTGTCGCTAGTCGCTACATGGGCCACCGCCACAATAAACCCAGAGACGCAGGAGGCGGTGTCTCACTTCCTCCCCGCCACCATCTGATGCGCCGCACGTCGTCCCTGGCTCTCCCCGGCTTTTGAATTGATGGGTGCTAGATTGACAAACCCAGCAGCTGAGAGACTACTAGTCCATATGCACCGGCAGTGCGCCCCACCGCAACCAGCGGCGGTATCCTATGCCGAAATCCTGCAGCACGTTCGTCTGTCATTAAACACCATCGCTGCACCAAGGCACCAAGACCCGAGCTCAGGAGCTGCACTGCTCATGTATAATACCTGTCCCTGAACTTGCGCCGGGTCCGATTTTGCATTTCCCCCCTTGCACCCCGACGCGGTGCGCACGCCATGCGCACATGAAATTAACCGCTGCGTGCCGGATCCTCAGGCGAGCCCAGAGGCCGCTCGCTTCGACACAGTGAACGGAAATGCCGCGACCCCCCTTACGATTTAATTGTGCCCCCTCCGCCTCCGACCGCTTGCGCTGTGGCGTTCGGCCTTCAGGCCGCCAAGACACTGCTAAAAATGTGTTGCAGGGCGCGCTGACGCAACGCAGCGCGACACACACCTCCAGGCCCGTCCGCTCCACTCAAAGCCCAGCTCTAGCCGGCCATGGTCCCGACCAGCGCACGTACGCGCGCGGAGCCCTACCCGAGCGCCATGCCCATGCCCATGCCCACCTCGCCCTCCTGCACACCCCCAAACATCGCGCGCGACGCCCCCGCCGCGCGCTCCTTCTCCCGGTCCTTCGTGCGCGCCGCCTTGAGTTGCGCCTCGCGCGCCGCGTGTGCGCGCATCTGTGTCGTCCACTCCTCGTCGCTGCGGCTCCCCGCCGCGCCGATGCGCGCGAGCGGGCCCGCGTCTGCGCTCGCTTCCAACGCGAAGTTGAGCAGCTCAAGCACATGCGCGTTGAGTGGCGTGATCGACAGGGCCTGCGTGGTGCCGCGTCAGTCCGGCCGCCCTCGATGATAAACAAATATGGAGAGACGTAAAGAAAACAAATGGGGAGCGGGGAAGCAGGGGGGACAGCGTACCTCATGGTACTTGATGATCGCGTCGTCGAGCCGGTCCATGAGGTGGTACACGAGCCCCAGGAAGCCGAGCGCTGCTGCGCTGCGCGAGTCGATCTCGAGCACCTTGATGTAAGCCTTGCGAGCTTCCTCGAGATCGCCGAGCTTGCGCAGGCTCGTGCCCAGGTTCAGCCACGTCGTCGCCCACGATGCCTGGGAGGCCTGCGTGACCTTTGCGAGCTCCAGCGCAGAGCGGAACATCTCCGCCGCTTCTGTGTACCTACATCAGCCGCCGTGGTCAGCACCCGAGGCGCGGGGTCAGAGGGGGGCAATGGGACATACTTCCCGTGGTTGAACGCCATAACCCCCCGCTCATTGATAAGCAAAGGGTCGCCATCGCACATCGCATTGGCCGCGTTAAGGGCCTCGTCCGCCTGTCCATAATTCGAGAGGACGATATGCTCCATCCCGACGAACATCAGGGGAAGGTGGGACCTACGACAGCCCCGAAGTCAGGCATGCCATAATAGCCGCGGGGGAGCAGACGTACCCCGTGAACATACGCGCACACGTCGAGTACGCTGTGACTGCGTGGTCATGCTCGCCCTCAAATGCGAATGTATGCGCAAAGGCGATCCATGCTGGCCCAAACCGCGGGTCCATTAAGGACGTTTTGCTGTACGAAATCGGGTCAGCACTTGCATCGGCAGCCAAAGGCAAGCGCACCTAAAATATGTGCGCGCGTCGGACCACTTCTTCTGTGTGAGGTACCAGACGCCCACAGCATACCAGCTTGTCGCAGACTCCGGTTCACGGTCAACGAGCTCATGTGCAAGAATAAAAAGCTTTGAATGTAAATGGGGCAAATGGTGCATGCACGCAATGTGCAGAGGCATCGTTGGCGTGTGTATTGCTACTAGTCCCAAAATCCTGTCCCCGGATGAACGTTCATCCAGACACGGTCATCTGTGACGGGGAGCGGCGTACCGAGAAGTGATGGCATAGCAGTCAGACCACCGGAACTGCGCATATAGTGCGTCCGCAAAGGAGAACAGCACGTCAGGTTATCTGACAGGCCGAATTCCTCAACCAGTCGTCTTCGCGTGAGCGCGTGCTCCTCCGCGTGCTTGTACTTCCTCAAACGTGACGTATACATGAGGCGCACGAATTCGGCGTCCTCTGGTGTTTGCTCCTTGTACGCGAGCGACCGCACGAAATCCCACTCTGAGGGGGGGACGGTCGGCACCGCGGCGCGCGGGTAAATAATAAAGGCGACGCACCTTCTTCTAGCGTCATCATCTCGCCGCCCACGAGCTGCTCGAACGCATCGTAGCACTTGACGTCCAGCGCGAGCGCTTCCATGAAGCACAATTTGGCCTGTTCTCCGCGGTTGAGCTTGAGCATCAATAGACCGCGGAGATTGCACATCGATGCTTCGACCTGGGGTTGACGTCAATGCTGCGCGCAGGCGGTATGAGCGGTACTATGCACCTTGATACCCCCATCAGTGTTCGGCACAGCGGGCCCGCTGCGTCCTGGACGATCCATCAGCTCAGCGAAATAACCCTGGAGTACGAGAACTATCAGCACGCACCTGAGTTGCGGAAGGGGTTTGCTTCACCGAGCATCTCAGTGGCCTCTGCCCACTTTCCCTGTCTGACGAGACACTGTGCGGCGAGGTAGCGGCATACGACGCTCATGTCCACAAGACGCGATACGCCATCCTGCTGCTCTGCGGCGACGTCGGCCATCGCAGCGGGACCCACGGGCAAGCGTGGCGTAATGTCGGGCTCGCGCGCCTTGCCTTTGAGGTCAAACGGCACAGCGGGTGGTTTCGTAGGGAACGGGCGGGTGAGGAGGCGCTCTGCGCGCGAGTAGCGGTGCGTCATAAAGTATGTCTGTGCGAGCCAGAAGGCGTCGTTCGGGTCGTCTGCTCCCCGTGATGAAGATGAGCAAATGCAAACAGGAGAGAGACAGCAGGCACGCACTCGTCCAGGAAACAATCTTATCACCCCAGAACGCAGCAGTGTCATATAGATGTTGCATCAGTGCATCATGCCGCCAGAGACGCATGCGGTCAACCATGCCCCACTCGATGTCGTCTTCTTCTTCTTCACCCGAGTCCTGAAACACATCTGTGTTGTCGTTCGCGAGCGGATGCCGCCCAAGGCTGCCTCTTGTACGACGATGTGCGCGGGGAGATGATCGAAGGGGAGAAGATGGAAGTACAGAACGGTTTGGGTCGAGGGCGAGCGGGTGGGGGTAAGATGGGTTTGCGCCTACGAAAGAGTTGACCAGAGACTGTGGGCCGAACGAGAAAGAGGAGTTGATTGATGCACGGGGATGATGGCGCCCGGAAGGTGAGGGAAGGTGCGGCATGGAGGGGATGTTTACATTGAAAGGCGAGCCTGGGGGTGGTGTGGACGCCATCCTGTACTAATGGTTTGCGCGCGAGCGGGTTCAGCGAGGAGAAAGTCGCGTCGGCGCGTGTCTGCAAAGTCGCGTGGTGGTCACGGGATTCACCGCCGCCACAATTTCTTTCCCTGTGACCGATATCTGAAGAAAAACGTTACTTTCGCTGATCTAAATAAGACATCCGATCTGCGCATTTACCCTTCCATGATGGCCTATAGGACGATAGTGGTATGTCAGTAAGTGAGCCTAAAGAGGGTGCCGAGGGGACGCGCCCGCACTCGGGCCGCGCCCCCGCCGAGTGTCCCAAGAGTGGAAGCCTCGCTTCAAGGAGCTGCCAGGTTCTCTTCACAATATCTACCTTCTCTCAACTACCCGTAACACATTGAACATGGTCCTCGGACGACTTGCCCACTATGCCTTCGACGCCATCCTTCTGTCCACCGTCGTAGCCGGTGTCAAGCGCTCTACGGGCTTTGTGTGCGTGTCACGTCCTTTCCTCTCTTGTAGTCGCCCAACTTACGCTCGTTGCAGTCCCAACACGGAGTCCATATCCGACCCTACCATGCGCTCTTTTGCGGACCAATATTTCGGGGTTGGGGAGACTATATTCAACGCGATCCAAGGGACAGCAGTAAACAGCACGTACTTCAAGCGGGGCGAACAGCATTAGTGGTTGGCACGAGACATTAGAGCAGATGGCGCAGGTCGTGGGTTCTAGAAATCGTGTGTATATTTATGGTACTTCTTTGTCTATTCGTTCTGTTTCTGCGCTATCGACCCCAGTCTCGCCTCACCATAGACTCCAGCTTCGGTCGGAGCCGCGACCTGGTTTGATCGACGCGGTTATCAGCTAACCACCAACTGCCATCGAGTGTTGCTACCTTTCTCAGCAGCAAGCAACACCGACAAGCAATGTGATTGCTCGATCTCGCCTTCGCTACCATGAACCCAACACCCCCTGCGCTATCTACCTTCGTACCTCCCCTTCCAGAAGCGTTGGTTGCAAACCTCGCCACACTCGGTATCAAAACAGCACCCGACCTTATCTTTGCACCCCTAGCCACTCTCATGCGCCAACTTCCACCGGGAAGTATCACCTATGCCGAACTCATGCAACACGTTGCACATGTCACTGAGGCCTTTGCGGGACCCGTGATCACTGGCGACAAGCTCCTTGCCGAAGCAGACTCGCGTGTGCAGTTAGGATCTGTGCAGAGCGGATTACCTGCCCTCGATGCGCTCCTGGATCATAATTCTGGTGGGGAGTCGAGTGGGCGCGTCGTCGAGATCTCTGGCAGCGGTGGCAGCGGAAAGACGGTACGCCACGCCGCTGACCTCCGGCCTCTAGTTTTGACTCAATCACCTTCGACGCCCTTGCAGGCACTGGCGCTGCACATTGTTCTGAATCACCTCGAATCGCACCAGCCCAACGCAGCGCTCTGGATCGACACAACAGGCGATCTCGCACCTGCTCGCCTTACTGCCCTCGCCTCACACTCGCACGAGGCCCGGTGCATGCGACTTAACTCACCCTATGTGCATGACTGACGATCTCAACTTTTCTAGGCAGCAGAGGATATCCTCTCGCGGCTGAAATCGTGTCAGTATTCGACATAGAGGCAGTCGTGCGCACGATTGAGGCGCTCGACAGCGACAGCGCCCCGCAGGTGCCACGATTCCGTATCGTCGTGCTGGACACAGTGACGGCACTGCTCGGCCCACGTCTAAGTGGCCTGTCCTCCCAAGGTTCAAGGATGCCGTTGACTCGTCTTTTGATTGGTCACTGATGCATGTGTACGTCAACAGGTCATGCGGAGATGACACTGTTTATGCGTCTGCTACGCGCTACTGCACAGAAACTCGGCATGTGCATCCTCGTGAGTCTTTTTGGATACTTCGAGACGTGCATATATCGACACGAAGATGCGCCTAGGTGCTGAATGAGGCAACGGCGGCAGGCCGTCCGGCCCTCGGCCCCTCCTTCACGTTCCTGACAGATGCAACGCTATGGCTTGCGCGTGCGTTAGGACGAGATCGCGAGCTGCGGACGGCAGAGGTGATACGCTCACGCGTGTCGGTGCGTTTCGTCCGAGACTTCGCGGAGCCCGTCGGTATTGACGTTTTGCGTTCAGGCTCACGGGACCCGCTGCGAGTTTCGAATACGAGATGGCGCGGTAATATTCGCCACCTGAGCGATGGCTCACATCCGAAGCGACTGAGTAAGCGCTTCAGTTTTGCAAAATCACTCTATTCCATCTTGCATGTTGCCAATAACTTGAATGTGAAGGCATGAGTAGGCCCGTGTACATTCTCGATAGCGCGACGAACGACGGAGTTCAATCCGTATGTTGCACAGGCTGCAGGATATATGGGAGTCCCACCGCCAGAGTCCCATACCTCCGGGCGCTGTTGTGCATGGGGTGCTTAACAAAACTTGAGTAGAGTGTTTCCTGTCTGCTCACATGAACCCTCAAAACCTACTTGCTCATCTGGTGACGGTGGCGATGGTACCTGCTTTGCGCTACTTCGTTCAATGCTCTGCGGTGCATGTTCAGTCATTTTGATAATGATCGTGCCCAAGCTGGTCGCCTTGCTCGCTGCCTCTGCTCGCAAGGCTAGTCCCATGCCCCACATTGACATGTTGACGTGTTGACTGGCCAAGCCAAGGCGAAGCTCGGGAGGCTTCTGCAACCACATGCGAGGCTATGTTATGAGTAGAGAGCGCTGCCGCGCCATTGAACTACTCATTCACTTATCCATGTGCGCGTGATTCAGTCACTGTCGTGCTCGACCTCAGAGAGCTGCCTTGAAGTTCTGAGTCCAGCCGGGGCCATCAGGGAACCCCTCCCTCGCTAATTCATGTGAATTACCGTAAATTAACGCGGAGGCGCCCATTA
>WTXD01000303.1:0-12922 GCA_022496205.1 Gloeopeniophorella convolvens | reverse complement strand
CCATTCATTCCCAAGCATCTTCCTGAACACGGATACGGTAAAATCCTCTATAACATCCGGGGCCGTTCGATTCTGACTATCTCGGACGGAAATAGGACATCGTGCCATCGACCGGTTTGACTCTGCACAAGCCCAGCATGCTCTGGCCTCCACCGCCTGAAGAAGTAAGCACAAAAGTCCACGACCTGTTGCGCAACACCGTCCGCGGCGTTATCAATACAAAACCTCCAACGGACGTAGACTCGCCTGCGGGCTCCGCCAACGACCCTGACATCCAGCCCAAGTTTGACCTGGCGCCTGCTGGAGATTCCAGTGGGCTGAACCAGACCTTCCGCGTGAACAGAGTGGATGGTGGCCAACCCGTCGTCATCTCGCGCCAGATTCAGATGTACACCACCAATGCGCTGCTCAAGCACCCGTTGGTTAGCCCTGTATTGGCCTATCTCGGCGGGTTGCCCCCGCTATTCATCATCGCGAGCGACAAGGAGGCACTTAGGGACGAAATCATCTATGCGTGCGTCATCATGTTTCGAATGGGGTAGAACATGTGCTAACGTCGCGCGCAGAGCCCATCGCGCCGCCCACCCAGAGCAGTACCCTATCATGGAAGATGTAAAGAAGCTGTATCCTGCATTCGAAGGGATCGAGACCAAGATGACTCCCACAACTGTGCATCTTCAAGTGTATGATGGTGCGTACCTGCTTGGAACGTTGTTTCCTTTTCCAACGCAAGGCGGTCATATTATTAGATGCTGCCCACGTCCTACCTCTCATGTTCAGCGCAACCACTCCCGCAAAGTACTGCTACCGCGCCATCGCCACATTCATAAAGCACGTGACGGGCTTGCCGCCAACTGCTGCATTGCAAAAGCGCAAGCGACCATCAATACAGGTTCTGAATATCGTTGCTGCAGATACAGTCACCTCCCCCACAGTGCTATCGCCCGTAGGTGAGGATGAGGGACCGCCAGCCCCGCCGCAAGCCGAGGAGCGTCCGCCACTCAAGTCCAGCGCATTCTCTCAAGTGACTTCTACTCTTCGTCGAGGAACTTCTCTATTCTCGAAGTCGGCAAGGAGCGACTCGGACGTCGCAGGGCCCAGATTTGGCGGCACAGAGCCACACGCGGACGAGGATGTCTTGGCTGGAGACCCTATCGTATATCACGACGGATGGGTAAGAGCCATATTCTCTCATTCCAAAATCTCCAACCCTGATCCCTATCAAAGGCGAATTCGCCACAGAACCGGAGTATGATCCGCGAACGAGTGGCGATTAATGGTGCCATCCGCCCTCTGGAGGACGAGAAGGACCTCCCTGCGCTGCAAATAGCCCCAGAACTAGTCGGCAAGATCTCGGAACGCTGGATCTGGCGATACCTCGCAGGTACGGAGCGGCACGAAAAGAAGTACACCGTGCGCCTCCGCGACATCGCACGGCGGCGCGAGCGCGCTGCTGCCGCCGGCGGGAAGGACCTCACGCAGCGCGTGGCGCAATTGCAGCAATACCTCGCGCAGCGCGACGAAAGCGACCAACGCGCGGTGCTCGACTCGACCGCGAGCTGGAGCCTCGCTTGGGCGCTCGACGGCACGGAGCGCCCGCCTCCGAGCAGCATCGTGGCGCGGCGCGATACCGCCGAGGCGTTGCGCCTCGCGCGCGTCGCAGATCAGGCGATCTACGACCCCGAGCATGCGCTCCGCGCGAACAACCTCTGGAGCGCCACGCTGAACTTCCTTACTGCGTCGCCGGAGAAGCCGAGGCGGCGTGAGCGGGCGGTCGGCGAGGGCCAGCGTAGCCGCGCGCGGGCGGGTGCGTTTTGGAAGAGGCAGGAGCTGAGCTCGGGTAGTCGGCCGCAGGTCGCGGTGTAGTTGGGTTTCAGTACGCGTATCTGGCTTCTGCGATTAGAAGTTGTGGGCCCTTTTTTCTGTTTATAATGTACTAGAGGTATGGGTGCTGGTTATTTTTCCGGGGTTTATGCCAAGACTTACTTTTTCCTGGTCGATTCTACAGTATTTACCATGTTGATGTCTGTGCTATCTAATCTCTTGGGCATTACACCCCGTGAGCGCTGCGTGCTACTCAGATCGCTCGTCCACAATCGATGTGACTACTGCTCAACCGCAGCCTCCATTTGGGGCGCAAGGATATACATCGGTGCATCGGATTCATTCCGCCACGTCGGTGTGGATTCCGAGGATCATCACGTCCGAGGCGGGCCTTCGATCCCAGGCCGGAGAATCCGCGAAAGTGTCGAACCCAAAGCCCAGCGCCGCGCCGCCTTCGCAGTTCCGCTAGTATATCGTTCTATGCGTGACCGTATTCTCCGCGCCGCCCAAGGTCCCGTGGGCACACCTCGCGCATCGAGCGTCCCATCCATTCTGCCGCCATCAGCAATGGTGTTTATTTAAGGGTCGTCTGGGTGGCGATGAGCTTCCAGTGTTTCAGCAACTACCCCAACGGGTCCGCATTCGCCATGGTATTCGCCCTTGCTCTCAGTGTTCTCGGTCTCGCGGCAGCTGCCGCAGCCCAGACCATCACTGGCCAATATGACTGTCTCCCTGCGGGCACTTTCACGCTGTGCCAGAACTTGTGGGGCATATGTGCGTGCCGCGCCCTCGCCGCTGTGCCTTGCTCATGCCTGTGTTGACGTCGGCTGTTTCTGTTCAGTCGCGGGCGTGGGCGGGCAGAATTCGACTCTCGTCAGCACTCAAGGCGATACTATTTCCTGGGCAACCAATTGGACGTGGGCGAACGGGCCGAACAACGTCAAAAGCTGTGCGTCGGTTTCGTGGTGTGCTGAGCCTATCGCTAATACCTCTGCATCCATACAGACGCAAACGTACTTTCCAACACAGCACTTGGCGTTCAGGTAATGACACCTATCTCATAGATGATGCCTTGACTTTTCTTAATGATATGAACTTGCTTTCATGAAGCTTGGTAACGTCGCTTCCGCTCCCACTGCCTGGAACTGGACCTATATCACCGAATCCGAGGGTATTCGCGCTGATGTCTCGTGCGTCGATTTCGAGTTCTCTTCGCCGAGTACCTCAGCCGACTTGTGAGATTAGGTACGATATCTGGTTCGGTGTTGCTCCTCAAGGCACTGCCGCGACTTCTGCGTCCTCCTATGAGATGTAAGCACCCTCCGAGGCGCTCCTCTGCCTCAGCGCGCTAACCGAATATTTCACAGCATGATCTGGCTCTCCGGCCTCGGCGGGTAAGCGGCTTTTCACCCTCTTGCATTCAGGTCGAAGAATTGACATAAGGCCCTGTTGCTAGAATCCAGCCCGTCGGCTCGCAGATCACGACGGCAACCCCCGTTGGCGGACACACCTGGAACCTCTGGAAGGGCCCGAATGCGAACTGGGAGGTCTTCTCGTTCGTCTCGTCCACAGGCAACATCAACAACTTCCAGGCGGACCTGAAGGACTTCTTCGGTAGGCGCTACCGATCTCGTCTCCATTCGAACGTGTGCCTGACCAGGCGATGGGCAGACTACTTGGTCAGCGAGCAGGGCGTCGCGTCGACGCAGGTGGGTTGCTCTTCCGTTCTTTTATTTACGTGCTGTGGGCTGATTTAGTGGCGTTGAAGTACGTGCAAGCGATCCAGACCGGCACAGAGGCGTTTACTGGCTCCGCGAGCCTCTCCATCGACAGCTTCAGTGTCAGCCTCAACGCGAACTAAGATAATCACATGCGCATGTGTTACGGCGCACCGCACATGCGCCGTATCTTTGCCCGTATCTCTGTAATGTTGCAAGAATAAACGAGTTTATGAAGTGTGATTCGTGTTGAAGGGATCGAATAGACTATGACCTTCAACGCGAGGGTACGGGGAATACAGTATTAGATGTCTATTGAGTTGGGCTTCTGTCCGTCCTCTAATCTTGATCATGCTGCAGGTGAAGGCTTGGCTGGCGCTGGCTCGCTGCTCTGAGGCTCTTCATCCTTCAGCAGCACCTCGTCCGCGTGCTCGGTTTCGCCGTGTTCCTCGGTCTCCTCGGGATTGCCATTCTCGGCAGCTGACTCGACGATATTCTCGTTGGTTGCTGCAGTGAGCTGCGCCGCCATGAGTGCGCGGAAACGCGAGCCTTCTTTCTGGGCCTGTGCGAACGAATTATAATTAGCCCGCGAACGTGCGAGGTATTAAGGCGCCCATGAGAGCGACTCACGAGTTGACGGTATGTTCCAGTCTCGGTGACGCGTCCGTCTAAACAGATGAAATAAGTGTCCGCGACTAAGAAAGAGTAGACCTCTTGACGTACCCTCAAGTACAACTATCCGCTCAGCCCTAGCGATTGTCGAAAGCCGATGCGCGACAAATAGACACGTTGTATGCCGTGAATGAAGGATCTTGTCGATCGCATCGTTTACCTTACACACAGTCAGCATGACCCAAGCTGCATTTTTGTACATGTAAACGTACCCGTCTTTCAGCTGATGCATCCAGGGAGCTCGTCGCCTCGTCAAGCGCCAAAATTGCGGGCTTCTTGAGCAATGCACGGGCAATGGCGAGGCGTTGGCGCTGTCCGCCACTCAAACTCAACCGGCCAACTGGTATTCCCCATTGTCAGCATACAGTATGCCAGAACTTGCTGCGTGGGAAAGAGCGCTTACTATGGGTATCGAAACCGTCAGGCAGTCCCCACACGAACTCGCAATTCGCCTCGCGTGCGGCGGCCTCGATCTGCTCCCTGGTGGCATCCTCGTTTCCGTATGCAATGTTCGATGCAATCGTGCCGGTGAATAGCACGGGGTCTTGCGGGACGACACCGATGATGTTACGCCATGATTCGGGCGTGAATTCCCGGATGTCTGCGATAGGAAGTCAGACCAGCTCTCGTCTATTAGAGCTTCTGTGCAACACACCCTGCCCGTCGAAAGTCACCTTTCCCCGAACAGGGTCGTAGTACCTCAACAACAAGGAGTGCACCGAAGACTTCCCGCTTCCGCTCTTGCCACTGCCAAGGAACAGTCCATAAGAGCGATGGAAGATGGATAGGCCTGGACGCACACGATGGCAACACTCTCGCCAACCTTGACCTCGAGGTTGAAATCCTTCAGCACCTCGACCCCGCGGCGTGTCGGATAGCTGAACGCGACGCCCTCGAAACGCAGCGGCCCCGACCGCGCCGGGTCCAGGGTGATTCCCGCGCCAGGCTGGATTGCGGGTCGCCTGTCAAGGAGTTCGAAGATGCGCGTCCCAGCGCCGACTCCGCGCATGATGGATGCCTAGGATCCGTTGTTAATGATTACGGTGACGTTGAAAAGTATGTGCTTACGAAGAAGGATCTAGGGTGTAATCATACCATGTGAGGGACAGGTCGAGGAGGAGCAATGTATGGGACGGCACCCACGTCAACATCTGCAGGCCACTGCCCACATAGACAGTGTACATAAGAAGGCTAGTGAGGTCCCCCACAGAGATCTCCCCGCGGCTTACGAGCGAGCCTCCTATATGCATAGCCAGTCAATCCTATGCAGAAACGATCAGTCATTCAACGAACCGTAGCCCAACAAAGCCAGCAGCGCCACGTTGCCACTCCAACCAGTGCTGCCAAAGAAGATGCCGCTAGCGACTGCCTCGCGCCGAGCGAGAGTGAGAACGCGGTCAACACGGTTCGAAAACTTCTTCTCTTCATATGGCGCAGCATTGAAAACTTGAACGGTGCGAAGAGCAGCGAGTGACTCTTGTGCAACCTAAACGCGGCGCTTAGAAACAGGATAAACTATCTTGGCGTCAAAAAGTTACCTTTGTCATATCTCCAAGCGCTTCTTGCGTCTTGTTTGACAATTTCTTCAGGTATCGCCCATAGAAGACCTGCCTTGAGTCGTGAGCACACGCATTTATGGAGGCGAACAAAGATGCTAACCGCGCCGAGCGAAATGGGAGGAACAATGGCAAGCATGAGGAAGGTGAGATGCGAGGAGATGTACAGCATAGCGCCAACTGCCTCCATCGTTCGGTGCACATACAGGGAAGTTGATAGAAAGGTACGTACGTCCAGCAAACGACATCACAACAGCGCGAAGACCGTCCGAAAGATTCTGGGTAACGCTTCAATCCTAGGTCAGCGTGATGTCATACGGGGTGGCCCGGTATTGTCACCTTTCTCCAACGATGCTGCTGTCAACGCTTAGCCGGCTGAGCGCATCGCCTTCTCCACGTTCGACGAATTCAACTTCCTGCCGAAGCGTTGCCGCATAAGTCCTCTCTCGTAACCGGGCGACGATCCGCTGGCCTGGGCACAGTATAAGACGTTGACCAGACAAAGCAGTGTATTCTGACGCACCAGACATGCGCATCAGGAACGCGCGCCCAGCATTGCAAACGCCGCCAATAGTGAACACAAGAAGAAGGCCAATGCTCGCTTGTGTTAGTGATAGACCATATGGTATCGTCTGTCGGTGGAGGTATGGTAAGTAGCTGACTGAGCCAAGACCAAGGCACAGGCATACCGGATTCGCAGTCGTAAAGTAGTCGATCAACTTCCCAACAGTAAAAGGGATGCTCATCGACACGGACGACGAAACCAGTAACAGCCCGATGGCGGTCGTCAGTGGACGTCGCTCCGGTCTCGCAAGCGAGACAATTTTGCGGAACGATGACGAGGTGGACTTGCCATCGCCAGACGTGACCGGCGATGGAAGGAAGCGGGAGAAGATGGAACGGCGTGCCGGCGGCGGCGCTGACGAAGGCGAAGAAGGCGGTGACGGTACGGATTGAGCCGGGGGTGTGCGGGTGACCGCGCTCATTGTGAACCCTCGCGTGGCGTACGCGGGCCACGGTCGGTACCTCCCACTCGCTGACGAGTGCGCGAATGAGACGCGCATGGAGGAGGCCCTCCGCGCACTGCAGGGACCTGCGGACACAGCAAGGCCGCGCAGGTGCAACCCGAGCATGACGCGTTACTCCGAATCCGATTCAGACTTGCTCGTCGTTGAGTCCGCGTGCGTGCACGTTTGAGGCCAAACGCCTTGACACCTTGAGGGCGGTCTGTTGGAAGAAGGTGAACCCCGAGAGATACTCTCGCGTAGGAGGAGACGGTGAGAGTCGAGGAGAGGGCGATGAGAGAAAGAAAGTCGGGCTAAGCCCGGAAGCCGAACCGCGCCTGAATGCTCCCGGTGCATACGTAATATTCGTTGCGTAAGAAGACCATCCCATCACTGCCCACGAAGAGCGGCGCATACGTTCGAACGCTCGATGCCAGAAATACATCCGAAAAAATACATGATTGTATGCATATCGTTACAGTGCATGGGGTAATCGAATAGTCGATCAAGAAAGGAGCAAACGCAAGCTCCCCGAACCTACAACTACCGTTCTACGTCTATTATCTTCGATGTGTCCATTATGTAGCATCGTAGATTCATATGAACCTACATCCAAGCCAGACGCTGGGGACGACCCGTTGGCCGATCTCATCACGAGCTGTCACCGCCAGCAGCCCATCGGATAACCGCTAGGCGCAACATGTTGATATGCTCGTTCTTCATTCCTTTTTCCCGAAGTTTCCCGACGCGAAGGCGAAGGAGCCCGTAGCGGTTGTTGATCGCCATCCGTTCCAGCACAGGTAAAATATCTGTCTCTGGCAGGTGATAAAAGGAGCAAAAGCTCCTGACGGACTCCTTTCCGTCAGGGCCCCTTGGCAGGATCGAGGCTGGAAGAAGGGAATCGGTGTCCTTGTACTCCGATAGCACTTCCTCAATATCTTTGCTCGACATCTGCAAATGAGACCGATCCAGTAAGCAAGCACGACCGACGAAGATGCAGAGACGCATTTAGAGGAACTAAGGGCACAAACCTCGCTAATAGGACGGGTCCTGGTAGCTTCAACCACGGTAGAACTAGCAGAAGAGACGATGGATGGCGCACTGACGTATATAGACGTAGACGGAGGAGTCGAACCGGATGGAGCTGTGAACAAGGTGGAGACAGCTGAGGAGGTAGACGTTTCATCAGGGGCCGTGTGGTAGGAAACAGTATCGCTGTTTGTGGGCGACTGAGGTCTGAGAGGTTGTGCATTCGATAACGCGTTTGCGTCCGATGACTCGGGTAAGCTACTCGGCTCGGCCAAGGTTTCTGCATATGCTGCAGACGCAGCCCGTTCTTTTGAGGCTGTGTCTCCGGTGTCATTAACCGGGGGAGGCTTGAACGAGATGACGAAGGTCAACAGCGGCGTTTCATGCACCACCTCGAACTTGCTTTGCATTAGGTGATTATTTGGCCTGTAGTAGTTATTGTCTGCGATACACTGATTAATTCCGTTAAGGAAAGTACTCACGACATGTATCCTGGTCCGTCATTTGGGGTCGGCTCAGCCACGATAACAGGTGCAAAGCCCAGCCGCTCTGCTTCCCTCGGCAGTTGGAAGAGGTAGTGGAACCGTATCTCAACCCTTGTCGTCTGAGTATGTTCCGAATCTGTATATATTTCGTGATCCATATGAAGCACTTGGGGTTTAGAAGCTGCCTTACGGTCTTCCTGAAGACTAGGAAACTTCAGCACGTTACCACAGCCTATATTGTGCCAAGCCTTTGGTTCACGCGCAACCAACCATTTGCCGAGGTGCTTTTCCCCAATGGATACGTCCGCACTAGCTTCAAGGACTCCATAATTGCGAATGAATAGTTGGTATTCCTAAGAGCGGCTCATAAGCGCGGGAATCTAAGATATGTACTCCGGAATCTTACCTGATCTGGTGCACCGGCGAAGGTGATTAAAACCTTGCAGCCACCTGCGGTTTCGTGGACTCTCTCCGGTTGTCCTTCTGGCCTGAGTTCGCTGTTTTCGGATATAATGCAGAGAGCGAAAGCACATTCCTCGACGGCATATTCAGGTTCGTGATGCTCAGCACTTGAGACACAAGACATAGGTTAATACACAAGGAGAAGACGAAAGACGCTGTAGGGACAAAGGGAAGGAGCTCATCTTAGTTCTCGAACTTATAGCGAAATGGTTTACATCTAGACAACAGGCATGAACATAAACAGGACAGTGATTTGGACACAGCCCATTGCAAACATAGAGACGTCGCAGAGGTATAAAATCACGAGCGATGCGCGGTGAAGACAGGAAAATGACAACACCGAATGGAGAAAGGCTCCGGCGAGCCCCAGAACCTCTAGCAAAGAGCGACCCAATACAGGGTTAGAGGGTTAGAGTTGAAGATGTCAAGCCAAAGATGCCGAGTAGGACAAGACTCTGATGCCAGATGATAAGAGGTCTTCGCCAATCAGTGAATAGAGATGGGCAGTGTGACATTCCGAAGCACCGAAGTGGTTAGCCACCATCATGCCTTCCATACACTAGGACAAGCTGACAAGTACGGGCAGTCGCTTGGTTTCTAAAAGGGTCAGATACAGTCGTGAACCCCTCCATGCGGTCTTGAAGGCCTTGACGTGGCCAGATGCAACAATACAGAAAGATGTCTTGCTCGATCCCATCAAAATGAGCCGAGCCGAGAGATCCATCACCGCAGTCAAGTCTACCGTATCGCCTGTTAAGCTGCGCTTATGGGCCCGTGAGATACCCAGGGTATCGTATGCAACTTTCCTGGGTGGTCGGATAGGCGGTTGCCATATCTAATCTGCAGTGAGCGAGCGAGTGACGAGATAGCAACGTACCGAAGACGAGCGCGCTCAAGTGACGAGCGCGAGCTTGGTAATAACACCCGATAGAAGTATAGACGCCATGCAATATGGGAATTGTTCAAGCGTCTCGGAGGCTAGGGACGAGGCCACGCAGGTGTAGGGCGCATGCTCTCTGGCAGGTTCCAAGTACCACTTGCTGCGGACATCGAGCGCTCATCACGGTTTCGCTGTCAGAGAGTCGCTCCCGTATCTCCCAAAGTATCCCTGTTATTTGGGATGGAATTAGTAGAGGGAGGAGCCTTTCACAGTACGACAGTGGTGGTCAGCAGCCTGAGTGGACATTTCCCCGCGAGGTTCGGAGAGAGGTTCGGAGACCGAATGCCGCCGGCCGGGATCAGAGTCCGCTCCGGACTACTTTTTTTAAATTTTTATCTGCATTTGTATACCGCAGCAAGTGATGCTACACTAAGACGCGATCGTCGAGTATCTACGACAGTTATGGGTCGGGGATATGGTTATGATCTAGGTATGTACATATGAATAAGATATGAGTGCTGTGCCGGGAAACGGTTGCGGGTGGTACCGCTCCGGACTGCTCTGAAAGGAGAAGGATCACGACCGCGAACAACCGGCCCGCCAGTGCCCACCTCTCAGTTGTCCAGGCCTAGGCCTACCATGCAAATACCAAAACTTGGATCAGCGCCAGTCTGTCTTACATTCATCAGGGTAAGGATACATAACGGGAATACAGCGTAATTGGGGTACTTGTGTCCAGGCATCATACATAGATCCAGGCGATAAATAAGG
Source organism: Gloeopeniophorella convolvens (assembly GCA_022496205.1). Classification (NCBI taxonomy): domain Eukaryota; kingdom Fungi; phylum Basidiomycota; class Agaricomycetes; order Russulales; genus Gloeopeniophorella; species Gloeopeniophorella convolvens. The sequence continues at coordinate 2,521 of WTXD01000303.1, read as the reverse complement.
CAACGTCAGAGCCTGAACTTTCACGGTCACGTATCTGGCATCATGATACGCAAGGATGCAACCTTGCATACCGTGTCAATCGGCTTATGGCTTGGAATCGGACGAGAATCGGGCTACCGCCACGCGCAGCATGTTGACAGACCTGAAAGCCATACCATGCTGGCTCAAGTCGCGAAGGTAAAGCCTAGAGAGGTTGAGCGCGCTTTTGATGTTCATTTCCGCCAGTACAGGTAGAATGTCGTCAGGCAGCTGGTACCTGCGGCAGAAATCATCGATGGGGACCTTGCTCCAGGAGTGCAGCGAGAGCCTTGCGGGGACAAGGAGGTGAGAACTCTTGTGTTCCGATAACTCATCGTCGAGTTCAATATCTGACATCTTAATCGAAGTATGCCGTGTCATGTAAAGCTCAGGTGAGCATAAATGAGCCTTGGATACGGCGACACTAACCTCACTGATAGAATGAGAGCTGACTGCAGAGCTGCTTTCGGAGGATGTCGAGCCTACTGGGGATCGCGCCTCGCTAGCCCGGGGCCCGGCGTGGTTAGTGGGTAATACGAATCCCGTTTCCAGTGCAGGCAGTCTCTTCGACGCAGGGGTTTCCGATGCAGGCGGAGTAGGTACGATCGGCGCTGTCATGGACACCTCGCCATATTCCGGAGGCTTGAACGAGAGAACGAGATTCAGAAACGGTGTGTCCTGGATCATCTCGAATTTGCTCAACATTGTATCGTCGGTAAGTCTGCAAAAATGAGTCACCGTTCACGACCCGCTAGTGGATCCTGCCGGTATGGATAACTCACGCAATGTAGCCTGGGCCATCATCTGAGGTTGGTCGGCGCACTCTAACGGGTGTAAACCCAGCCTTCCCCGCCCCCTCTGGTAATTTGAGGAGATAGCGAAACTGTATCTCGATGCTGGTGGTCTCGGCTGCCTAGGCTCGGGGAAATCTTTTTCCAGTTCCGTATTAATGGGCTTTCAGTAGTTAAACGTACAAGATCGCACCTGTCTCTCGAAGACCAGGAAATCTCAGGACAAAGCCGCAGCCTATGTTGTGCCACGCTTTGGGCTCACGCGCGATCAACCACTTTCCGAGAGGAAATTCATCGACCATAATGTCTGCACTCGCGTCGAAGACGCCGTAATTGCGTACAAACAGCCGATATTCCTGAGAAGAGACCATCAGGAGGAGAGCTTGAAAGTTAGGGCATTACCGTCTTACTAAACCAGGCGATGACGCGAAGGACACAGAGACCTTGCAACCCCCTTCCACATTGTGCGCTAGTCCTATGGGTGCCTCTGGCTTGAGCTCTCCTTGTTCGGAGATGACGCAAATGGATAGGTTGCATTGATCGAGAGCATACTCTGGCTCATGCTTCACAGCGGATGAAGTGAAAGGCATAGCGTAGTCGGTGACCGGCGAGAGGAGGGCTCAGGGACGTTGTGCGGCGGAAAGAGCGGTCATAATAGCGTCCCATGGTACATACAGTAGGTTTATATATCGACAGGATGCATGGACCCGAGTAGGAACTGGGGTACGCCACAGCAGTGCAGAATCACAAGGGAGTTACAGCGTACCTTCCGTGCTGGAGTTACGCTGCTACGAAAAAAGGTTGGATGGGACTTCCGGATCAAGAAGAGGTGACGTTTGAAATAAGCCATGTCCAAAGTATACAGTCATTGCAGAGCTCTGACGCGTCTGTGAAATCCACTACAGATCATAGAGAGAGACCAACCTCGCGGTTTCTAGATGATGGGTCAGTGCATCAATAGGTCATGAGCGATTCCGGAGGGAAAGACAGCAGCCCCACGCACCTGATCCTCGTCGATGCGATTCCAACAAAAGCGACTGCGGTGGCCGCGTTAAGAGAACCCAGAAGTTCCGTCCCATAACAGTAGCCTAATAAGAAAGGCAGACACCCAATATGCTTCTGGCGGGAGAGTGATTGCTGCCCATGGATGAAGTTACAGTATATTCAGGGAGTTATCGCTTCCTGTAGGAGCTGTGCGGCGTTCCGCACTCATTAGCACTGTTAACGTTGAAGTTAGTGACTGGAAGTTACGTCGACGAGTCCATGCCGGCAGCGCTCACGCGGCACCGGTCTGCGCTGGTCTGCGTCGCGTTGTGCCACGTGGCCACAGCCTATAACAGCAGTTTTCAAATTTCATGGCCCTTTGCCGTTTCGAGCATATAGGGCGGACGTCGAATCCCGGTTTCGGCTTTCATTCCGGGGACCTTTCCCGTAGAAATATTGATTGTAGTGGATAAATAAATAAAGTTCGTCTCACACCGAACAGTTATCGGTTAACCCAGAAAATCTGCAGTAACCTCATGATAAGTAATTCCCGGGAATCACACCATCGACTTATCTAAATTCTCCGCTCCGAGTCGCCTGTGTGTCTACAGGTGACAGGGGCCGTGAAATATGAAAACTGCTGAAATAGCTGTGCCAACGCCCATTGCCGTCTTGCTGCGAAGATTCAGACTCAGTCGCCGCACTGTCGTCCGCCGGTCAGCCAACGT
>WTXD01000302.1:0-12961 GCA_022496205.1 Gloeopeniophorella convolvens | reverse complement strand
CTTACAGCCCCTTTCAAGCTGAGGACGACGCCCTTCATCACTTAGCAGCCCATCGACTTGCTCTAGCAGCAATTGAAGACCCCGTTCCTTCCGTGCTACCCCTAATTGACGCACCCCAACGCGTAGTTGTCACGGACACGTCTTTTCGAAGGATTCCTGGACCATCTAGCAGGCTTGAGCCCTCACTGCTAGCTGAGTAATCGAAGAAGTGCTAAAAGTACATATTCCACGGGAATTATTTCCTTTGCATTAGGTGCAGGCTTACGTAAGCTGCACATGACGGCACATGACTCGTCTTGTGACTCGTCCCGTGGGATACTAGGGTTAGAATGGGCTGGAAGGGCCTAGAGGCCATAGACTTTGGGTTATGACATCATGGTGACGTCAGTAGTCTAGATTGTGCTGCGCATGATGTCATCGCTGAGTGAGCATGACGTAGTGTGGGAAACTGGCTTAGTGAGCATGAGTAAGGTGCATCAGTCAGCACCAAGTCGCTCAGTCAGCAGCTGCGGAGTTGCTTAGTAAGCGCTCCTCTAGTAGTATATAAACCCATGTAGTTGCGCACTTAGGTCCTCAGACTTTCCTCTTGAGGACCAGGTAAGAGTGCCAACAGCCTCTCTGTAGTAGACTACAGTTCTAATCTTGAGGACCAGCTTCTTCTACAGTTTGACTCAGTCGCTGCTGCCTTGCATAAAGGTAGCCAAGTTAGCGATTGCTCCTGTGTTGCTGGTTGGCGCAAGACTCTGCTCTGCGCGAACACCTTGCCGGTTGTCTCAACAACCTTCCTTTTGACCGTACTGGTGTTGTGCAGAGTTGGAGCTCCCGCCACAGTAGTGGTAGGAAGCGGAAAGCACGCGACCTTCATCAACTTTCACACTGTCTTTGCGGGAACAAGCTCTCCAAACCGAAGACGACGTTGTCGAGTGTTCGCACCATGAATGTGAAACAAAATGGGTACGAATTCACACAATAGCAGAGTTTATACAGCGCTAAAAGGACCTGTAGTATCATCTCCGTTGTGTTGAGCTCAGTCATATCCAGAAGGGGTGGAGATGTGCACCGTGCACATCTCTGAGTACTAAGAGATCTCGAACAAAGTGAAATTGAGGGCGCGTGTGAGGATCTAACATCTGAGGAGAAGGTTTTCAACTTGGGCGTGGCAGCAGGACGATCCGATCCTATCTTATCTTATCTATTTCCAAATCGGGACATGTTCCTGATTACGTACTTAGTTAGTCCACAGCCCAGCCCTGCTACGAGAAAAAAGGACCCCCGGTCCGGGGTTCCAATTTCGATACCCCTTGAGTTTACCGGGAACGCCGCTCACATCGATTACGTATCTGTCAGGTTGCATGCAAATATGGCCTTGTATACGTATTCTTGCCACCTGAGATACGTTGGGGAGGGCGTCCTCCAGTAGTATAAGCCATTCTAACAAAGCGGCGATTCACGAAATCGATGACAATGAAGGGAGGGCCGGGGAGGCTCGATTACATAATGACGGGCAGCCTATGGCGAGATGATTGCGCACGCTCTCGACCTCGAGTGACAGAATTGCTGCAATTACTCATGTAGCGCTCCGCCTTCTTCTTTCCAACACCACCACCAACGACCATGTTCGCGGTGCGCGCCCACGTACGCGCCCGCGCACTCGCGCGCAGCTTCACCTCGCAGCCCGTCGACGGCTTCACCGGCGCCGTCGGCAACACGCCCCTCGTGCGCCCCACCCGCACTCCCAGCCAACTGACGCGCTAACTCGGCGCGCGCGGACACACAGATATACCTCAAAACCCTCTCGGAACGCACGGGCGCGAAGATCTACGGCAAGGCGGAGTTCCAGAACCCCGGTGGAAGCGTCAAGGACCGCGCCGCGCTGGGCGTCGTCGCAGCCGCCGAGGCAGACGGGCGGTACGCGCCTCCCTACGCTGCCCTCCCACCGCCCCCGCTGACCTCCCTGCGCAACAGGCTACAGCCCGGCGGCACGGTCGTCGAGGGCACCGCAGGCAACACGGGCATCGGGCTCGCGCACGTATGCCGCGCGCGCGGGTACCGCTGCGTGATCTTCATGCCCGACACGCAGTCGCGCGAAAAAGTCGACCTGCTGCGCATGCTCGGCGCCGACGTGCGCGCCGTGCCGGCGGTGCCGTACGACGACGCGCGCAACTACAACCACCAGGCGCGCGACTACGCCGCGCGCACGCCCGGCGCGGTCTGGACGGACCAGTTCGACAACGTCGCGAACGCGCAGGCGCACTACGCGAGCACGGGCCCGGAGCTCTGGGCGCAGCTCGGCGGGGAGGTGGATGCGTTTGTGGCGGCGACGGGCACGGGCGGGACGCTCGCGGGCGTCGGGCGCTACTTGAAGGAGCGGAGCGACGGGCGCGCGCAGGTGTGGCTTGCGGATCCGCCGGGCAGCGTGCTGCACAGCTACGTCGTGAGCGGGGGCGCGCTCGCGGAGCGCAGCGGCGGGTCGATAACCGAGGGTGCGTGCGTGCGTGCGGGCTTGCGTTTGCGCTGACTCGGGCGGCGCGCGCGCAGGGATCGGCCAGGGCCGCGTGACGGCGAACCTCGCGACGATCGTCGGGGCGCTCGACGGCGCGCTGCACATCGCGGACGCCAAGTCGCTCGCGATGGTGTACGAGCTGCTCGACGGCGAGGGGCTCTACCTCGGCGCGAGCTCCGCGCTCAACGTCGTCGCCGCGTACGAGCTCGCGCAGAAGCTCGGGCCCGGTGCGTCCCCTCCTCCTTGCGAGGGCGGCTGTGCTGACTTTGGCTGGACGCGCAGGCAAGACGGTCACGACGGTGCTGTGCGACGGCGCGTACCGCTACCAGAGCCGGCTGTTCTCCAAGACGTGGCTCAAGGAAAAGGGCCTCGAGGACGCGGTGCCGGCGCACCTGAAGAAGTACGCCGTGCTGGACTGAGACCGCCGCCGGCTGAATCTCTCGCACATCTGGGGCATTCTTTCATTGCAATGCATGGCAATATAATATCATCGTGGAGTCCGTCCGAAATATGCGCGCGTGTATGGATACCAGTGCGATGTCAAGAGAGAACGGGGTAGTGCAGTATGGTGTCTAGTCGCTCTTCTTCCATCCGCCGAGCTCAATCGAGAACGCAACGGCAAGCTTGGAGAACTCGAGCATGTGCGAGAAGCTGAACTCGGGCGAGATGTCGATGCGGCTGTCAAACGGCGTGAGTGCCGTGCGTGCACTGGAATCTCTGGGGACGTACTCGTTGCCGGAATGGATGTTCTTGTTCGAGTTCTCGAAGGAGCTCTCTGGGGTCGGGTATCAGCACAGGTACCCACCGGAAAAGGAAGTCGTACCAATGGTGAACGAGCTGCGGTAGCCAGCCTTGTTCCACGATGCACTGGAACGGGGTCAGCGACGCATTAGGCGATATACGACTGGGTCTTACTGGTCGCTGCAGGCGTAGCCGCACTTGGTCTCGACGTAAGGAATATCGAGGTACGCGTCGACGAGCTGCTTGTTGAATGCGGTGACACTGCGGCGGACGTCAGGCGCTGCAACTGATGAACGAAGGATAGACATACTCGGGGTCAACAAAGTCGACGATGATGCCGACCTCCTCCCGAGTGCCGCTCTTGACCCAAGCAGTCATGTCGAACTGCGCATCCGATCAGCACACATACACACACGACGAAGAAAAATCCGGTAGGCACCTGGCTCATCGCAATGACGTTGACGTGCTTGGCCTCGTAGGCTTTTGCGACCGCCTGCGAACCAAGTAGACCGCCCTCCTGCAGACAGATTATGAGTAAGCTCTGCCTTGGGCGGCGCATATAGGGACGCACCTCGGCAGAGTACCAGTGGAACTCGACGTGCTCGACCGGGCGGAAGTTGGACGCGATCAGCGCGCGGTACGCCTCGAGGATGGTGACGGAGCCCGAGCCATCGTCGTCAGCGCCTGCTCAAGCTGGTCAGAAGACGATCCTGGGCAAGCTCGGTATGACCAACCAGGAGCGGGCAAGAATGGCCAGAGGTTGGTCCTATCATTGGTGCAGCGTGAGCGCCTGGCGTGACGGATGTGTGCTACTGCTTACGAGTCCTGGTGGGCGCCAGTGATGACGCGCCCTCATTCGTCGGCGCGGAGCCGTTGATGCGCACGATCTGCGCGCAGGGTCAGGGGCGTGCGTGTGCAGAATGCCTAAGGAAGCACTGACGATAGAGTTCTGGCCCACGAGTGCGGGAACTCGGTCACAGAGATGAGGTGCGCAGGCCCTTGGGCGCGAAATCGTTGGTGATCTGTCCGGGATCACATCAGTCGCACGGACTAGATATATGCTGGTATATGCGGCGCGCGCACCTCGAGGATCTTCTGAGTCAGCCACCTCTGGCTCTCCTGGCCTGTCTGATGGGGCTATGAGTGCGCGCCTAGCAACGGCAGAGGGACGCGTCATACCTGGCTGCGGTAGTCTGCGCTTCCCAGTCAGCACGAGTGTCTAGTGCGAGGGTCGCGGGCACGTACGGCGGGTGCGGAAGCTCGTGAACTCCTTGAGGTTCGCCTGGGGACCCTTGCTCGAGAGCTTCTTGATGACGCGCTTGACGTCCTTGGAGGCGCCCGGCTTGGGGAACCCTGCGCGGGGTCTGCCAGCCGAACACGAGCGTATGCAGGCAGCGCTTACCAGAAGACTGCACCTTCATGGCATTGAGTGCGCCGAGGTCCGCGGCATCCGTGCTTCGAGGTCGTCACGCCTCCGCATAGACGGTGACCAAGCGCGAGTACGCACATATCCATGAACTTCAGGCCCGCCGCCTTGGCCTCGATCTGCGTCCGTCAGCACAAGTCGCAGCAGAAACAGCCACCGCCGCGCACCTTCTCCATCTCGGTCATCCAGACGGGCTCCGCGTCGGGCGCGAGCTGCACGAGGCGCATCTCGTCGAGGTCCCAGCCAGCGAAGCTGCCCTGCGGCTGGGTGAGCTGGAACTGGTACTCGGCGGCATCCTCTACGCGGAGCGCGGCGGGGGACGCGGCAACGGTGGCGGCGAGGTAGACGAGGGCGAGGAGGGGCTGGAAGGACTTCATCGTGGTGAGACGCAGTCCAGCGCCCGAACGAGCCCAGACTCGCGTGTTGCTGCGATCGGGATTTGCCGAGTCGCGTCACAGAGGTGCACGTGATCGACGCGTCGGGCGAGCTCGCTTTCGGTGCCGCCCAAAATTCGAATATATTGTTATTGTTGAACCACGCTGAAGGTGAGCAGAACGGCGACGATGGCGCAGAACCTCGCTCCTTGGATCGCGGAATACCTCGTCGACGTCGCAGAGACGCACGGAGGCAGCCTCGGCGGCGTGCCCACGCACACCAAGGGGAGAAAGGTCCAGCTGCTCGAGGCACGTCGCACCACCCAGCCTCAGACCGCCTCTCACGCGGACATCTCAACCACCGCAGTTCCTCACATTCGGAGACAGCGAGCACGACGACTGCATCTGGGCCGTGGCCTCCGACAAGCACCAGAAGATCGCCGTGCGCTTCTCGCAAGACGCCATCGCGAGGTACATGGCCGAACAGTGCGTCCCGCCCGTCCACCCTTGCACCACCACCCACTCACGCCAGAGGGGCCGCGCGCAGCCAGCAGGACAGCCAGGGCCGCCGCCTGACAGAGCAGCGCTACGCCATCGCGACCCTCAAGCGCTTCCGCCCGCTCTTCCAGCGCGTCCCCACCGGCCGCGGCAAGATGACCGCCGGCGCGACGCTCGCGCTCGCCGTCGACGCCGTCGACGTCGTCGGCGCCGCAGGCGAGCCGGAGTTCGGCTCGGCGCGGCCGCTCGACATGCACGCGGACATCAAGGAGTGGATGAGCGGGCTGCGCGCGGGCGGCGGCGGTGGGTAAGCGGGCGCCTTATGTGTGTTTGTTTAGTGGACGGAGTGTGACGCTGCGCTGCGCAGGAACGTCCTCAAGCTGCGAAAGGCGGAGACGCTTGCGCTCGAGCGCGGTGAGCCGGCCCCCGCGGACCCCGCGCGAAGTACCAGCGGCGTCCCGGTCGCGGAGCGGGAGGCGCGCCAGTCGGCGGAGAAAGACGCTGCTGAGTCCAGGCAGGGGCCCGCCGTTGCTATCGGGCAGGAGGAATGGCGGCAGGTTGTCCCCTTACACCCTCCACATCTGCGTCGTTGACCTCCACGTCCAGTCCCTCGCCAAGAAGCCCCTGCGGTTCTACCGCCGCCCAGCGGCCAACGGCGTCCAGGGTGAGCCACGTCCGCCAACTCTGCCAGCCGGCCTCGCTCACTCGGAACGCAGCCTCCAAGCCACCACCAGCCGCCGCGCCGACCAACGAGACCCCGATCCTCTTCTCCCCACTGAAGCGGAAGCGGAAACTCAGTGCGCAGCCGCAGCGTCCAATCTGACTACGTATTTTGGCTTACGGGAGCGGAGCGCAGGCAAAGGCGTGCTGGACCTCGACAGCTCCCAGCCGCCTGCACCCACCCCCGTGGCAGCGGCCCCCGCATCCCCAGACGATGCCGCCCCGCGCACACAGCCGCGCCAGACGACGCCGACCGACTGGGCCTCGAGCCCCGCGCCCTCGCGCGTCCGCTTCTCCACCAGCCCCGAGCGCAGGAGCGCGTCGCCGCAGTTGCAGCCACAGCCCTCGACGCCGCCCGTGCTCACGCCCTCCCAGCCCCCTTCGCCCGCGCCCGCGCCCGCTAAACCACCCACCCCCACGCCGTCGCTCGACCCCCACCCGGCGGCGGCGGCAGAGGCGTCGCTCCCCGCGCCGACGCCCGCGCAGCGCCCGCGCACCACGTCCCCCGCGCACACGCACACACACACAACTGCGCCGTCCCTCCCCCGACGCGTGCCGCTGCCCGCCGTCAAGCGCGCCAGCGCAGCGCGCGGCGAGATCCTCGTGCCCGGCTCGGACTCGACGGGCAGCGGCACGCAGCCCCGCGCGCCTCCCCCGCCGCCGGACACGTCGCCGGGCCCGGCGCGCGTGGACGACACGTTCGCCGCGGCGTCCAGCCCCGCGCGCGCGCCGCCGGGCGAGCTGAGCCGCATGGCGCAGCACGGCTCGCACCCGCCGCTGCAGCCCCCGCGGGGCGGCGCCTCGCAGCTCCCGCCGTCGAGCCTCCCGCCATCGAGTCTCCCGCCGCAGACGCAGACGCAGACGCCCGCGCGCTCGACGACACTGCTCGTCGACGAGACGCCCGCGCCGCCGCGCAAGCACCCGCGCTCGCCGAGCCCCGCGCCGGCGCCGCGCAAGCGCGCGCGGTGGCCCGACGCTCCCGAGCCGCGCGCGCAGGGGCACGATCCCGAGCTGCTCGCGCTCGGGATCGCGGTCGACCTCGCGGACTATGCGCGCGCACCGCCGGCGTGGGGCGCGGACCTGCGCGCGCGCAGCCGCGGCGCGGCGCATGCGCACCCGTTGCTCCTCACGAACGGCAAGCTGGCCGAGATCTGGCAGAGCGTGTGCGCGGCGCGCGGGTGGGCGTAACTCCCCGCTGCATCTTCGATAGCTTATCTCGTACTCTACACTGCGTATCTCTATTCGTATCTATTCGCTGCCCGCCTACTTGCCCCGGTGCCGCCTGAAGCTCTCCGCGACGCCGACGCCCGCCTGGATATCCGCCAAGCAGCGCGCGTCGACCGCGCGCCCGCGCGCCGCGAGGCGCAGCACGTCCCGCTCGAGCGCGGCGGGCACGCACACGACACCGTCGTCGTCCGCGACGAGCACGTCGCCCGGGTGGACCGTGACGGGCGGGAGCCCGCCGTGCTCCGCGGCGCCGGCGTCGTTGACGGTCACGGGCACCTGCACCTCCGCGGCGCGCGTGTACGGCGCCTGCCCGACGGTCGACGCGCCGCGCGCGTACAGCGCAAAGCCCGCCGCGCGGTGCTCGGCCGCGTCGCGCACGCGGCCCGCGACGAGCGCGCCGAGGACGCCGCGCTGCTGCGCGCCGGCGGTCATGAGCCCGCCCCAGACGGCGTTCTGCGCGGCTGAGGGGGCGGCGCGGTGAGCGGGGACCCGCGGCGGACGGGCGGCGGGGGCGCACCGGGCGGGGCGGAGACGAACGCGACGCTGCCGCGCGGGGCGAGGTCGACAAAGTGGCCTTGCAGGCGCGGGGCGTCGGTGTCTGAGGAGAGGACGAGGCGGACGGTGTAGGCGGGCCCGCAGAGGCGCGGGGCGGGGTGGGCGGGGTGCGGGGCGACGCGGTGGAGGTCGGGGATGTGGCCTGCGGCGGGGACGCCGAGCTTGAGGAGGGCGTCGGAGAGCTCGCAGGTAGAAAAGTCGGACTGTGCGATTGTGTCTGGCGGGGGCGGCGTCGAGGACATGGTCGTGGTTGCGGTCAAAGAGGCGTTGGAGTGTAACGCCGCTGCTGCAGCTGATATTAAGAGCGGGGAGGCGGAGAGGCGTCCGTGTTAGATAAGATAAGATAATGCGTCATCCCGGAGATTGCCGGGAGTCGCTGCGGGTGGCTGACGCCGAGCGACACGACGCCGACGACACTTCCGACACCGTCGCCAGCGACGCTGACGCCGACGACGACAGCGACAGCGATAGCGACCACCACCACACACAGCGACCCCGCCATTCACGACCACCCCATGAGCGATGCACGCCGCCACTCCCGCCGCGCCTTCAAGGCCCTCATGCGCTCCCACCGCTTCACCGTCCCCGGCTACGACCTCCCCCTCCGCGTCCGCCCAGTGAGTCCCCTCGTCCTCCTCGCCATCCCCCGCGTCCCCCGCTCACTGCCGCCGCGCGCCAGTGGTTCGCCGTCCTGACGATCCTGATCATGCTCACGCTCGCGCTGCTCGGGCTCACGAACCTCGCCCACGCGCTCCCGCTCAACGACAAGCTGCTGCACTTTGTGTGCCTCGGCATCGCAACCGGGGTGTTCTACTTCATCTTCGACGTCGAGGAGTGAGTCCCCCGCGCACGTCTACCCCGCGTCGCTCACGCACCGCAAGGGAGTACCGCCGCATCTGGTTCTGGCGCCACTCGCCGCTCATCCTCACCGGCGTCGTGTGCTTCCTCCTCGGCGGCATCGCCAGCGAGTTTGTGCAGTCGCTCCTCCCCGTGCGCGCCTGCCTCCCCCCTCTCTCCCCGCCGCGCCGCGCCGCTGACACCCCCGCGCGCAGTACAAGACCTTCCAGTTCGGCGACATCGTCGTGAGTCCCAGTCCCGCGCGCCGTCCCCCTCCGCGCAGGTCCACTCACCCCAGCACAGGCCAACCTCCTCGGCTCGTCCATCGGGCTCTACACCGCGTACCACCTCGAGCGGTACCACCGCCGCCGGCGCGAGGTGCGTCTGCGGCCCCCGCCGCCCTGCCCCTCCCTTCCCCGCTGACGCCAGAGCCCAGATCGCGCGCCTGTACCGCCCGCTCTCCGCGTCTGCGTCTTCGCTCCAGCTCGACGAGGACGCCGAGGACGAGGTCGAGCGCGCCACGCCGCTGCTCCCGCTGCACGCCAAGCCGCCCGCCGCGCCGGGCAAGGGCCGCGCGCGTGCGGGGAGCATCGCGCTCGCGGACGTGTGGGACGAGCGCGAGGAGCTGTTTGGCGTCGGTGACGACGACGAGGAGGATGAGCGCGCGGGGAGCCCGGCGGTGGGTGTGCCAGCGGCGGCGGGCAAGCCGGCCAAGTCGGTGCGGTGGGCAGAGGAGAGCGCGTGAGGGCCCGACGGTGTACGCGTACTTAGACGGCTGCTGCGTATCTGTACTTGCTTTGCGATCGATACAGGGACAACATAAGAGAGCACCATATAATACACAGGATCTATGGATGCGCTACCCCTCGCCGCCTTGCGCCGCTTGCCCCTCCCCGCCGCCGCGTCCTCATTGCGCGCCGCCTTCCACCACTCCCTCGCCCCGCTCCCCGCCCCCGTTGATCCCTCCGCCTCCCGTGGGCGCTTCTCCGCGCCCCCACTCGCGCCGGCGCCCACCTGCGCGCTGCGGATCGCCTCGCGGCTCAGGCACCAGTCGACGTGCGCATTGAGCGCCGCGTTGTCCCCGAACGGCGCGCCGCACAGCGGGCAGCACGCGGCCGGCGGCTCCGCGGGCGCGGTGGGCTCCGCATCCCACGCGTCGAGCTCGACCGCGTCGTGTGCCTCCTCGTCCTCGCCGTCCGCGCTGTCCTCGCCGTCGTGCCGTTCTTCGCCCTCGCCGTCGTCAGCCTGCGCCCGCTTCGACGGCGAGCCGCCCGCGCGCGGCTCGAAGAACTGGCGTGGCAAGCCCGCGTCAGCGCAACCGCCAGCACGACCCCCCGCGCGCGCACATGCACGCACCTTGGCGATGCCGTCGCCCCTTCGGCGCAGATCGACGAGCTTCGTAGCGCGCAGCCCGACAAGGCGCAAGCACAGCGCGCCCTCGGCCGCGAGCATCTCGCGCGCGGCGGCGCGCAGCTCCGCGTGCGCGCACACCGCGCGGCCGAGCGCGCGCGCGCGCGTGCACACCTCGTACGTGTCGCGCTTGTACTTGAGCGTCAGCGTGCGCCCCGCCCACCCGCCGCGCGCCATGTCCGCCGCGAGCTCGGCGACGACGGCGTCGAGGTGCTGCGCGAGCTGTGTGGGGTCGGCGGTCGCTTTGAATGTCCTGCCCGGGGGTGTGGGGTGGGGTGAGCGTACTGGGTGGGAGAGGGGAGGGGGCGCACCGCTCGGCGCCGATGCTCTTGCGCTCGTCGCGCGACCAGGGCTGCACGGTGTTCGACGCGATGCCGAGGTGCGTCTGCAGCAGCGCGTGCAGGCCGAACTGCTTGTCCAGCAGCGCGAGCACGCCGCGGCGCGCGTGGATGTCCCCGCACGTCTGCCGCGCCGGGTCAGTGCGTGCGATCACATTGGCTGGGGGGACGCACCCTGACGCCGATCGAGTCGAGCAGGCGCTCGTTGACGCGCCCGATGCCGGGGATTTTGCGGATCGGCAGGTCGCGCATGAAGGCCTTGATCGCGTCTGGCGTGTGCGCGAGGCGGAACTGCCCGTTGGGCTTGTTCTGCGCCGCGCGAGTGGGTGTTACATTAGTAGGGATGGGCCGTGTGCCGGACACGTACCTTGTCGGAGCATATCTGGGTCGCGTGCAGTGAGCATGTGCTCGGCAGTAATGTAGGAACAGCGCGGCGCACCTTGGCGAGCATCTGAGCACCACAAACAGTGAGCTGGGCAGGAGGCGCGCATTGGACGACCCGCCCACCTTATTTGCGGCGATGCCCGCGCTGACGGTCAGCTTGGTCTCGTCGACCACCCGCTGGCGCATCTGCTGCACACACGTCTCCGGGTCCAGGCCGTGCTCCCCGCAGTACTCCGTGATACTAACGCAGGGCGAACCATATCAGCAGCGCACGGTGCCCCCGGGACGACGGCGGGACTCGCTTTATGTACGCCTCGTCGACGCTCGCGGCGAGCATGTTCGGGTCGTACGTGCGGAAGATGGACATGATCTGGCGGGACACTTCGACGTAGCGCGGCATGTGGAGGTCGACGACGAGCAGCTCGGGGCAGAGCTTCAGCGCGATGTAGCCTGCGGCACGGGGTGAGCACCGGCGAACGCATTGAGGGGGCCGGGGTGCGTACTGGGCATGCCGGAGCGCACGCCGTACTTGCGCGCCTCGTACGACGCAGTGCAAAGCACGCCCTGCCCGACCTGGGACGCTGCACGGTCAATACGGCCGGGCGCGCGAAGAAGGCTACGACGCACGCCGAAGGGTTTGCCCGCGAGGGTCGGGTCGTCGAGCAGCTCGACGTTCGCGTAGAACGCGTCCATGTCGACGTGCACGATGTACTGCGTCAGGTCGCGCTCCCGCTCGATCGCTTCGAGCTATAGAGGAGAGAGTGCTCAGATGCGCGCCGGGGCGGCTTCACAGTTCCGCATGGAATACGCACGAGACGGTCGACCCGCTGCTCCACCTTGCCTGATGCACACGGAATGAGAGGGCCACCGGAGCCCGAGCGCGCCTACGTACCCATGTCGACGCCCCTGACCGCCTCGTCGCGGAGCTTGAGGATGCGCTCGACGCGCGCGGTCACCTCCCTGTCCTTGCGCTTCTCGTTCTGCCGCGCGGTCACGCCGTTAATAGGGACTGCCGCAGGCAAGTCGGAGAAACGCCGAACCTCGTAGAACTTGGAGCCCTTGGACGCCTCTGCGATGACGCGGTTGATCTCGGACTGCTCTGCTGAGAGGCTGCGGCGGCGCGCGTGTGTGTATGAGAGGGGCCGTCGGGCTGCCGTGCCAGGTACGTACCCGGCTTTGGTGGTCGAGGGCCCGGCGAGGCGCAGGAGGAGGCTTGCGGGCTCTTGGGATGGTTCGACTTGCGGTGGGTCAGACGGGTTCATGCAGGCGACTCTCGAGAATTACGACGCTCTTTGTTCATAGTCAAGCGTGGCCGACGCGACCTCGCTGATGTGGTCAGAGTCAACTTGTGGTTGCGCGCGTCACGTAAAACAGCGCTCAGCCTCCTCTGGCGCTCCGAACTGCCAGCACCACGCTCGTAAGTATTCACAAAACACTCAGAACGCCAGAGTCATCAAGTCATTCCCACTCAGCAAAAGCAAAGCATCGAAATAAATTAAACGAAGATGTGCACAACAGATCCCGCCCCGCTACAAGATCTCGTCCACGCTCATATCGCCGCTCCCGTCCGCCAGCGGCGGCAGATGCCTCGCGACCTCTGCGCTGGCACTCCGCGTCCGCGCGGGGTCGACGTTCTGGCTCTGCGCCGCGAACGGCACGCGCGCGACGCGCGTCATGTGCGTGCGCGGCTTGCCCTCTGCAGGCACGGACCTGTACAAGCCCAGCTCGCGGCGGAGGCCCTCGATCTGCGCGCCCGCGGCGTCGCGCTCGCGCGTGACGACGATCAGCGTCTGTGCTGCGTTAGCCGCTCGTCGTTCGTCGCGGGCCACAGCACACGCACCTGCTTCGTCTCTGCCAGCTCGCGGCGGACGCGGTCGAGGTACACGATGCGCTGCGCGGGGTTGGTGTGCCCCAGGATCTCGGCGTTAAACCGGCTGAGCCTGTTGGC
>WTXD01000301.1:0-12995 GCA_022496205.1 Gloeopeniophorella convolvens | reverse complement strand
TCGCGCAGGGCGGGAGCGTCGCGGCGGAGGCCGCGCTGCGTTGGTGGCAGGCGCACGGCGACGGCGCGGCGCTCGGCTCCGTCGTGAGCGTCGGCGGGCCGCTGCTGTCGTACCCCGCCCGCGCGGGCGCGGGCTTGTGCCCGACGCCGGTGCTCGCGTTCCACCGCGCGCCGCCGGGCGCGCCCGCGCTGCCGCGCGACGCGCTGCCGGCGCTGCGCCGCGCGTTTTCGCGCGTGTTGACGTGCGCGTGGCCGGCGAGGGCATGCCGCGCGCGCGGGACGAGTGGCGGCCGATCATGGAGCTCTGGAGCGAGCGCCTCGGGCGCAGGCAGGGCGACGGGCTCTACGAGGTGATGACGGGTGCGGGCCCGACGTGACAGGCACGGGGCAGGTGTAGATCACAGATAGTATCAACGTGTATGTATTCGCTAGGGTACGGTTTCGCGTGCGCGATCTGAAACTGATAGAGGGACTGAGGGCCGTGGAACGTGCTCGGTAGGTACATCAGGAAGCGCAGGATCAATGTCGTGATCCTGAGCGACAGTATTCCAAAAGCGCCCTGTGCCGCTCAACAGAGGTGCGGCCGCGTCTAATATTGCGCTGGTCAAAAGGAGGACATAAGGGCCACGACGCTGCGGACGGTGGTGCGGATACTGGCTGACCTTCTTGGGGGTTCATTACACGAAGCAGACACCCCTAGTGTGCGCTTGGAGAACGGCCGATGTGTGCAGAACGGCTGTACGAGCGCTCGTGCTAGCGACCGGCTGGACTCCGCCGTGGCAATATGCTTTGCGAAATACACCACTACAAGTGAGAAGGAAGTTCCCAGAGGCTCCTAGAGTGGATGCCATTCTTCGTTATCGGAAGGGTCTCCGGCATCTTGCTTCACCGGCGCGTTGGCTGAGCGGGACTGACGGCGGGGTTTCTTATATGGGCCTCTCTTGTTGGGAGCTATAACCGCGCACCTAACGTATTAGCCCGGGACCTTTGTTAACTGACGCAGGGACATACGTTCCGGAGCTTTGGCACCGTCAAAAAAGTTCGCAGCGTCCAGATCATGAAGCGTGGTCATTGTCGAGAATTCATTCACATTAGCCGTGGCAAAGGCCGGGTCTACTTTGAATGGTAAGCGCGGTTGGACATGGAAAATGGATGGCGCTGACGGACTAAAGTGGGAAGAAGGGCCATAGACGGCCTCCAATCGTGACCCGACATTCTGTATGACGCTGGTCCACACCATGGGTAAGTTCTAGCGGATGAAAGTGCCCTGACAAAAGTAGGGCTCACTTGCTATCAGCGAGCCCAGCGGCGCTGACAATGTTGAGAACACTCTCCCATCCAATGGGATTATGTCGATTCTGCGCGCTCTTTTCCGCAATGGGAACATAGGCCGCCAAGGCCGCCAAAACGCGCTCCAAATGGTGTGAGGACACGTCGGCCAGAACGCGCACAGAAGACGGGGGCAGCGCTGCTTCGGCTTCGTCGTCAGTGGGCACTTCAGACTCAGAGTCGTGGACCCGCGCGGAACAGTCGATGGGAACGTGGTCCGGATTGGAAGACGCTAAAAGTAGACTCTGTCTGGCTAGCGAATAGACCTCGTCCTCGAAATCCCATTCAGGGATATGGATATCCCCGGCAAGAAGAGGCCACCGAGTCCAGGTGTCCCGCGGCTTTCCAGGCAGAACGGAAGCTCCTCTAGACGAAGACCGGCGGTCATTGCGAGCAGGTGGCGTAGTTGAGGAGTGCGCATGCGATGCAGAGGCTTCTCCGCGACCGATCTCTTCTTCGTTCACGAATAGTTCTTCCCGCGAGGCATGCTGAGGGTCTGGACGGGTGAGCTGCGCGGAGATATCGAGGGTGTCCGTGGTGCGCAAAACGCGCAACAAGGACGCATATTCCGAGAGTTCTGAATGCAGCGCTGCGGGGACGGCTTTCCTCTTCCCTTGCTTCTCCATCGCGTGTACACGTCGCACCCGTGCGTCGCGGTAGTTTCGGTGCACGGTGTGCGCCGCGGCCATTCCCGATGCACGAGGGCAAGGACACGAGCGCACACGTGAAGCTTGAAGCTTGCAGGGCGTGCGACAGGCTTAGTCATGTGCTGTACAGCTGCCGCACGCCTCAGTTATCCACACGACACCACAGCCGCTCCTCCTCACGCAACTCTCTTATCCAAGTCAAGTACGTTCCTCGTTATCTGGCCTCCCGGCTGATCCTGATGATGGCCTTGTTCTCAGAATGAGAGAGAAGTGGAAGAAGAAGAGGTCCCGCAGGCTCAGACGCAAACGCCGAAAAATGCGCGCCCGTTCCAGTGCGTGCGACTCCGGACTCTACTAGTGCCCGACTGACCGTATCTTGCAGAGTAAACGGCCCTAAAACTGCTAAGCGCACCGATTGGACGGTCGTCTTTTCCCACTACGGGGGATAAGATTACAACAGATCCACATCCCATCCGTTTTGACGGCCGTATTGGTCGCGTGGCTTTGGTGCATGCCTTCCGTCCCGCGGCAGCATCCCCGACTGTCAAGCCAAGTCGGGGTGGTTATTTGGGTCAAAATCATGGTAGCTCATACAGCAATGCAACGTATTCATTGTAACCTTTGCTGACGTGTGAGGCTCCACTTGTGTGTCGCCTGAATGTGTGAGCACGCGGCTGATGCCCCCGTGTGTCTCGCCGCATCAGACTGGGCTTCCTTCTGACTGTCAGATACATTACGGAGATCTTTGCCTGAGACGATTTGACGTCATGCAGACTCCTGTGTGGACTTGCGCTCGCCGCCGTCCCGTTTTCTACCTACTTGTTGGTTTGCTGGACGGTTCCTGTCCTTCTGCGTTCGGCACCATCCCCGATGGTTATTGCAGCTGCGCGTACCTGTTTCTGCCTTGAGATTGGCAAGCTCTTGCTTCTACTCGCTTCTCAATTGCTTTCTGGACCTGTCCGTCCGCCCCAGTTGATGCAGATGATCAAAACAGGCACAGTGCGGCGACGGCCCGGCTTCACTCAGGCGGCGGCTGCGGGGCTCGGCGCTTGGCGCTTGCAAGGCTTTACCTCCTACCAGCATGTCAGCGTAAAGCTGACATTGTCCATACCTGGGTTCCTGGCCAGGTGATCACGCTGTGGCTTCCGGCACGTCCGACGGCTGTCGCGCATTATCGCCCCAAACATTCACTCTGAACTCTGTAATTTCGCGCTGTGCTAAACGTTTCACGCCGTCCACGCCGCGCCTCCCAGCCGACTTCAGTGTATTGACTCGGACCGACTCGGGTGGACATGTGGGCCTCGGGATTCCAACACGCTCGAGCGCTCGGCGCTGCATCATCGATATTGCCTCCCAAAGGCCTTCACGGGCATCGCGCGGCACCATCAGGGCACCCCTCCACAGATGTGTATGTTGTACCGGTTTCGGCGCTGTTGCAGACTGCCATCCGGGGCATTGCGCTTGGGTGAGCCTCGTCACATAATTCCTTTACGAGCTCAATTTATGTCAAGGAGCGGCTGGGAGCAATGCCGAGCAGTGTTGATGCTGTTGTCATTTCTGGAGTGAACGCTGTGTCCCCGAGCCCAACCGCGCAGGCTATGCTGTGGGGAGACGTGAGAAAAATCTCGGTGAGA
Organism: Gloeopeniophorella convolvens; assembly: GCA_022496205.1. Taxonomy (NCBI): domain Eukaryota; kingdom Fungi; phylum Basidiomycota; class Agaricomycetes; order Russulales; genus Gloeopeniophorella; species Gloeopeniophorella convolvens. The sequence continues at coordinate 9,386 of WTXD01000301.1, read as the reverse complement.
ATGCTGCTTCTCAAATGAATACACCAATACGCAGTATATGCATCAAGTGGCGAATATGAGTGTTCAAGCCTCTCGAAGAAGCATAGAAGACTACTCGTTATGGCTCTCTAACTGTGATGCACCATTCATAGTCAAACAAAGCTCACAACTTTGCTAATTATTAACCTTGCACAGTGTCACGCCGTGATCATACCGTTGTTCCGTTTTCATCCTCGGAACCGCACGCCCACGCCCGCCGATAGGACATGTCCCGGCTCTTCCAACCCTGTGAGCAGAGTTTCTCAGGCCAGGGCTTGCAAACCCTCGCGTAATATCGTGCCGACTCTGCGCATCAGGACTGGAGCTTATGATATATTTTCAGCACCATCTCACAAGTTGATCTCCTTGATGACATCAAAAAGGCTCCGCGTCCGGCTTTCACACCTCGCCTGTCCTCATCGAGGTGCCGCTGAGAGTACAAGGGGCAATCGGGGACCGACCTCTCATGCCACATGTGAATGCACGATCGTGTGTCCGACCAGGTCCACAAAGCTTCTAAATGAATTCGCTTGAGCTTAGTCTTTTGACTCATAGGGAACAAGGACTCGGAAAAGCCACTATGTTCTTCGATGACGGCAGCTATCATGACTGGCTTCCTAGCTATGTTTACGTGGAACGTGATCACACGGGGCTCCCTGAGGTCTTGAGCTCCGGTAACCTCGCTCGGTCCTTGCTTATTGATCTCGTGCTTCGAAATCTAGAACTGGCACTTCAGCTAAGGCTCCACGCAATTGACCTCTGGCAAACCCTTTCTTTGATCAATAATCAAACCAATGACCCAATGGCTCAGGTTTCTCTTCGTGGTGATCTGTGTGCAGGCTCTTCGATGACGTGCGGATCAATTAAGCTTGTCAGTTTGATTCATTTGCATCAAGGTACTGCATACTGTGCTGGCGCACCGGCGAAATGACACCGTATCTCGCGGAACGATACTTGGGACGAGTCAAGCCACTTGGATCACTTGTCACAGGACGCGCAATGGACATAACTTTCGAAGTTCTGCCTCTCGAGTTCCTAAATATAGCAGCCGGCCTCCTCTGTGCTGCCCACAGCTTGTTTCCCGTGCTTCTTAGCCTCGTGCCCTTTTTCCGCTTTAAGACATTTGATAGACACCGGCGGCGAATTCCATGGTGCTTCTTTCAATCTCTAGGTCGTTGGCCAGCGACCGGGCGCGCCTTCCTTTTACCCAGGATCTTTCTCAATCGCGGCCCGCGGCGCAATTGCGTAGTGATCCTGAATTCCTCTCCTTCCGACTGGATCAGGACATGCCTGACAGATCCTTCATACCTGTGCCCTAATTCAGGGAGCTCGACTGTCGGAAACTGCTGTCCCATCTCCGCGAGCTGAGTCCCGCGCGCCTCTCCGGCGACGCAGTCTGGCGCTTCGGGACTCCTTGACTCTTGGGCTTCGCGAGGCAACTGGCAATTCCGCTACTTGCTCCATATGCCGATGCCGGGAAGTTTAAAAAGACATGCTTTGGAGAGCGTTCTCCTCAGCTCCACCCCACCTGGTGCAACACCACCCCGCGGCGACATGATGCTCTTTCTCGGCCTTGCTGCCATCTGTGGACTTTCTGCAACTGCTGTGGTCGCTACGCCGGTCCCGTCCGATGACCCTTGCTCCAATATCGCCGGAAACCTCTTTTCTACGCCGGCAGATTCTCTTGCTTGCTTGAGATCCTTTCCTTTCAACGAGACCCTACGTCAGAACGTCTTGACAACCGTCTCCAGGGTCTTTGATTTCTATACTTTCGAAGACTATTACCTCAACTCGCCGCCTCCGTTCCAAGAGTCTACCGCGAACATACGCTCGGAGCTTGCTCGGATAAACACTACTACTTATGCTGTGGGTCTAGGTACTTCTCTTCGTCTAGATACGACTAATAAGCGCCCAGAGCGACTATGACTTCAACCTGGACTTGTATAATTTTGTTAATCAGCTCAACGATGGACATACCCGTAAGTGGACACCGCATATCATCCGTGCTACGTTGTTTATCGCGGCTCTTGCAGTGTGGCTCCCAAGCTGCTACGTCAATTGGGAGGCCCTCCTTCCCACTCCGATTGTTTCTATATCCGTGAACGGCGTGGAAGGCGTATACATCGCTCCCGACGCCGTTGAATTCGCGGCCCTAATCCCTCCGGGCTTCACGAGCTTCTACGAATCGATCAACTTTGATTGGCAGCGGCTCGCGGGCGCACAGGTACTCCAAATCGAAGGCCTGGACCCGTACGACTACGTGGATCAAGTCGCGGATACCGTCACCGGCACTTACCTCGACCACGGCGTCCGCGTGAACAGCGTATTCACAAGCTACAGGCTTTCTGGCTCTTCGTTCTCGCAGAAGTTCGGAGACCTGGCCGGCCGGTTGTTCAACCCTATCGCGAACCTTACCTTCTCATTGATCCCGGTGGGAGAGACCCAAGCAGAGACTGTCACCGTCCCGTTCCTGGACGTATTCATGGGGAGCGGCTTCTCGGACCAGGCCTCATAGTATGTCTTTCCTGCAGCCCTGTTCCTGTTCGCATCATATAAGATCGAAACACAGTTGGGCCAACAACTGCGCTGCCACTGACGGGACAAATGGCGTCAATTTGAACCTGACACCAAATTTGGTTCAGCCACGCAAGAAGCTTCGTCCCAGTGGCACCGCACGTCTCTCGCCCAATGCGATCGGTCTGCCTCCGAACTTCCAGCCCTCTCTGCCGCCAGTGGACGACAACGCCGCTGTAATGACTTCCTATGTCCTCCCCGACGGCATCACTGGCGTTGTGCGTAGAGTCATAGTTCATCCAACGGTCTCTCTGATACTAATTTTCTGCCGCAGCTGTTTGTTGGGTCGTTTGATGACGACGACGACGATCAATTCCAAAGCGATGTGGTTACTTCTATCAACGCTCTGAAGAGTGCGGGAGCCACGCGGCTTCTCATCGACCTCACAAACAATCCAGGCGGCATTATCTGCCAAGGAATCTTCTTGCACCACTATCTGGCCGGGTCCAACTTCGGTTATCCGTAGGTCATTTTTGTCCTTCCTTTTAAGCGTCCGATGACCTTCGTTATGTGCTCATCAGAGGCTTCCAAAGTGCCGTCCGGGCCAGTCCGCTTGCGCAGAAGATCGTCCAGAAGGATATAGAGCTAGGCGTCAGCCCCGACATCTCGTTCTATACACCAAGTTCCTGTACGAAGATTCCCCTGCGCTCTGAAGAGAGGACGCTAACGTTTTCTCCAGGGGCATCCTTAGACGATACGACGCTAGCTGACGACTTCGACTATATCGACCCGTCAGTCTCGTTGACGATCAACGGTGTTGCCTATTCTGAGTCTCAACGTCTTCATGTGAGCACCACACCCAGAGCTTCCGTCTTCGCTGAGATTGGAATTGCCCTGGTTTAGGACGCGTGCGCCTTCTCCGCTCCTGTGCCGGCCTCTCCTCCGTTCGATTTGGCGAATGTTGCGATTGGTAATAGTTCAAAGGCCGTACGTGAGCAAGTCAACTGATCCCGCAACCAGTGAGCAACGGCAATTGCGCGTCCACTTGCGCCATGTTTAGCACCGTCATGAACGAACGACACAATACAACGATTGCCGTGTTTGGCGGGCGCCCAGGTCAGAATATAGAGTTCAAAGGTTGTACATGTTCTATCGTCGGCTGCTTCTCTAGACTGACATATTCGCACGTAGGGATGGCCGGAAACCAGGTACTAGAGTGGACGGAGCTCGACTCCGAAATAAAGACCGCGGGACTTAAGAACGTACGTTCCCTCGCTAACGCCACCATCTCGTTCTCACGAAGTCCAATACTGGATTAGGATCCATTGGCCCCTCCTGACTTGTAAGTGCACTTCGCTTCTGCTAGTCAGTGAACCGTTCTCAGTGGCGTCGACGTAACAGGCTAGTGGCCGCTAACATGCGGTAAGAGATCCCTGATGCCGTAGCCTCGCCATAATCCGTGACCGCCTCCAATTGTAGACACAACTGGCGAACGGCGTACAGCTTCCTCGACGAGAGTACACCCATTGGTGAGAACACTTTGCTCGACTCTATCACCACGTATTTACAGCTCTGATTGCGCTCCCCAGCGTACAAATCGGAGCTTCCTAAGCGTGAGTGATCATGCTATGCACTGCAATCGCCGATTGCTGAGGTTGCCTCCGAGCAGTTCGCTTCCCGTACACTAGCGACACATATAATGACCCCCAGAATCTCTGGGTCTTTGCGTGAGTACAGCGCTGAAAGATGTAGAAGCGATGGTACTCACCTTTCAAAATACAGTGCCAGTCAAATTTTCGGTTAGATGAACCTGTTTTATGTGCTGTATTTCTTGGGCCTGTCGTGGACACAACGTATTTCTTGTATTACCGGCCGGATTTGAGAGCGTTCGCCTTGAACGCCTCGCTTAGATATCTTCGTCTTCTTTGCCCTGGCATATGTAATTTCGTAACTATTGTACATACACACCGTATGTATGGACACTGATAACAAGCGCCAGTCTATTCCCCCAACTTCTGGGCCCCAGCAGACCCTCTGCAGGGTGTGACCCGAACCCCACCGAGTGTTGCGCCAGTCGAACTGCTAAAAGGCATGCCCAGAACTGATCAAACCGGAACAGCTATCACAATTGGTGGATACGGACGGCCGAGGACTGCCTGGGCAGGCCGAGGATGTTGTCGGGTTGAGAGGATGATGCTGTCATCAAAGCACTTCGGGACGAGATGACGGAGCGTTCGGAACGGCGCTTGCCAGGTCCCTGCGATAAAAGCCGACGGCTCCCCTCTCTTGCAATTCGTCTCCCCCATCTGCTCTCACCGTCCAGTCCATCATACAACCCGCCGATCTTGCAACATGGGTGTTCTCGACATCGTCCCGGTACGCAATCCGAAGCGTATATATGTAGCCATCCCGCTGATCCGATGTCTAGGCCGGCGTCCTCACCGGCGATAACGTTCGCAAGCTCTTTGAGTATGCCAAAGAGCACAAGGTGAGATCGCGCCTTTTGGACGCGTTGGGAACATATTGAGCTTTCCGGACTGCGCAATCCAGTTCGCCATCCCTGTGCGTAATATGTCATCTCCATGATCAGTTATTTTATTTCCTCATTGGCGATCTGCAGGCTATCGTGAGTGGACATATCGATCGCGTCGCGCCTGCGCGTTTTGACTGAACGTCGCAGAACGTGACGTCTTCCTCTGTGGCCAATGCCGTTCTTGAAGCTGCTCGGTATTCGCCCTCCTTCAAGTACGCATTCGTATCTAACCCAAGTGTAGCGACATCAAGTCTCCCATCATCATCCAGGTCTCTCAGGGCGGGAGCGCGTACTTTGCCGGGAAAGGCTTGGCCAACGACAAACAGCAGGCTTCCATCATTGGCGCGGTTGCGGCTGCACACCACATCCGAGTTGTCTCCAAGGCATACGGCGTGTATGCACTCGTTTTCACACCCACCCGCTTCTACCTTTGTTGATTGATTCCATCAGCCCCGTAGTCCTGCACTCCGACCACTGTGCAGAGAAGCTCCTCCCCTGGTTCGATGGCATGCTCGAGGCAGACGAGGCGTACTTCAAGGAGCACCAGGAGCCCTTATTCTCCTCCCACATGCTCGACCTCTCCGAGGAGCCGAAGGAGCAGAACATCGCGACATGTGTCAAATACTTCAAACGCATGGCACCTCTTGGCCTGTGGCTCGAGATGGAGATCGGTATCACTGGCGGTGAGGAAGACGGCGTCGACAACACCGGTGTCGACAACAACAGCCTCTACACCCAGCCCGAGGATGTGTACGACGTATACACTGCGCTTAGCGCGATCGGCCCCAATTTCAGCATTGCGGCTGCATTCGGCAACGTTCACGGTGTCTACAAGCCTGGAAATGTACGCCTTCATCCCGAACTGCTCGCCAAGCACCAGGCGTATGCTAGCGAGAAGACCGGCGGAAAGGCTCAGCAACCCCTGTGGGTATTTTAATAATGTGCAGGACGCTATCAAGACGCCTGATGTGTTCACAGTTTCCTCGTTTTCCATGGTGGCTCCGGCTCTACCAAGGAGGAGATCCAAACTGCGGTAGGAAATGGTGTTGTGAAGATGAACGTCGACACGGGTTTGTCTGACCCCATCCATACCCGTATGATTGTTCTCATCCTGGTCTAGACACTCAGTTCGCATACCTCAGCGGTATCCGGGTAGGCGCTTACCATGAGCATAGCGTCAGGCGGAGGCTGACTTCGATTTGTAGGACTTCGTCCTCAAGAGGAAAGACTACCTTCTCTCTCAGGTCGGCAACCCGGATGGCGCCGACAAGCCTAACAAGAAGGTGATCACTAATAGCTAGGGAGACTTCGAATTTTGGCTAACCTGCGGTCCCAGTTCTACGACCCTCGTGTCTGGGTGCGTGAAGGTGAAAAGACGCTCACGGAGCGTGTCAAGATTGCCTGCCAGGACCTTGGCAACGTTGGTGAGTAGAGTCTACGTTTGCCTGTTACCAGTAATCGTTACTTACATCGTACCAGATCGGCTTTGATAGCTCTGCAGACTCGTCACCACGGTATCACAGCCTGGGATAGCAGCATAACTATGGGTGTGTAGCAGCAGTTGAGAAGATATCCTCTGTAAATGCCAGATTGTTGTCAAACACTGGGAGCGCCTGAGACTTGCATCAGTGAGGAGAGTATGCGATACACGCACATAGGTCTAGATGGGCACTTCAGCTGCTCGACCCCGAGCGAGTGGCTCCATCAACCCGAGCAGCGAGCGGGCCGCGCGCGCACGGGGGCGCGGGCGCGGAAGGAGAGACGGGCTCCTCGGCGCTGACGCTGCCCGAGCCGTCGCCCTCGGCCTTGACCGCAGGAGTGGCTACGCTCGTCGTTGTACGGCTATCGTCATCGTCGCTGTCGCCATTTTCATTGTTATCGTCGATTGCAGACATCGGGGGTGCGGGGTGGGCGCCACGTCGGGCGATCTTGAGATGCGAAGGGCCTGCGGCGACGCTGTCGTGCAGTTCGCAGGGCATATGGTGATTTTCCGCTAGCCATTGTAAGAAAGGGCAACTGGGGGACGAAGTTGAGACAGTCGTCGGCGCTCTGAGTGCGAACAAGTTGGTGCGAACGAGAAGCACGACGCGTCTGACCATCTGCACGCCTTCTCTTCGCGGTGCGGAACGACTTCCCGCCACCCGCCGGCGCTTGCGCCCACGGTAGCGCCCACAGGCGCCCACCCACGATCCTTTCTTTCCGCACGGGTGCGGCATGGGCAAGCATGGGCACGGACCCCTCGGCGCTGGCGCTGCCCCCATCGCCGCCCCCAGCCCGGCCGCAGAGGTAGTCGCGTTCGTCGCCATTCAGTTATCGTCGTCGGTCGCAGTTGCTGGACTCGTTGTCGTTCTCGTTGTCGTCGTATATCGTTGTGGTCGAGTCGGTTGCGGGTGTCGGGCGCGCGGGGGTGCCATGCAATGGAGGTCTTCTGCGTGATCACCACACCGGTACAGTGGGTTGATTTCGTTGAGAGCCCGCAATGTCACTACGCAGTCTCACGAGTAATCAGGGAGCTCCTCCTGCCGGTATGCGCATCACGAACAGCGAAGGATGCGGCATCGCCAATTGCTCGGTAGATCTCGGTCCCAACTGTTTGTATCTCTACTCGGCGCCGTCTTTGCTTGCGCCCCGATCTCACCATACAGTCAAACCTGTCATAACCCATACCCGTGATAAGCCATAACCTGCAATAACCCATAGGTTTTTCGGTCCACGAAAACACAGATTTAGGCCCACCGGTGCCTCCCAAACCCCATAACCTGTCATAACCCATAGCTTTGGGCTTCCACCGAGGGCTATGGGTTAAGACAGGTTTGACTGTATCTCTTTGCATGGTATGTGTGCGTACTAGGATCGGGAGCAAGTCCTTCTTGGCATGCGCTTCTAGACTGGTGACCGAGTCTCTTACAGCGGCATTCAAAGTCATAGGCCCCGCGTTGACGTCGGTTCAGAACAGGCGTCTGATATGTGCACGGCCCAAGATGGAAGGTCCGCACGTAAGCGCGCTCATTTCGAGTTGCCGTGCTCAGCCGGCAGACACACGCGCAAGCGTGATTGGACGGATGCTACTGCTGCAGTCTCCGCCAGAACACGCCTGTTCTGAACGGACGTCAACGCAGGGCCAATGCTATTGAATTTGGCTGTAAGCAGGACTCGCTCTCGATCCTAGTACGCACGCATACCACGCAAGTCGTGAGGCCTGAGAAAGTTGAACTTACAACAGATAACTCTCCCAACTGTTACACTTGCTCTCACGACACTGCCGCAACCTGTCCTCCGTCCGGGGTCGGCTACTATTCTTACTTCAATACGTATCCTAGTATGCTTTCGTCATCGTCGGGACGGGATTGACTACGCGCTCCACAGAACGGTCCAGCTGTCCTATCTCACACGTACATGCATACGACCAGTCGAGCGGCACGGCATTGTGAACGTGTCCTTCGTCTGCCCTTCGTCCAACGCGGCAGATTATACCATCACCATCTGTCCCTGAATCACCCCTACTGCTACTGATCCCTGGTTGTCCCCTTCAACCGTTGTTGATGTTCACGACCGCTGGTGCTTTGTTATCTTCCCTAATCGATAACGCATGTTGGGCGACTTCTGATGAGCGAAGAACAATATCAATAATATGCTTTGTCGAGCTAGTGAGGCTCAGTTTCCGCCACTCTTTTGTGCGGAGGGCGGAATGGCGAGACGTGGCACGGCCAGTGTGAACCTTGCGAATCTCCGATGTTGGCATTTGCTAATCGACCGTGTTGCGGAGATGGCATCTCTTACATAATCAGCGGCAGCTTTGACTTTCCTGGCATCACTCTGTGGAAGTGTGTTCCCCAGCCAATCGACGCACCAGCGGAAAACGTGCCGAACACGTTCGAGCGGAAAGGTTTATGTAGCAGGAATCGGTGGCGCGCACAACACGCGCGCTGCCACAAGAACCGGATTCGCGCTGACTGGTTGCAAGTTCGAGCAAGCATCACCGTATGCCTATGCCGCCATCAATCATAGCACCCGTGTCAAACGCTGGCCAACCGCGCAACGGGTGTGGCGTTGGAATGCCAGCTTGGCTCCGACTGGCAGCTCGGGCGGTGAGCTCCTCACCGAATCAGATCTGTGCCCAGACATTGGGACCCGAAACGCTGATCAGCTTCGTGCTTTCTTCGGAACCCTTCGTCACTCTGTGAGTGATCAAATCTCCCTCTCTCTCTCCCTCTCTCTCCCTCTCTCTTCTCGTGCCCAGGGCTGGTGCCCACGACTGACCGTAACTTCCACGTCTCTTTCGATTTCGCATTCCAGTACCATCATGTTTCTGTTCTTTCTC
>WTXD01000300.1:0-13018 GCA_022496205.1 Gloeopeniophorella convolvens | reverse complement strand
AGCTTTGTTGTCCTTTTGTCCCGGAAGCTTCCTTTCCATCGTGGGAACCCGGCATGGAATTGAAGTGCGGTTTGCACACTTCTCCGTTCAAGAGTTTTTGGCTTCGACGATCATAGCAAATTCTCCAACAAAGATCTCTCGCTTCCGCCTCCTTCCAAGGCCTTCCCACACGCTCCTTGCGCAGATCTGCCTCGCCACTCTGCTTCATGCGATGCCGCTCCCTATGGCGCTCTTCACAAAATCATCCTCTTTATCATTAGCCTCTCTTTCCTGGGATGAGCATGTTCGATTCGAGACGTGGCCCTCTCAGTGATGGATTTAGCAATACGGGGCTTGACCCACCCTTGTCCACTCTCAAGATCGGCTTCCATGGTGGAAGGATGATTATGCTACCATCCGGATCTTCACTCTCTTCGTACCGCACTCAGAGCAAACAGCCTTGTACCTCGCAGCATCCTATGACCTTCAGCACGTCGTAGAGCATATAGCAAGATTGCACCCGGGGGACGTTGACCGAGTGGGCGGTGATTTTGGGTCACCCCTCGACGTTGCTTCATTGAGCAGTCATGTCAACACAGTAGGATCACTGCTCGGCCTTGGGGCCAATCCAGATGCCCCCGCTGGCCCAACGGAACCGCGCTGCAGGTCGCGTGCTCCCAAGGCGAATCGACATCACTCAGCTGTTGCTCGACCGCGGCGCCGACCCGAATGCTCCCGCGGCCGTAACGGAACCGCGCTGCAGGTCGCATGTCTCAGAGGGCACATCGGCATCACTCAGCTGTTGCTCGACCGCGGCGCCGACCGAATGCCCCGCTGGCCCCTACGGAACCGCGCTGCAGGTCACGTGCTCCCAAATGTGCATCGACATCACTCAGCTACTGCTCGACCGCGGTGCTGACCCGAATGCTCCCGCTGGCCCAACGGAAATGCGCTGCAGGTCGCGTGCTCCCAAATGCGCATCGACATCACTCAGCTGTTGCTCGACTACGGCGCCGACCCAAATGCTCCCGCTGGCCCAACGGAACCACGCTGCAGGCCGCATGTCTCAGAGGGCACATCGGCATCACTCAGCTATTGCTCGACCGCGGCGCCGACCCGAATGCCCCGCTGCCCCTACGGAAACGCGCTGCAGGCCGCATGTCTCAGAGGGCACATCGGCATCACTCAACTGTTGCTCGACCGCGGCGCCGACCCAAATGCTCCCGCTGGCCCCTACGGAACCGTGCTGCAGCTCGCGTGTCACGGAGGGTACGTTGACATCACTCAGCTGTTGCTCGACTGTGGCGCCGACCCGAATGCCCCCGCTGGCCCCTACGGAACCGCGCTGCAGGTCGCCTGCTCCCAAATGCGCATCGACATCACTCAGCTGTTGCTCGACCACGGCGCCGACCCGAATGCCCCGCTGGTCCCTACGGAACTGCGCTGCAGGCCGCGTGTTTCGAAGGGCGCATCGACATCACTCAGCTGTTGCTCGACCGCGGCGCCGACCCAAATGCCCCGCTGGCCCCTACGGAACCGTGCTGCAGCTCGCGTGTCGCAGCGGGAACGTCTACATCACTCAGCTGTTACTCGACCGTGGTGCCGACCCGAATGCTCCCGCTGGCCCCTATGGAACTGCGCTGCAGCTCGCGTGTCACGGAGGGCACATCGACGTCACTCAGCTGTTGCTCGACCGCGGCGCTGACCCGAATACCTCCGCTGACCCTACGGAACCGTGCTGCAGCTCGCGTGTTCCGAAGGGCACATCGATATCACTCAGCTGTTGCTCGACCACGGCGCCGACCGAATGCCTCCGCTGGCCCCTACGGAACCGTGCTGCAGCTCGTGTGTTCCGAGGGGCACATCGACATCACTCAGCTATTGCTCGACCGCGGCGCCGACCCGAATACTCCCGCCGGCTTCAACGGAACCGCGTTGCAGGCGGCGTGTTCCGGAAGGCACATCAATTTCACTCAGCTGTTGCTCGACTACGGCGCCGACCCAAATGCCCCCGCTGGCCCTACGGAACCGCCCTTTACATCGCATCGTCCGTCGGGAGCTTAGGGAGTGTGCAACTCTTGTTGAAGCATGGTGCGGATGTGAGCGCCTGGGGTGGCGAGTGTAGTACAGCGCTGGAGGTGGCTTTACGCAACGGTCACACTGCAGTCGCGGATCTGCTTTCAGCCTCACGCTGAATTGATTCAAGGCGCGGCACCCGACGCTGATTGTCAATCAGAGCCTAGCGGGCGAGTTTGGAGTATTTAAGATTGAAAGCATCGTGCTATTACTATATGAGCGATTGATCCGCCCGAACCTTTGTACGCCCGACCTCCCTCACCCCGACCTCCCATTCCGAGGACCGATTGTATTTACTATGTTCTCCGCGTTTCGAGGATACGTACCTTTGACGTACTTGTCACTTCCATACCCACGCAAACCTATGATTATACCAGGACCGAGACAATCAATACGTTCGAAGTCACCTGGCATACTTGCCGTTTGACAATGGCGGCGGGAATCGTGGCGGAGCCCCAGGGCGAGCGACAATACGTCCACGCCAAGGCTCTTTTCCTTTTCGATGTGTGCGATGTGCCGGCTGCGCCTTCAATAACACCTGGGCGACCACGGGATATCCACCTGCCACGGACCCTTGAGGCGGATAACGCCGTATTCAATATCCAGTGCACGCACACCGCCACCAACCAGAGCGGGAGAATCATAAGTTCCCATCCCTTGACCGTCGAGAACCTCCACGTGCCGCACCCACGTCCCGGACGGGATAGCAATCGCACTTGGGCGACTCGGACGCGCGGCTCCTGCCGTCGACGCCGCCAGCGCGCTCGCCGACGACGATTCAGAGGCTGTCCGCCTGCGCTGTGGTATCGGAGAACCGGCGGCTTGTCGTGCTGCTCATACGTCAGGAATATTACGGGGCACGAGAGTGGGCAGGCATACTTGGATAATCCCTGACCCATGTACCGCCGCCCCGTCCGACGACTCCAAGGAGCATGGAAATTGTTACACCCGCAGGCGCGCATAGGGTTTTTTGAGACGCATTAAAGTCCACAGCACCACGGACTTCCGTCTGTGATCAGATCGCATACCTCGCTTGAGGTTCTTGGGGGCTGTGCTCCGTGGGCGGTGTCGTCAACATGCAGGCGGGAGGCATCCTGACAGTCTGGAAAGGTGCGGTGATTCCGATTCGGAGGGGAAGGAATGTCCTGCGCACAGAGATAATTGTGGTCGCATCAACGATAGAATTACTCTTGGGTGGGAAACGACTGTAGCTTCCATGACCCTGTATGATGGTACGCTGTACGAACTTGGTACGAACAAAGCGTCGGGTATGTTGGATTGACAGTGAGCGAACTTGCGCGAGAATATATTCTGAGGCCGTGTCAGTTGGCAGGCGGGGGCCATCATTGACCTATGATGTCTTCAAAGCATCGCTGGCAGAGATACTGTAAGTATTTGAACTTCACCACCCCGCCCCTGCAGTCACGTGTCAGGGAACTGGAGAAGGAAAGTATATACCTGGGTGACAGCGTCCCTGCTAGACTCGAGCACTCCGCAGAAAACACGGCAAACAGCATCGTCACAAGCGAGGCGGGACACCCACAGTAGGAGTGCATTCCAAAAGGGCTGCAAACATCATGGTATTACACATCGACAACGGAGGGTGCTACGCGCATCATTCGCGCTGTACCAACGCCAGCAAGCCCAGCCCGCCCAATAGCGCATACTTCAGCTGCGGGAAATCGTTCTTACGCCAGAGAGTCAGCCCGCGTACGCATGCACAAAACAGGAGGGCCGTCGACTCACAAGAGCGATGGTGACGTAGCCAACGTAGGGGAGGAACCCGCGGACCTTGCCGACGATGTGCTTGCGCTCGAGCCAGTCGAGGCCCTGGTAGAGCTCGACGTCGTCCAGGTAGTTGTTGTCGCCCTTGGTGAGCAGCAGCTGGTTCTCCGGCCGCGGCACCTTCTCGCGCACCCTACACACCACCACACGGCATCAGCAGACGCAGGGAGAGGGAGAGGCGGAGCGCGCGCGCCCGTTGATGGGCTTGACAACGTCGTGCGTCTCGAGCACGCGATACACGATTGGGGTGTCCCACCCGGGGATCTTGTACATGGTGATGTCGCCGGTCTGGTAGCGCGTGTCGGGCGGGTTGACGAGGAAGAACAGGTCGCCGCGGTAGAACGCAGGCTCCATCTATCCGCTGCAGGCCAACACCTCAGCAAGGACGCGGTGGCGCGCGGGAGGACGGGGACGCACATGAGGATGACAACGATAGGCGACTCAGTCTTCGTGAGAAGCCCCAGGCCCTTCCAGATCGTCAGCCTTGACGCGAGCATCGAAGCAAAGTTCATTGGTGCAGGACCTGCGCGCAGGCGGCGTCAGCACTAGCCGCGAGCATATAAGCGTGTGAGTGGGGCACGCACATGGCGGGAGCCGAGCCTGCGGAGGGTCTTGAGCTCGTCTGCGAACATCGTCCACCGGCGCGCCTGAGTGGTGGGGATGGGTAGATTGGAGGTGTGCCAGGTGCGGCGGAGGAGGGAGGCGGGCAGGCAGGCGAGCGGCGGTTGCAAGTAGACTGATGACCGAATCTCTTCTGCGCTGAGGATGGCAAGCATGTACCCCCGTTAGAGAATGGGATGATTCGGGATGGTGTGATGGACAACCGTGACTGGCGCTGGGGTCGAGTGAGCCTCGGGGTCGTGAGAGTTGGTACTAGGATCAGGATAAGCAGGAGTTCCAGTGCTTCCATTGCTGTCACGCTTTGCGCGTCCATCGTCGAGTGCCAATCGCAAGCCAATCGAGTGCAATACTTGAGTAGAGTTAAAACATTGGCACGCACGTACCGGGGGAACATGGAACCTTCAACTTCCGCATCCAATATGATTTTGCTCGACGGCTACGCCGCCTACAGCGTCCGTCTGCGGCACGCACGAAAAAAGAAGAGCAGGAACGCGAGAACTCTCGCCCACAACGCGCACAACACACGGGCCGCGCGTTCAATATACAGATATTACGCCAACTTGGTTCAGCATCCGGATTGCGAGCCCCTGCCCATGCACATGTCCCATTGTCGGCGCCACCAAGAAAACCCAAGGCGTCATTCCACCCCTCCCAAACCCTCGATTCCCACCAATTGCATGCAGCTCACTGGGATCATGTGTCCCAGGCCCCGTAACCTGCGATCGACATGAATCAGCGCCAGCAGTACCACCAAAGCGCACAGGAAACACGCACCGGGTCTCACCCCTTGACCGCCAAAATGCTCCGCGTGTTGCCCCAGGTTCGTCCCGGACATGATCTCGCTCAGGCCCGCCACGCCCGTGTTGTACAGCAGCGGATTGAGGAAGCCGAGCGGCGGGAAGTTATTCAGCACCGAGATCACCCCAGCTCGCAGGCCGTCGTGCTGTGCGGACTCCCCACCCATCAACTTTTAAATTTCAACGTTCAACTTTCATTGTGCTGCAAGGGTGAACGAGACGACGACATCCACTTAAAGAGCCCCGAACTCTTGCTCCCATCATTCGTCCGCAGGAAGGCCGCGACGGCCGCATCCCTGTGCCGAGCTCGGGCGTGCAATGTAGTTCGTGAACCCGCCGTGGCTCAAGCTCGCTGCGACCCGGGATTAGCGCGCGTCGAGCCGCCGACAGCTATCACGAACGGGCCTGCATACGTCAAGGATCGGTCAGTGGCGGGTGCGCAGCAAGGATAACGGAGAGCGCACAGGAGGCTAAGATGCTGACCCGGGCCCTGCTTGTGGCTTGTGCCATCGTTCATCGTGCAGGAGCCGCCGCTTGAGAAGAGTGCGAACACGCCCTGCGCTCCGAGCTGCGTGAGGAGCTCTTGCATGTTCCGCGCATCGTCCAGCGGCGCCGTCTGCTCGTCCCTCCGTGCGACGTGTTCGGCTGCAGAATGCCACCATGCGAGAGGATGAAGTCGAGAGATACGGTTCGTCCGTCGGCACGCTCTCGTCCATCCCGGGCGGCGGCGAGCTGCCCGTGCTGAAGCGCACGTTCGACGGCGGGAAGGCGCCTGCTTCCACATACTGGATTGTCGATTTGCCTCCGATTCGCCTGGGTCGCTCCGATTACTCCCACCGGCGTTGACGGTGGACCTCCCTGCGGCCGCGTCGGACTGGAAGCATTTCGGAAACCGCGTCGTCTGGTCCGTGTAATTCACAAACCCGTCGAGCCTGCGATGCCGAATGTGATCTTGCCCGCGGCTGCAGGGACGTGTGTGGAGGTACCGTACAGCGCGCGGACGTGCGCATGATACTCGGCGGTACCATCGTGTCGGGAATGGGCTACTCCGCGGCGAAGCGCAGATGCGATGTCGTGCGGTGCGCGATGGGAGCGGTGAAGTACACTTGGGTGTGCAGCGCGGAGAGCAGGCTGTGAATTGTCGTGTGCAGGACCGTCTTGCCTGTCTCACGGCGGCGGAAGAGGGGGCGAGCGGCGCGGTGGCTGTGCGCACGGGCACGGGAACGAGTGTGAGCTACACGATGCTGTGCGGGGGAAAGACCTCCATGGCGGAGACAGCCTGCAAGTACGAGCATGTCGGCGTGCGGTGCCACGTCCGCCTTGAAGAGGTGCTGGCCGGATTACCTGTGCACACCCACATCAACTAAAATGAAGATGTACAGGATATGGAACACACTTCACATGCTGTGAGTCACTGTGTGCAAGCGTACGGGAAGGTCGCGTTGGGAAGTGGTCGAGGAATTTCTGGCAGTTTCGGCGTGCCTGCCCACGCGCAGCGTGGTTCACCTGCATGTCATCCCAGCGCGGTGCATTGTCAGGAGCGGGTGACGCGCCGGAGGGCGCAGCGAGGGCAAGTCACTGGAATCGCCTGCACACTCCGGTCCCTGTCCATCGAAAGATGTCTGTCTTCTGCGGTTGGCGGAGGAAGTCAGCAAAGGAGACCAGCACTGAGCGCAGGCTTGTGACGAGGCTGTATAATGATGCAGGTGGGGTTACGTAGGGTTACGTTTACACCTGGCACTCCGGATCCGGCAAGCTCCGGCTGTTTGGCCATCGGAGGACGGTTTTCAAGTTCGGTCGTTCGGGACCTTCAATCCCATTTCTCTGACGCAAAAAAGGACATATCTATACACTATGCTGCTCTCATTTCTCTGTCGGCCATGGCCATGACACGCCATGTGGATATCTACTCGTTCACGATCGATCCCTCTTCAACGACTCCCATGCGCCGGCCCTCGTACAAGTCACATTGAAGTCGAGGGCTGTGACAAGCGGTGCTCTCACAGCAGTACTTACTCACAAGCTCGGCGCCCATAGCCTACGCCACTGCCTCAGACGCTGTTCTGTCCTCGTTGAGAACGCCTATTTGTTGCTTTTTCGCAAGAGGGAAGAGATGCTGTGTCGTATCTGCCACGCCCAACTTGAAGAGGCTGCGTGTCTTCACCATCCTTGGTCGACCCTTGGAATCGTTCGTGAGCTACAGTATCACTCCAACATACTACCACGCAGCTCTCTCTGAGTCAACAGGATGGCTTCTACATCCAACATGGTCCCCTCGTCTGAACCATCACGCTTCAGGTCGCTCTTCGAGGCTGCCTTGAAGGAGTACCGCGAACGTACTGGCACAGACCTGGCGTCCCATCCACTCTACGATAGACTTCAGTCCTGCAAATCTGCGGAAACTGTCGCCGATGCGGTCAAAGAGCAAGCGCTGGCGTTTGGCGAATAGCAGAAGGGCGGTCGGGCAACGCAACTGATGACCAAGCTCTCACCGCTGGTGGATACCGTGTTGGTTCTCAACGACGGTCTTAGAAGCACTCTCGGCGAAGTACGTTGCAGGTCCACTTCCTCCAGCATAGATGTTCTCAAATATAGGCTTACTAGGCATTCAAGCCTGCGAAGTACGTCTGTGCGGGAGTCGGTCTCCTTCTCAGGGTGGGTCTTTGAGCGTCGTGCCCTGTAAAGGCCTCCGTGGCAACTAGATTGCAGGCATCCAAGGGTGTCTCAGAGAGCTACGACTCTCTCGTCGACCTCTTTGACACAATGGGTCGCTTTCTCGAACGCGTCAAGGTCTACACGCATGTCGAGCCAACCCCTTATATGACCGAAATCGTCGTCAAATTGATGATTGGGATGCTCGATATCCTCGGGCTTGCGACGAAGGAGATAAAGCAGGGTCGGCTTAGTAAGTGACAGTCGATTTAGCTGCATCTCGTTAATGACCTCGGTGGCATAGTGGCGTTCGGGAAGAAATTACTGGGATCGAGGAAGATCGAAGATATTGTGAAGCGACTCGACAGGCTCACGTTAGAAGAAAGCCGAATGTCAACTACGCATATTCTCCGGATCGTCCACACGTTGCTCGAGAATTTTAAGGGCGTCATGATCAGTGAGCAACACCCATTTGTTATGTTGTGAATATGCCTCACATGTTTCCAGACGCAGAAGCCTCCACGGCTACACTGGAAGATGCTCTTGGTATGAAGCATGGCTTCTTCCATTTTCCCGTGTCTATGATGCTTATGCCATGGGACAGCTTCCATCCAACATATTGTGGATGATGTGAACACGAACAAGCGTTCGTTGCTGTATTTCGATCACTACTGACCGCATATCTGAAGCTTCGCCAAACAGGTGATAAACTCCATCGGGAGTGCAGAGAGTGGCTCTCCCCACCTGACCCATTTTCGAATCACTCTGCGAAGCGCGAGCAGTGTCACAAAGGCTCGACGGACTGGTTCATCCATGGAAACGCCTTTGGAGAGTGGAAGGTATCAGACAGATCTTTCCTGTGGCTGCACGGCAAACGTACACTTCGTCGTCTTGCGCGTGCAGTATCGTTCCTCATCGTCTGCCATGCTTGCAGCTAGATCTGGGAAGAGCGTCCTGTGGTGCGTTTTTACGTCTTTATCCACTCGACGTTACTGATCGCCTGGAAACTAGTTCGGCGATGATTGATCACTGCGTGCACCATCTTCGCCGGACGGGACTCGGCACGGTGGCCTTCTTCTACTGCGATTTCAATGATTCTGCGAAACAGAGTCTCCACGGAATTCTCCGCTCCATCCTCGTCCAACTCTACCAACGATCCGACTCATATGCGGAGATCCTCTCTCGCTTCCACTCAGAAAACAAGGACCACCCACCAAGCACAGACACTCTCGCACAGTGCTTGAAGAAAATGCTGGCACTCCCCAATGAAGCTGCAAAGTACATCTTTGTGGACGCGCTGGACGAATGTCCCAGCTCCGGAATGCAACCATCGTGTGGTGCAATTCTCAGCTTTCTGAACGAGATCATCGAGTCTCGCTTCCCAGATGTCCATATCTGCGTTACTAGTCGTCCTGAGGTTGACATCAGAGAAGTCCTCGAATGTCCGACATCGTTCCGCATTTCGCTTGAGGGCGAAATTGGCCAGGAACGCGCCATAGTCAGCTACGTCGAATCATCCATTGAATTGCATCCCAAGATGCGCAAGTGGAGCAAGGCAATCAAGGATCTAGTTGTTCATACGCTGAAACGCAACGCTCACGGGATGTGAGTTGATCCCGGGTAACAACATTGAGCGATACTGATGTTTCATTGATGTAGGTTCCGATATGTGTACTGTCAGCTCAACGAGTTGTGCGACCTCCCTCCATCGATTATCCGCCCGGCGCTCGAGGATCTTCCGAAGACACTGTACGAAACCTATGAATCAACGCTTCAGCGGATTCCGGAACGAGGGTGGAAACTGGCACATCGGATCTTCCAATGCGTGTCCTTCTCAAAGCGTCCACTTGTAGTTGAAGAAATCGCGGAACTTCTAGCGTTCGATTTTGAAGGAGACACCCTCACTTACCACCCTGACTGGCGCGCAGAGGACGCACGTCAGGCGTTGTTGTCCTTCTGTCCTGGGAGCTTCCTTTCTATCGTGAAATCCTGGCGTGGAAGTGAAGTGCGGTTTGCACACTTCTCCGTTCAAGAGTTTTTTACCTCGACAGTCATAGCAAGTTCTCCAGCGAAGATCTCCCGGTTCCGTCTCCTTCCGAAGCCTTCTCACACGCTCCTTGCGCAGATCTGTCTCATCACCGTGCTTCACGCCGACGCCGCTTCCAACAGAGATCCGTCAGAAGACTTTCCTCTTTTTGGTTACGCCTCCAAGTACTGGGATGGGCATGTTCGATTCGAGGATGTGGCCCTCTCAGTGATGGATCTGGCTATACGGGTACTTTTTTTTTTTTTTTTTTTTTTTTTTTTGGTCAGCATTTATATTCCGCAACAGGCGGTCTACGCCAAGACGCGGTCGTACTAGTACATAATACAAGCACATTGTTTCGAATCGAGTAAGTAGGTACGGTTAACGGGCCGGCGGGGGTCGTGAAATGCGAAGTCAGTCAAAGGGTCTGATGATGTAATTCCGGGTCGCTTTCACAGCGACAAAGCGGTGGCCACATATAGGCCGCAACCGCGCAAGGGACCCTCACGGGGGTTCCGGGGGCTCGGAGGGTCTGCGGGGCACCATACAGCATCGCGTCGCTTCGATGAACTTGGCCAGCGCGGTTCCTCCCTTCTTGGTTCCGAATAAGGTGTAGAGTGAGTAATCCCGAGCCACGGGATATAAAATGGAGCGGCGTTGCACGGAGTAGAGTGAGCATGAGGTGATGACGTGGTCGACGGTCTGGAGCGGACCGGACGGGCAGTCGCAGGATGTGCGTTCTGAGGGTTTCATGCGGAGTGTGTACTCGCCAATGAAGGCGTGACCGGTAAGAAGTCGGGTGAATGTGGATATGATCGGTCGGGCCGTTTTGGCCTCGTGCATTGCGTAATACGCCGGGGATATTTTGCCGTTAGGCGGGTCGGGGAGTCCTCGCCACGCCGGTGACTGGCGTGGGGATGCGTGCCATCGCTGTTTCCATGCGAAGGTGGCCGCCTCCTTGTTCGACATCCGCTGGTGGCTGAGGGTGTGTGGCTCGGTTTGGTTCGGAAGAAGGGGGAGGGAGGTTCCGGCTTTGGCTAGCTCGTCAGCGTGCTCATTGCCAAGGATTCCCGCGTGCCCAGGGCACCACCGTACTTCCACGGTTAGATCCCTGTAATCAGAAAGGATATGGTCAATGTCTGTTTTGAATGCAATGGAGTGGGTCTGAGCGTTGTGTGGTCGTGCCGAATATATAGTATGAAGGGATGAAAAAGAGTCTGAGAGAAATATGACCCGCCGGCAGTCTGGGTGGGATGACAAAGCACCCCGGGCCGCCTCTGCCCCGGCAGCGAGAGCCGCCATTTCCGCGTCAAAGATGGTGGCGGACGTCCCGAGGGACCGCGCCTGATTGGCTATCTCCTCTCCCTTGCGGAAGATTGCGATGCCATATCCCACGTGCTCTGTGGTCTCGCCGTCCGGGATAAGACGGGATCCATCTGTGAACACAAAGATAGATTCTGATGAGCGGCTAATGGAGTCGGCTTTGAGCCGGAGTACGTAAGGTTTACGGGAGTCACCCGGATGGGTGTTGTGATCAATCACGAGACGCTTACCCCACGCATTGTCGCGTGACCAAGGGGGTGCTGCGTAGAGGTTGAGTTTTTCGCCGCCGTCGGCAACTCTGTCTGCTAGACGCGTGAGGTTGGTTTTTAACCTCCGGTTCCTGGGGTTGGTGATCGGCAAGGGGGTTCCCCTGCCTCCCATTGTCCCCAGTTGCCGCCCAGTCTTGTTAGGAGCTGGGAACGTTTGTCTAATTTGGAGAGACGGAGCGCCATATTGTTGACGAGCATTTCGAGGCGTAGGTCGATGGGCATGATACCTAACAGCATGTGAAGGGGTTCAGTGGGTGTGGTACGGAAGGCGCCAGATATGAGGCGGATGCCCTCATTCTGAGCGACTTGAAGTGACTTGATGATCGTTTTTTGATTCGTCCCGCGATACCATACCGGTGCTGCGTATGTAAGCACCGGGAGGATGACCGCGTTGTAGACTTTCCTCCAGTTTGCGAGGTCTAGCCCACGGATTGAATTGCCGAGTAGCCGGAGCGCTTGTATTGCGCTCATGGCACGTGTGCGCATGATCTTGATGTGGTGCGCAAAGGTCAGGTGACTGTCGAAGTAGATACCGAGATATCGCAAGTGAGGCGACGCTTGAATCTCGATATCTTTGTTCTGTTTCGGTGGCTATACGGGTACTTGACCCCACCCTTCCCCGCTCTAAATATTGGCTTCCAAAGAGGGATGATAATCCCTTCGTATCCTATTCCCCCGCCCCCACCGTATCGTACTCAAGGCTAACGGCCTTGTACTTCGCAACATGCCACGAACTTCAGCACGTCGTAGAGCATATCGCGAAATTGCATCCGGAGGACGTTGACCAAGTGGTCGGTCATCATGGGTCACTTCTTGGTGTTGTTTCATGCACGGCCATATCAACACAGTACAATCACTGCTCAGCCTTGGCGCCGATCCGAATGCCCCCGCCGGCCCCAACGGAACCGCGTTGCAAGCCGCATGTTCCAGAGGGCACGTCAAAACCACTCAGCTGTTGCTCGACCGCGGCGCCGACCTAAATGCTCCCGCCGGCCCCAACGGAACCGTGCTGCAGGTCGCGTGTTTCGAAGGGCGCATCGACATCACTCAGCTATTGCTCGACCGCGGCGCCGACCCAAATGCCCCGACTGGCCCCTACGGAACCGCGCTACAGGCCGCGTGTTCCAGAGGGCACATCGACATCACTCAGCTGTTGCTCGACCACGGCGCGGACCTAAATGCTCCCGCTGGCCCCTACGGAACCGCGCTGCAGGCCACATGTTATGAAGGGCTCATTGACACCATTCAGCTGTTGCTCGACCGCGGCGCCGACCCAAATGCTCCCGCTGGCTCCTACGGAACCGTGCTGCAGCTCGCGTGTTATGAAGGGCTCATCGACACCATTGAGCTGTTGCTCGACTGTGGTGCCGACCCGAATGCCCCCGCCGGCCCCAACGGAACCGTGCTGCAGGCCATGTGTCTCAGCGGGAACATCGACATCACTCAGCTGTTGCTCGACCGCGGCGCCGACCCAAATGCCCCCGCTGGCC